>CM070480.1:49725676-49984390 GCA_036324585.1 Champsocephalus esox | reverse complement strand
AGCAAGAGAGACCAGCTACCGAGCAACAACCACAGACCCTTAGCACAGAGCAGCAAGAGAGACCAGCTACCGAGCAACAACCACAGACTGTTAGCACAGAGCAGCAAGAGAGACCAGCTACCGAGCAACAACCACAGACTGTTAGCACAGAGCAGCAAGAGAGACCAGCTACCGAGCAACAACCACAGACCCTTAGCAGAGAGCAGCAAGAGAGACCAGCTACCGAGCAACAACCACAGACTGTTAGCACAGAGCAGCAAGAGAGACCAGCTACCGAGCAACAACCACAGACTGTTAGCACAGAGCAGCAAGAGAGACCAGCTACCGAGCAACAACCACAGACCCTTAGCAGAGAGCAGCAAGAGAGACCAGCTACCGAGCAACAACCACAGACCCTTAGCAGAGAGCAGCAAGAGAGACCAGCTACCGAGCAACAACCACAGACTGTTAGCACAGAGCAGCAAGAGAGACCAGCTACCGAGCAACAACCACAGACTGTTAGCACAGAGCAGCAAGAGAGACCAGCTACCGAGCAACAACCACAGACCCTTAGCAGAGAGCAGCAAGAGAGACCAGCTCCAGAGCAACAACCACAGACTGTTAGCAGAGAGCAGCAAGAGAGACCATCTGCCGAGCTACAACCACAGACCCTTAGCAGAGAGCAGCAAGAGAGACCAGCTACCGAGCAACAACCACAGACTGTTAGCAGAGAGCAGCAAGAGAGACCAGCTGCCGAGGAACAACCACAGACTGTTAGCACAGAGCAGCAAGAGAGACCAGCTACCGAGCAACAACCACAGACTGTTAGCAGAGAGCAGCAAGAGAGACCAGCTGCCGAGCAACAACCACAGACTGTTAGCAGAGAGCAGCAAGAGAGACCAGCTACCGAGCAACAACCACAGACCGTTAGCACAGAGCAGCAAGAGAGACCAGCTACCGAGCAACAACCACAGACTGTTAGCACAGAGTAGCAAGAGAGACCAGCTACCGAGCAACAACCGCAGACCCTTAGCAGAGAGCAGCAAGCGAGACCAGCTACCGAGCAACAACCACAGACCCTTAGCAGAGAGCAGCAAGAGAGACCAGCTACCGAGCAACAACCACAGACCCTTAGCAGAGAGCAGCAAGAGAGACCAGCTACCGAGCAACAACCACAGACTGTTAGCACAGAGCAGCAAGAGAGACCAGCTACCGAGCAACAGCCACAGACTGTTAGCACAGAGCAGCAAGAGAGACCAGCTACAGAGCAAAAACCACAGACCCTTAGCAGGGAGCAGCAAGAGAGACCAGCTACCGAGCAACAACCACAGACTGTTAGCAGAGAGCAGCAAGAGAGACCAGCTACCGAGCAACAACCACAGACTGTTAGCAGAGAGCAGCAAGAGAGACCAGCTACCGAGCAACAACCACAGACTGTTAGCAGAGAGCAGCAAGAGAGACCAGCTACCGAGCAACAACCACAGACTGTTAGCAGAGAGCAGCAAGAGAGACCAGCTACCGAGCAACAACCACAGACTGTTAGCACAGAGCAGCAAGAGAGACCAGCTACGGAGCAACAACCACAGACCCTTAGCAGGGAGCAGCAAGAGAGACCAGCTACCGAGCAACAACCACAGACTGTTAGCAGGGAGCAGCAAGAGAGACCAGCTACCGAGCAACAACCACAGACTGTTAGCACAGAGCAGCAAGAGAGACCAGCTACCGAGCAACAACCAAAGACCCTTAGCAGAGAGCTGCAAGAGAGACCAGCTACAGAGCAACAACCACAGACTGTTAGCAGAGAGCAGCAAGAGAGACCATCTGCCGAGCTACAACCACAGACCCTTAGCAGAGAGCAGCAAGAGAGACCAGCTACCGAGCAACAACCACAGACTGTTAGCAGAGAGCAGCAAGAGAGACCAGCTGCCGAGCAACAACCACAGACTGTTAGCACAGAGCAGCAAGAGAGACCAGCTACCGAGCAACAACCACAGACTGTTAGCAGAGAGCAGCAAGAGAGACCAGCTGCCGAGCAACAACCACAGACTGTTAGCAGAGAGCAGCAAGAGAGACCAGCTACCGAGCAACAACCACAGACCGTTAGCACAGAGCAGCAAGAGAGACCAGCTACCGAGCAACAACCACAGACTGTTAGCACAGAGCAGCAAGAGAGACCAGCTACCGAGCAACAACCACAGACCCTTAGCAGAGAGCAGCAAGCGAGACCAGCTACCGAGCAACAACCACAGACCCTTAGCAGAGAGCAGCAAGAGAGACCAGCTACCGAGCAACAACCACAGACCCTTAGCAGAGAGCAGCAAGAGAGACCAGCTACCGAGCAACAACCACAGACTGTTAGCAGAGAGCAGCAAGAGAGACCAGCTACCGAGCAACAACCACAGACTGTTAGCACAGAGCAGCAAGAGAGACCAGGTACCGAGCAACAACCACAGACTGTTAGCACAGAGCAGCAAGAGAGACCAGCTACCGAGCAACAACCACAGACCCTTAGCACAGAGCAGCAAGAGAGACCAGCTACCGAGCAACAACCACAGACCCTTAGCACAGAGCAGCAAGAGAGACCAGCTACCGAGCAACAACCACAGACTGTTAGCAGAGAGCAGCAAGAGAGACCAGCTACCGAGCAACAACCACAGACCGTTAGCACAGAGCAGCAAGAGAGACCAGCTACCGAGCAACAACCACAGACCGTTAGCACAGAGCAGCAAGAGAGACCAGCTACCGAGCAACAACCACAGACCGTTAGCAGAGAGCAGCAAGAGAGACCAGCTACCGAGCAACAACCACAGACCCTTAGCACAGAGCAGCAAGAGAGACCAGCTACCGAGCAACAACCACAGACTGTTAGCAGAGAGCAGCAAGAGAGACCAGCTACCGACCAACAACCACAGACTGTTAGCAGAGAGCAGCAAGAGAGACCAGCTACCGAGCAACAACCACAGACCGTTAGCACAGAGCAGCAAGAGAGACCATCTGCCGAGCAACAACCACAGACTGTTAGCACAGAGCAGCAAGAGAGACCAGCTACCAAGCAACAACCACAGACTGTTAGCACAGAGCAGCAAGAGAGACCAGCTACCGAGCAACAACCACAGACCCTTAGCACAGAGCAGCAAGAGAGACCAGCTACCGAGCAACAACCACAGACTGTTAGCAGAGAGCAGCAAGAGAGACCAGCTACCGAGCAACAACCACAGACCCTTAGCACAGAGCAGCAAGAGAGACCAGCTACCGAGCAACAACCACAGACTGTTAGCAGAGAGCAGCAAGAGAGACCAGCTACCGACCAACAACCACAGACTGTTAGCAGAGAGCAGCAAGAGAGACCAGCTACCGAGCAACAACCACAGACCGTTAGCACAGAGCAGCAAGAGAGACCAGCTACCGAGCAACAACCACAGACTGTTAGCACAGAGCAGCAAGAGAGACCAGCTGCCAAGCAACAACCACAGACTGTTAGCAGAGAGCAGCAAGAGAGACCATCTGCCGAGCTACAACCACAGACCCTTAGCACAGAGCAGAAAGAGAGACCAGCTACCGAGCAACAACCACAGACTGTTAGCACAGAGCAGCAAGAGAGACCAGCTACCGAGCAACAACCAAAGACTGTTAGCACAGAGCAGCAAGAGAGACCAGCTACCGAGCAACAACCACAGACCCTTAGCAGAGAGCAGCAAGAGAGACCAGCTACCGAGCAACAACCACAGACTGTTAGCACAGAGCAGCAAGAGAGACCAGCTACCGAGCAACAACCACAGACTGTTAGCACAGAGCAGCAAGAGAGACCAGCTACCGAGCAACAACCACAGACCCTTAGCAGAGAGCAGCAAGCGAGACCAGCTACCGAGCAACAACCACAGACCCTTAGCAGAGAGCAGCAAGAGAGACCAGCTACCGAGCAACAACCACAGACTGTTAGCACAGAGCAGCAAGAGAGACCAGCTACCGAGCAACAACCACAGACTGTTAGCACAGAGCAGCAAGAGAGACCAGCTACCGAGCAACAACCACAGACCCTTAGCAGAGAGCAGCAAGAGAGACCAGCTCCAGAGCAACAACCACAGACTGTTAGCAGAGAGCAGCAAGAGAGACCAGCTCCAGAGCAACAACCACAGACTGTTAGCAGAGAGCAGCAAGAGAGACCATCTGCCGAGCTACAACCACAGACCCTTAGCAGAGAGCAGCAAGAGAGACCAGCTACCGAGCAACAACCACAGACTGTTAGCAGAGAGCAGCAAGAGAGACCAGCTGCCGAGCAACAACCACAGACTGTTAGCACAGAGCAGCAAGAGAGACCAGCTACCGAGCAACAACCACAGACTGTTAGCAGAGAGCAGCAAGAGAGACCAGCTGCCGAGCAACAACCACAGACTGTTAGCAGAGAGCAGCAAGAGAGACCAGCTACCGAGCAACAACCACAGACCGTTAGCACAGAGCAGCAAGAGAGACCAGCTACCGAGCAACAACCACAGACTGTTAGCACAGAGTAGCAAGAGAGACCAGCTACCGAGCAACAACCGCAGACCCTTAGCAGAGAGCAGCAAGCGAGACCAGCTACCGAGCAACAACCACAGACCCTTAGCAGAGAGCAGCAAGAGAGACCAGCTACCGAGCAACAACCACAGACCCTTAGCAGAGAGCAGCAAGAGAGACCAGCTACCGAGCAACAACCACAGACTGTTAGCACAGAGCAGCAAGAGAGACCAGCTACCGAGCAACAACCACAGACTGTTAGCACAGAGTAGCAAGAGAGACCAGCTACCGAGCAACAGCCACAGACTGTTAGCACAGAGCAGCAAGAGAGACCAGCTACAGAGCAAAAACCACAGACCCTTAGCAGGGAGCAGCAAGAGAGACCAGCTACCGAGCAACAACCACAGACTGTTAGCAGAGAGCAGCAAGAGAGACCAGCTACCGAGCAACAACCACAGACTGTTAGCAGAGAGCAGCAAGAGAGACCAGCTACCGAGCAACAACCACAGACTGTTAGCAGAGAGCAGCAAGAGAGACCAGCTACCGAGCAACAACCACAGACTGTTAGCAGAGAGCAGCAAGAGAGACCAGCTACCGAGCAACAACCACAGACTGTTAGCACAGAGCAGCAAGAGAGACCAGCTACGGAGCAACAACCACAGACCCTTAGCAGGGAGCAGCAAGAGAGACCAGCTACCGAGCAACAACCACAGACTGTTAGCAGGGAGCAGCAAGAGAGACCAGCTACCGAGCAACAACCACAGACTGTTAGCACAGAGCAGCAAGAGAGACCAGCTACCGAGCAACAACCAAAGACCCTTAGCAGAGAGCTGCAAGAGAGACCAGCTACAGAGCAACAACCACAGACTGTTAGCAGAGAGCAGCAAGAGAGACCATCTGCCGAGCTACAACCACAGACCCTTAGCAGAGAGCAGCAAGAGAGACCAGCTACCGAGCAACAACCACAGACTGTTAGCAGAGAGCAGCAAGAGAGACCAGCTGCCGAGCAACAACCACAGACTGTTAGCACAGAGCAGCAAGAGAGACCAGCTACCGAGCAACAACCACAGACTGTTAGCAGAGAGCAGCAAGAGAGACCAGCTGCCGAGCAACAACCACAGACTGTTAGCAGAGAGCAGCAAGAGAGACCAGCTACCGAGCAACAACCACAGACCGTTAGCACAGAGCAGCAAGAGAGACCAGCTACCGAGCAACAACCACAGACTGTTAGCACAGAGCAGCAAGAGAGACCAGCTACCGAGCAACAACCACAGACCCTTAGCAGAGAGCAGCAAGCGAGACCAGCTACCGAGCAACAACCACAGACCCTTAGCAGAGAGCAGCAAGAGAGACCAGCTACCGAGCAACAACCACAGACCCTTAGCAGAGAGCAGCAAGAGAGACCAGCTACCGAGCAACAACCACAGACTGTTAGCAGAGAGCAGCAAGAGAGACCAGCTACCGAGCAACAATCACAGACTGTTAGCACAGAGCAGCAAGAGAGACCAGCTACCGAGCAACAACCACAGACTGTTAGCACAGAGCAGCAAGAGAGACCAACTACCGAGCAACAGCCACAGACTGTTAGCACAGAGCAGCAAGAGAGACCAGCTACCGAGCAACAACCACAGACCCTTAGCAGGGAGCAGCAAGAGAGACCAGCTACCGAGCAACAACCACAGACTGTTAGCAGAGAGCAGCAAGAGAGACCAGCTACCGAGCAACAACCACAGACCGTTAGCACAGAGCAGCAAGAGAGACCAGCTACCGAGCTACAACCACAGACCCTTAGCAGAGAGCAGCAAGCGAGACCAGCTACCGAGCAACAACCACAGACCCTTAGCAGAGAGCAGCAAGAGAGACCAGCTACCGAGCAACAACCACAGACCGTTGGCACAGAGCAGCAAGAGAGACCAGCTACCGAGCAACAACCACAGACTGTTAGCACAGAGCAGCAAGAGAGACCAGCTACCGAGCAACAACCACAGACTGTTAGCACAGAGCAGCAAGAGAGACCAGCTACCGAGCAACAACCACAGACCCTTAGCACAGAGCAGCAAGAGAGACCAGCTACCGAGCAACAACCACAGACCCTTAGCACAGAGCAGCAAGAGAGACCAGCTACCGAGCAACAACCACAGACTGTTAGCAGAGAGCAGCAAGAGAGACCAGCTACCGAGCAACAACCACAGACCGTTAGCACAGAGCAGCAAGAGAGACCAGCTACCGAGCAACAACCACAGACCGTTAGCACAGAGCAGCAAGAGAGACCAGCTACCGAGCAACAACCACAGACCGTTAGCAGAGAGCAGCAAGAGAGACCAGCTACCGAGCAACAACCACAGACCCTTAGCACAGAGCAGCAAGAGAGACCAGCTACCGAGCAACAACCACAGACTGTTAGCAGAGAGCAGCAAGAGAGACCAGCTACCGACCAACAACCACAGACTGTTAGCAGAGAGCAGCAAGAGAGACCAGCTACCGAGCAACAACCACAGACCGTTAGCACAGAGCAGCAAGAGAGACCATCTGCCGAGCAACAACCACAGACTGTTAGCACAGAGCAGCAAGAGAGACCAGCTACCAAGCAACAACCACAGACTGTTAGCACAGAGCAGCAAGAGAGACCAGCTACCGAGCAACAACCACAGACCCTTAGCACAGAGCAGCAAGAGAGACCAGCTACCGAGCAACAACCACAGACTGTTAGCAGAGAGCAGCAAGAGAGACCAGCTACCGAGCAACAACCACAGACCCTTAGCACAGAGCAGCAAGAGAGACCAGCTACCGAGCAACAACCACAGACTGTTAGCAGAGAGCAGCAAGAGAGACCAGCTGCCGAGCAACAACCACAGACTGTTAGCAGAGAGCAGCAAGAGAGACCAGCTACCGAGCAACAACCACAGACCGTTAGCACAGAGCAGCAAGAGAGACCAGCTACCGAGCAACAACCACAGACTGTTAGCACAGAGCAGCAAGAGAGACCAGCTACCGAGCAACAACCACAGACCCTTAGCAGAGAGCAGCAAGCGAGACCAGCTACCGAGCAACAACCACAGACCCTTAGCAGAGAGCAGCAAGAGAGACCAGCTACCGAGCAACAACCACAGACCCTTAGCAGAGAGCAGCAAGAGAGACCAGCTACCGAGCAACAACCACAGACTGTTAGCAGAGAGCAGCAAGAGAGACCAGCTACCGAGCAACAATCACAGACTGTTAGCACAGAGCAGCAAGAGAGACCAGCTACCGAGCAACAACCACAGACTGTTAGCACAGAGCAGCAAGAGAGACCAGCTACCGAGCAACAGCCACAGACTGTTAGCACAGAGCAGCAAGAGAGACCAGCTACCGAGCAACAACCACAGACCCTTAGCAGAGAGCAGCAAGAGAGACCAGCTACCGAGCAACAACCACAGACTGTTAGCAGAGAGCAGCAAGAGAGACCAGCTACCGAGCAACAACCACAGACCGTTAGCACAGAGCAGCAAGAGAGACCAGCTACCGAGCTACAACCACAGACCCTTAGCAGAGAGCAGCAAGCGAGACCAGCTACCGAGCAACAACCACAGACCCTTAGCAGAGAGCAGCAAGAGAGACCAGCTACCGAGCAACAACCACAGACCGTTGGCACAGAGCAGCAAGAGAGACCAGCTACCGAGCAACAACCACAGACTGTTAGCACAGAGCAGCAAGAGAGACCAGCTACCGAGCAACAACCACAGACTGTTAGCACAGAGCAGCAAGAGAGACCAGCTACCGAGCAACAACCACAGACCCTTAGCACAGAGCAGCAAGAGAGACCAGCTACCGAGCAACAACCACAGACCCTTAGCACAGAGCAGCAAGAGAGACCAGCTACCGAGCAACAACCACAGACTGTTAGCAGAGAGCAGCAAGAGAGACCAGCTACCGAGCAACAACCACAGACCGTTAGCACAGAGCAGCAAGAGAGACCAGCTACCGAGCAACAACCACAGACCGTTAGCACAGAGCAGCAAGAGAGACCAGCTACCGAGCAACAACCACAGACCGTTAGCAGAGAGCAGCAAGAGAGACCAGCTACCGAGCAACAACCACAGACCCTTAGCACAGAGCAGCAAGAGAGACCAGCTACCGAGCAACAACCACAGACTGTTAGCAGAGAGCAGCAAGAGAGACCAGCTACCGACCAACAACCACAGACTGTTAGCAGAGAGCAGCAAGAGAGACCAGCTACCGAGCAACAACCACAGACCGTTAGCACAGAGCAGCAAGAGAGACCATCTGCCGAGCAACAACCACAGACTGTTAGCACAGAGCAGCAAGAGAGACCAGCTACCAAGCAACAACCACAGACTGTTAGCACAGAGCAGCAAGAGAGACCAGCTACCGAGCAACAACCACAGACCCTTAGCACAGAGCAGCAAGAGAGACCAGCTACCGAGCAACAACCACAGACTGTTAGCAGAGAGCAGCAAGAGAGACCAGCTACCGAGCAACAACCACAGACCCTTAGCACAGAGCAGCAAGAGAGACCAGCTACCGAGCATCAACCACAGACTGTTAGCAGAGAGCAGCAAGAGAGACCAGCTACCGACCAACAACCACAGACTGTTAGCAGAGAGCAGCAAGAGAGACCAGCTACCGAGCAACAACCACAGACCGTTAGCACAGAGCAGCAAGAGAGACCAGCTACCGAGCAACAACCACAGACTGTTAGCACAGAGCAGCAAGAGAGACCAGCTGCCAAGCAACAACCACAGACTGTTAGCAGAGAGCAGCAAGAGAGACCATCTGCCGAGCTACAACCACAGACCCTTAGCACAGAGCAGAAAGAGAGACCAGCTACCGAGCAACAACCACAGACTGTTAGCACAGAGCAGCAAGAGAGACCAGCTACCGAGCAACAACCACAGACTGTTAGCACAGAGCAGCAAGAGAGACCAGCTACCGAGCAACAACCACAGACCCTTAGCAGAGAGCAGCAAGAGAGACCAGCTACCGAGCAACAACCACAGACTGTTAGCACAGAGCAGCAAGAGAGACCAGCTACCGAGCAACAACCACAGACTGTTAGCACAGAGCAGCAAGAGAGACCAGCTACCGAGCAACAACCACAGACCCTTAGCAGAGAGCAGCAAGCGAGACCAGCTACCGAGCAACAACCACAGACCCTTAGCAGAGAGCAGCAAGAGAGACCAGCTACCGAGCAACAACCACAGACTGTTAGCACAGAGCAGCAAGAGAGACCAGCTACCGAGCAACAACCACAGACTGTTAGCACAGAGCAGCAAGAGAGACCAGCTACCGAGCAACAACCACAGACCCTTAGCAGAGAGCAGCAAGAGAGACCAGCTCCAGAGCAACAACCACAGACTGTTAGCAGAGAGCAGCAAGAGAGACCATCTGCCGAGCTACAACCACAGACCCTTAGCAGAGAGCAGCAAGAGAGACCAGCTACCGAGCAACAACCACAGACTGTTAGCAGAGAGCAGCAAGAGAGACCAGCTGCCGAGGAACAACCACAGACTGTTAGCACAGAGCAGCAAGAGAGACCAGCTACCGAGCAACAACCACAGACTGTTAGCAGAGAGCAGCAAGAGAGACCAGCTGCCGAGCAACAACCACAGACTGTTAGCAGAGAGCAGCAAGAGAGACCAGCTACCGAGCAACAACCACAGACCGTTAGCACAGAGCAGCAAGAGAGACCAGCTACCGAGCAACAACCACAGACTGTTAGCACAGAGTAGCAAGAGAGACCAGCTACCGAGCAACAACCGCAGACCCTTAGCAGAGAGCAGCAAGCGAGACCAGCTACCGAGCAACAACCACAGACCCTTAGCAGAGAGCAGCAAGAGAGACCAGCTACCGAGCAACAACCACAGACCCTTAGCAGAGAGCAGCAAGAGAGACCAGCTACCGAGCAACAACCACAGACTGTTAGCACAGAGCAGCAAGAGAGACCAGCTACCGAGCAACAACCACAGACTGTTAGCACAGAGCAGCAAGAGAGACCAGCTACCGAGCAACAGCCACAGACTGTTAGCACAGAGCAGCAAGAGAGACCAGCTACAGAGCAAAAACCACAGACCCTTAGCAGGGAGCAGCAAGAGAGACCAGCTACCGAGCAACAACCACAGACTGTTAGCAGAGAGCAGCAAGAGAGACCAGCTACCGAGCAACAACCACAGACTGTTAGCAGAGAGCAGCAAGAGAGACCAGCTACCGAGCAACAACCACAGACTGTTAGCAGAGAGCAGCAAGAGAGACCAGCTACCGAGCAACAACCACAGACTGTTAGCAGAGAGCAGCAAGAGAGACCAGCTACCGAGCAACAACCACAGACTGTTAGCACAGAGCAGCAAGAGAGACCAGCTACGGAGCAACAACCACAGACCCTTAGCAGGGAGCAGCAAGAGAGACCAGCTACCGAGCAACAACCACAGACTGTTAGCAGGGAGCAGCAAGAGAGACCAGCTACCGAGCAACAACCACAGACTGTTAGCACAGAGCAGCAAGAGAGACCAGCTACCGAGCAACAACCAAAGACCCTTAGCAGAGAGCTGCAAGAGAGACCAGCTACAGAGCAACAACCACAGACTGTTAGCAGAGAGCAGCAAGAGAGACCATCTGCCGAGCTACAACCACAGACCCTTAGCAGAGAGCAGCAAGAGAGACCAGCTACCGAGCAACAACCACAGACTGTTAGCAGAGAGCAGCAAGAGAGACCAGCTGCCGAGCAACAACCACAGACTGTTAGCACAGAGCAGCAAGAGAGACCAGCTACCGAGCAACAACCACAGACTGTTAGCAGAGAGCAGCAAGAGAGACCAGCTGCCGAGCAACAACCACAGACTGTTAGCAGAGAGCAGCAAGAGAGACCAGCTACCGAGCAACAACCACAGACCGTTAGCACAGAGCAGCAAGAGAGACCAGCTACCGAGCAACAACCACAGACCGTTAGCACAGAGCAGCAAGAGAGACCAGCTACCGAGCAACAACCACAGACTGTTAGCACAGAGCAGCAAGAGAGACCAGCTACCGAGCAACAACCACAGACCCTTAGCAGAGAGCAGCAAGCGAGACCAGCTACCGAGCAACAACCACAGACCCTTAGCAGAGAGCAGCAAGAGAGACCAGCTACCGAGCAACAACCACAGACCCTTAGCAGAGAGCAGCAAGAGAGACCAGCTACCGAGCAACAACCACAGACTGTTAGCAGAGAGCAGCAAGAGAGACCAGCTACCGAGCAACAACCACAGACTGTTAGCACAGAGCAGCAAGAGAGACCAGCTACCGAGCAACAACCACAGACTGTTAGCACAGAGCAGCAAGAGAGACCAGCTACCGAGCAACAACCACAGACCCTTAGCACAGAGCAGCAAGAGAGACCAGCTACCGAGCAACAACCACAGACCCTTAGCACAGAGCAGCAAGAGAGACCAGCTACCGAGCAACAACCACAGACTGTTAGCAGAGAGCAGCAAGAGAGACCAGCTACCGAGCAACAACCACAGACCGTTAGCACAGAGCAGCAAGAGAGACCAGCTACCGAGCAACAACCACAGACCGTTAGCACAGAGCAGCAAGAGAGACCAGCTACCGAGCAACAACCACAGACCGTTAGCAGAGAGCAGCAAGAGAGACCAGCTACCGAGCAACAACCACAGACCCTTAGCACAGAGCAGCAAGAGAGACCAGCTACCGAGCAACAACCACAGACTGTTAGCAGAGAGCAGCAAGAGAGACCAGCTACCGACCAACAACCACAGACTGTTAGCAGAGAGCAGCAAGAGAGACCAGCTACCGAGCAACAACCACAGACCGTTAGCACAGAGCAGCAAGAGAGACCATCTGCCGAGCAACAACCACAGACTGTTAGCACAGAGCAGCAAGAGAGACCAGCTACCAAGCAACAACCACAGACTGTTAGCACAGAGCAGCAAGAGAGACCAGCTACCGAGCAACAACCACAGACCCTTAGCACAGAGCAGCAAGAGAGACCAGCTACCGAGCAACAACCACAGACTGTTAGCAGAGAGCAGCAAGAGAGACCAGCTACCGAGCAACAACCACAGACCCTTAGCACAGAGCAGCAAGAGAGACCAGCTACCGAGCAACAACCACAGACTGTTAGCAGAGAGCAGCAAGAGAGACCAGCTACCGACCAACAACCACAGACTGTTAGCAGAGAGCAGCAAGAGAGACCAGCTACCGAGCAACAACCACAGACCGTTAGCACAGAGCAGCAAGAGAGACCAGCTACCGAGCAACAACCACAGACTGTTAGCACAGAGCAGCAAGAGAGACCAGCTGCCAAGCAACAACCACAGACTGTTAGCAGAGAGCAGCAAGAGAGACCATCTGCCGAGCTACAACCACAGACCCTTAGCACAGAGCAGAAAGAGAGACCAGCTACCGAGCAACAACCACAGACTGTTAGCACAGAGCAGCAAGAGAGACCAGCTACCGAGCAACAACCACAGACTGTTAGCACAGAGCAGCAAGAGAGACCAGCTACCGAGCAACAACCACAGACCCTTAGCAGAGAGCAGCAAGAGAGACCAGCTACCGAGCAACAACCACAGACTGTTAGCACAGAGCAGCAAGAGAGACCAGCTACCGAGCAACAACCACAGACTGTTAGCACAGAGCAGCAAGAGAGACCAGCTACCGAGCAACAACCACAGACCCTTAGCAGAGAGCAGCAAGCGAGACCAGCTACCGAGCAACAACCACAGACTGTTAGCACAGAGCAGCAAGAGAGACCAGCTACCGAGCAACAACCACAGACTGTTAGCACAGAGCAGCAAGAGAGACCAGCTACCGAGCAACAACCACAGACTGTTAGCACAGAGCAGCAAGAGAGACCAGCTACCGAGCAACAACCACAGACCCTTAGCAGAGAGCAGCAAGAGAGACCAGCTACCGAGCAACAACCACAGACCCTTAGCAGAGAGCAGCAAGAGAGACCAGCTACCGAGCAACAACCACAGACTGTTAGCACAGAGCAGCAAGAGAGACCAGCTACCGAGCAACAACCACAGACTGTTAGCACAGAGCAGCAAGAGAGACCAGCTACCGAGCAACAACCACAGACCCTTAGCAGAGAGCAGCAAGAGAGACCAGCTCCAGAGCAACAACCACAGACTGTTAGCAGAGAGCAGCAAGAGAGACCAGCTCCAGAGCAACAACCACAGACTGTTAGCAGAGAGCAGCAAGAGAGACCATCTGCCGAGCTACAACCACAGACCCTTAGCAGAGAGCAGCAAGAGAGACCAGCTACCGAGCAACAACCACAGACTGTTAGCAGAGAGCAGCAAGAGAGACCAGCTGCCGAGCAACAACCACAGACTGTTAGCACAGAGCAGCAAGAGAGACCAGCTACCGAGCAACAACCACAGACTGTTAGCAGAGAGCAGCAAGAGAGACCAGCTGCCGAGCAACAACCACAGACTGTTAGCAGAGAGCAGCAAGAGAGACCAGCTACCGAGCAACAACCACAGACCGTTAGCACAGAGCAGCAAGAGAGACCAGCTACCGAGCAACAACCACAGACTGTTAGCACAGAGTAGCAAGAGAGACCAGCTACCGAGCAACAACCGCAGACCCTTAGCAGAGAGCAGCAAGCGAGACCAGCTACCGAGCAACAACCACAGACCCTTAGCAGAGAGCAGCAAGAGAGACCAGCTACCGAGCAACAACCACAGACCCTTAGCAGAGAGCAGCAAGAGAGACCAGCTACCGAGCAACAACCACAGACTGTTAGCACAGAGCAGCAAGAGAGACCAGCTACCGAGCAACAACCACAGACTGTTAGCACAGAGCAGCAAGAGAGACCAGCTACCGAGCAACAGCCACAGACTGTTAGCACAGAGCAGCAAGAGAGACCAGCTACAGAGCAAAAACCACAGACCCTTAGCAGGGAGCAGCAAGAGAGACCAGCTACCGAGCAACAACCACAGACTGTTAGCAGAGAGCAGCAAGAGAGACCAGCTACCGAGCAACAACCACAGACTGTTAGCAGAGAGCAGCAAGAGAGACCAGCTACCGAGCAACAACCACAGACTGTTAGCAGAGAGCAGCAAGAGAGACCAGCTACCGAGCAACAACCACAGACTGTTAGCAGAGAGCAGCAAGAGAGACCAGCTACCGAGCAACAACCACAGACTGTTAGCACAGAGCAGCAAGAGAGACCAGCTACGGAGCAACAACCACAGACCCTTAGCAGGGAGCAGCAAGAGAGACCAGCTACCGAGCAACAACCACAGACTGTTAGCAGGAGCAGCAAGAGAGACCAGCTACCGAGCAACAACCACAGACTGTTAGCACAGAGCAGCAAGAGAGACCAGCTACCGAGCAACAACCAAAGACCCTTAGCAGAGAGCTGCAAGAGAGACCAGCTACAGAGCAACAACCACAGACTGTTAGCAGAGAGCAGCAAGAGAGACCATCTGCCGAGCTACAACCACAGACCCTTAGCAGAGAGCAGCAAGAGAGACCAGCTACCGAGCAACAACCACAGACTGTTAGCAGAGAGCAGCAAGAGAGACCAGCTGCCGAGCAACAACCACAGACTGTTAGCACAGAGCAGCAAGAGAGACCAGCTACCGAGCAACAACCACAGACTGTTAGCAGAGAGCAGCAAGAGAGACCAGCTGCCGAGCAACAACCACAGACTGTTAGCAGAGAGCAGCAAGAGAGACCAGCTACCGAGCAACAACCACAGACCGTTAGCACAGAGCAGCAAGAGAGACCAGCTACCGAGCAACAACCACAGACTGTTAGCACAGAGCAGCAAGAGAGACCAGCTACCGAGCAACAACCACAGACCCTTAGCAGAGAGCAGCAAGCGAGACCAGCTACCGAGCAACAACCACAGACCCTTAGCAGAGAGCAGCAAGAGAGACCAGCTACCGAGCAACAACCACAGACCCTTAGCAGAGAGCAGCAAGAGAGACCAGCTACCGAGCAACAACCACAGACTGTTAGCAGAGAGCAGCAAGAGAGACCAGCTACCGAGCAACAACCACAGACTGTTAGCACAGAGCAGCAAGAGAGACCAGCTACCGAGCAACAACCACAGACTGTTAGCACAGAGCAGCAAGAGAGACCAACTACCGAGCAACAGCCACAGACTGTTAGCACAGAGCAGCAAGAGAGACCAGCTACCGAGCAACAACCACAGACCCTTAGCAGGGAGCAGCAAGAGAGACCAGCTACCGAGCAACAACCACAGACTGTTAGCAGAGAGCAGCAAGAGAGACCAGCTACCGAGCAACAACCACAGACTGTTAGCAGAGAGCAGCAAGAGAGACCAGCTACCGAGCAACAACCACAGACTGTTAGCAGAGAGCAGCAAGAGAGACCAGCTACCGAGCAACAACCACAGACTGTTAGCAGAGAGCAGCAAGAGAGACCAGCTACCGAGCAACAACCACAGACTGTTAGCACAGAGCAGCAAGAGAGACCAGCTACAGAGCAACAACCACAGACCCTTAGCAGGGAGCAGCAAGAGAGACCAGCTACCGAGCAACAACCACAGACTGTTAGCAGGGAGCAGCAAGAGAGACCAGCTACCGAGCAACAACCACAGACTGTTAGCACAGAGCAGCAAGAGAGACCAGCTACCGAGCAACAACCACAGACTGTTAGCACAGAGCAGCAAGAGAGACCAGCTACCGAGCAACAACCACAGACTGTTAGCACAGAGCAGCAAGAGAGACCAGCTACCGAGCAACAACCACAGACCCTTAGCACAGAGCAGCAAGAGAGACCAGCTACCGAGCAACAACCACAGACTGTTAGCAGAGAGCAGCAAGAGAGACCAGCTACCGAGCAACAACCACAGACTGTTAGCACAGAGCAGCAAGAGAGACCAGCTACCGAGCAACAACCACAGACCCTTAGCAGAGAGCAGCAAGAGAGACCAGCTGCCGAGCAACAACCACAGACTGTTAGCAGGGAGCAGCAAGAGAGACCAGCTACCGAGCAACAACCACAGACTGTTAGCACAGAGCAGCAAGAGAGACCAGCTACCGAGCAACAACCACAGACTGTTAGCACAGAGCAGCAAGAGAGACCAGCTACCGAGCAACAACCACAGACTGTTAGCAGAGAGCAGCAAGAGAGACCAGCTACCGAGCAACAACCACAGACTGTTAGCAGAGAGCAGCAAGAGAGACCAGCTACCGAGCAACAACCACAGACTGTTAGCACAGAGCAGCAAGAGAGACCAGCTACCGAGCAACAACCACAGACTGTTAGCAGAGGGCAGCAAGAGAGACCAGCTACCGAGCAACAACCACAGACTGTTAGCACAGAGCAGCAAGAGAGACCAGCTACCGAGCAACAATCACAGACTGTTAGCACAGAGCAGCAAGAGAGACCAGCTACCAAGCAACAACCACAGACTGTTAGCACAGAGCAGCAAGAGAGACCAGCTACCGAGCAACAACCACAGACTGTTAGCACAGAGCAGCAAGAGAGACCAGCTACCGAGCAACAACCACAGACTGTTAGCACAGAGCAGCAAGAGAGACCAGCTACCGAGCAACAACCACAGACTGTTAGCACAGAGCAGCAAGAGAGACCAGCTACCGAGCAACAACCACAGACCCTTAGCAGAGAGCAGCAAGAGAGACCAGCTACCGAGCAACAACCACAGACTGTTAGCAGAGAGCAGCAAGAGAGACCAGCTACCGAGCAACAACCACAGACCCTTAGCACAGAGCAGCAAGAGAGACAAGCTACCGAGCAACAACCACAGACTGTTAGCAGAGAGCAGCAAGAGAGACCAGCTACCGACCAACAACCACAGACTGTTAGCAGAGAGCAGCAAGAGAGACCAGCTACCGAGCAACAACCACAGACCGTTAGCACAGAGCAGCAAGAGAGACCAGCTGCCGAGCAACAACCACAGACTGTTAGCACAGAGCAGCAAGAGAGACCAGCTACCAAGCAACAACCACAGACTGTTAGCACAGAGCAGCAAGAGAGACCAGCTACCGAGCAACAACCACAGACCCTTAGCACAGAGCAGCAAGAGAGACCAGCTACCGAGCAACAACCACAGACTGTTAGCAGAGAGCAGCAAGAGAGACCAGCTGCCGAGCAACAACCACAGACTGTTAGCAGAGAGCAGCAAGAGAGACCAGCTACCGAGCAACAACCACAGACCGTTAGCACAGAGCAGCAAGAGAGACCAGCTACCGAGCAACAACCACAGACTGTTAGCACAGAGCAGCAAGCGAGACCAGCTACCGAGCAACAACCACAGACCCTTAGCAGAGAGCAGCAAGAGAGACCAGCTACCGAGCAACAACCACAGACCCTTAGCAGAGAGCAGCAAGAGAGACCAGCTACCGAGCAACAACCACAGACTGTTAGCAGAGAGCAGCAAGAGAGACCAGCTACCGAGCAACAACCACAGACTGTTAGCAGAGAGCAGCAAGAGAGACCAGCTACCGAGCAACAACCACAGACTGTTAGCAGAGAGCAGCAAGAGAGACCAGCTACCGAGCAACAACCACAGACTGTTAGCACAGAGCAGCAAGAGAGACCAGCTACGGAGCAACAACCACAGACCCTTAGCAGGGAGCAGCAAGAGAGACCAGCTACCGAGCAACAACCACAGACTGTTAGCAGGGAGCAGCAAGAGAGACCAGCTACCGAGCAACAACCACAGACTGTTAGCACAGAGCAGCAAGAGAGACCAGCTACCGAGCAACAACCAAAGACCCTTAGCAGAGAGCTGCAAGAGAGACCAGCTACAGAGCAACAACCACAGACTGTTAGCAGAGAGCAGCAAGAGAGACCATCTGCCGAGCTACAACCACAGACCCTTAGCAGAGAGCAGCAAGAGAGACCAGCTACCGAGCAACAACCACAGACTGTTAGCAGAGAGCAGCAAGAGAGACCAGCTGCCGAGCAACAACCACAGACTGTTAGCACAGAGCAGCAAGAGAGACCAGCTACCGAGCAACAACCACAGACTGTTAGCAGAGAGCAGCAAGAGAGACCAGCTGCCGAGCAACAACCACAGACTGTTAGCAGAGAGCAGCAAGAGAGACCAGCTACCGAGCAACAACCACAGACCGTTAGCACAGAGCAGCAAGAGAGACCAGCTACCGAGCAACAACCACAGACTGTTAGCACAGAGCAGCAAGAGAGACCAGCTACCGAGCAACAACCACAGACCCTTAGCAGAGAGCAGCAAGCGAGACCAGCTACCGAGCAACAACCACAGACCCTTAGCAGAGAGCAGCAAGAGAGACCAGCTACCGAGCAACAACCACAGACCCTTAGCAGAGAGCAGCAAGAGAGACCAGCTACCGAGCAACAACCACAGACTGTTAGCAGAGAGCAGCAAGAGAGACCAGCTACCGAGCAACAATCACAGACTGTTAGCACAGAGCAGCAAGAGAGACCAGCTACCGAGCAACAACCACAGACTGTTAGCACAGAGCAGCAAGAGAGACCAACTACCGAGCAACAGCCACAGACTGTTAGCACAGAGCAGCAAGAGAGACCAGCTACCGAGCAACAACCACAGACCCTTAGCAGAGAGCAGCAAGAGAGACCAGCTACCGAGCAACAACCACAGACTGTTAGCAGAGAGCAGCAAGAGAGACCAGCTACCGAGCAACAACCACAGACTGTTAGCAGAGAGCAGCAAGAGAGACCAGCTACCGAGCAACAACCACAGACTGTTAGCAGAGAGCAGCAAGAGAGACCAGCTACCGAGCAACAACCACAGACTGTTAGCAGAGAGCAGCAAGAGAGACCAGCTACCGAGCAACAACCACAGACTGTTAGCACAGAGCAGCAAGAGAGACCAGCTACAGAGCAACAACCACAGACCCTTAGCAGGGAGCAGCAAGAGAGACCAGCTACCGAGCAACAACCACAGACTGTTAGCAGAGAGCAGCAAGAGAGACCAGCTACCGAGCAACAACCACAGACTGTTAGCACAGAGCAGCAAGAGAGACCAGCTACCGAGCAACAACCACAGACTGTTAGCACAGAGCAGCAAGAGAGACCAGCTACCGAGCAACAACCACAGACTGTTAGCACAGAGCAGCAAGAGAGACCAGCTACCGAGCAACAACCACAGACCCTTAGCACAGAGCAGCAAGAGAGACCAGCTACCGAGCAACAACCACAGACTGTTAGCAGAGAGCAGCAAGAGAGACCAGCTACCGAGCAACAACCACAGACTGTTAGCACAGAGCAGCAAGAGAGACCAGCTACCGAGCAACAACCACAGACCCTTAGCAGGGAGCAGCAAGAGAGACCAGCTGCCGAGCAACAACCACAGACTGTTAGCAGAGAGCAGCAAGAGAGACCAGCTACCGAGCAACAACCACAGACTGTTAGCACAGAGCAGCAAGAGAGACCAGCTACCGAGCAACAACCACAGACTGTTAGCACAGAGCAGCAAGAGAGACCAGCTACCGAGCAACAACCACAGACTGTTAGCAGAGAGCAGCAAGAGAGACCAGCTACCGAGCAACAACCACAGACTGTTAGCAGAGAGCAGCAAGAGAGACCAGCTACCGAGCAACAACCACAGACTGTTAGCACAGAGCAGCAAGAGAGACCAGCTACCGAGCAACAACCACAGACTGTTAGCAGAGGGCAGCAAGAGAGACCAGCTACCGAGCAACAACCACAGACTGTTAGCACAGAGCAGCAAGAGAGACCAGCTACCGAGCAACAATCACAGACTGTTAGCACAGAGCAGCAAGAGAGACCAGCTACCGAGCAACAACCACAGACTGTTAGCACAGAGCAGCAAGAGAGACCAGCTACCGAGCAACAACCACAGACTGTTAGCACAGAGCAGCAAGAGAGACCAGCTACCGAGCAACAACCACAGACTGTTAGCACAGAGCAGCAAGAGAGACCAGCTACCGAGCAACAACCACAGACTGTTAGCACAGAGCAGCAAGAGAGACCAGCTACCGAGCAACAACCACAGACCCTTAGCAGAGAGCAGCAAGAGAGACCAGCTACCGAGCAACAACCACAGACTGTTAGCAGAGAGCAGCAAGAGAGACCAGCTACCGAGCAACAACCACAGACCCTTAGCACAGAGCAGCAAGAGAGACAAGCTACCGAGCAACAACCACAGACCGTTAGCAGAGAGCAGCAAGAGAGACCAGCTACCGACCAACAACCACAGACTGTTAGCAGAGAGCAGCAAGAGAGACCAGCTACCGAGCAACAACCACAGACCGTTAGCACAGAGCAGCAAGAGAGACCAGCTGCCGAGCAACAACCACAGACTGTTAGCACAGAGCAGCAAGAGAGACCAGCTACCAAGCAACAACCACAGACTGTTAGCACAGAGCAGCAAGAGAGACCAGCTACCGAGCAATAACCACAGACCCTTAGCACAGAGCAGCAAGAGAGACCAGCTACCGAGCAACAACCACAGACTGTTAGCAGAGAGCAGCAAGAGAGACCAGCTGCCGAGCAACAACCACAGACTGTTAGCAGAGAGCAGCAAGAGAGACCAGCTACCGAGCAACAACCACAGACTGTTAGCACAGAGCAGCAAGAGAGACCAACTACCGAGCAACAGCCACAGACTGTTAGCACAGAGCAGCAAGAGAGACCAGCTACCGAGCAACAACCACAGACCCTTAGCAGGGATCAGCAAGAGAGACCAGCTACCGAGCAACAACCACAGACTGTTAGCAGAGAGCAGCAAGAGAGACCAGCTACCGAGCAACAACCACAGACTGTTAGCAGAGAGCAGCAAGAGAGACCAGCTACCGAGCAACAACCACAGACTGTTAGCAGAGAGCAGCAAGAGAGACCAGCTACCGAGCAACAACCACAGACTGTTAGCAGAGAGCAGCAAGAGAGACCAGCTACCGAGCAACAACCACAGACTGTTAGCACAGAGCAGCAAGAGAGACCAGCTACAGAGCAACAACCACAGACCCTTAGCAGGGAGCAGCAAGAGAGACCAGCTACCGAGCAACAACCACAGACTGTTAGCAGGGAGCAGCAAGAGAGACCAGCTACCGAGCAACAACCACAGACTGTTAGCACAGAGCAGCAAGAGAGACCAGCTACCGAGCAACAACCACAGACTGTTAGCACAGAGCAGCAAGAGAGACCAGCTACCGAGCAACAACCACAGACTGTTAGCACAGAGCAGCAAGAGAGACCAGCTACCGAGCAACAACCACAGACCCTTAGCACAGAGCAGCAAGCGAGACCAGCTACCGAGCAACAACCACAGACTGTTAGCAGAGAGCAGCAAGAGAGACCAGCTACCGAGCAACAACCACAGACTGTTAGCACAGAGCAGCAAGAGAGACCAGCTACCGAGCAACAACCACAGACCCTTAGCAGGGAGCAGCAAGAGAGACCAGCTGCCGAGCAACAACCACAGACTGTTAGCAGGGAGCAGCAAGAGAGACCAGCTACCGAGCAACAACCACAGACTGTTAGCACAGAGCAGCAAGAGAGACCAGCTACCGAGCAACAACCACAGACTGTTAGCACAGAGCAGCAAGAGAGACCAGCTACCGAGCAACAACCACAGACTGTTAGCAGAGAGCAGCAAGAGAGACCAGCTACCGAGCAACAACCACAGACTGTTAGCAGAGAGCAGCAAGAGAGACCAGCTACCGAGCAACAACCACAGACTGTTAGCACAGAGCAGCAAGAGAGACCAGCTACCGAGCAACAACCACAGACTGTTAGCAGAGGGCAGCAAGAGAGACCAGCTACCGAGCAACAACCACAGACTGTTAGCACAGAGCAGCAAGAGAGACCAGCTACCGAGCAACAATCACAGACTGTTAGCACAGAGCAGCAAGAGAGACCAGCTACCAAGCAACAACCACAGACTGTTAGCACAGAGCAGCAAGAGAGACCAGCTACCGAGCAACAACCACAGACTGTTAGCACAGAGCAGCAAGAGAGACCAGCTACCGAGCAACAACCACAGACTGTTAGCACAGAGCAGCAAGAGAGACCAGCTACCGAGCAACAACCACAGACTGTTAGCACAGAGCAGCAAGAGAGACCAGCTACCGAGCAACAACCACAGACCCTTAGCAGAGAGCAGCAAGAGAGACCAGCTACCGAGCAACAACCACAGACCGTTAGCAGAGAGCAGCAAGAGAGACCAGCTACCGAGCAACAACCACAGACCCTTAGCACAGAGCAGCAAGAGAGACAAGCTACCGAGCAACAACCACAGACCGTTAGCAGAGAGCAGCAAGAGAGACCAGCTACCGACCAACAACCACAGACTGTTAGCAGAGAGCAGCAAGAGAGACCAGCTACCGAGCAACAACCACAGACCGTTAGCACAGAGCAGCAAGAGAGACCAGCTGCCGAGCAACAACCACAGACCGTTAGCACAGAGCAGCAAGAGAGACCAGCTACCAAGCAACAACCACAGACTGTTAGCACAGAGCAGCAAGCGAGACCAGCTACCGAGCAACAACCACAGACCCTTAGCAGAGAGCAGCAAGAGAGACCAGCTACCGAGCAACAACCACAGACCCTTAGCAGAGAGCAGCAAGAGAGACCAGCTACCGAGCAACAACCACAGACTTTTAGCAGAGAGCAGCAAGAGAGACCAGCTACCGAGCAACAACCACAGACCGTTAGCACAGAGCAGCAAGAGAGACCAGCTACCGAGCAACAACCACAGACCGTTAGCACAGAGCAGCAAGAGAGACCAGCTACCGAGCAACAACCACAGACCCTTAGCAGAGAGCAGCAATAGAGACCAGCTACCGAGTAACAACCACAGACTGTTAGCACAGAGCAGCAAGAGAGACCAGCTACCGAGCAACAACCACAGACTGTTAGCACAGAGCAGCAAGAGAGACCAGCTACCGAGCAACAACCACAGACTGTTAGCACAGAGCAGCAAGAGAGACCAGCTACCGAGCAGCAACCACAGACTGTTAGCAGAGAGCAGCAAGAGAGACCAGCTACCGAGCAACAACCACAGACCGTTAGCAGAGAGCAGCAAGAGAGACCAGCTACCGAGCAACAACCACAGACCGTTAGCACAGAGCAGCAAGAGAGACCAGCTACCGAGCAACAACCACAGACTGTTAGCACGGAGCAGCAAGAGAGACCAGCTACCGAGCAACAACCACAGACTGTTAGCACAGAGCAGCAAGAGAGACCAGCTACCGAGCAACAACCACAGACTGTTAGCACAGAGCAGCAAGAGAGACCAGCTACCGAGCAACAACCACAGACCCTTAGCAGAGAGCAGCAAGAGAGACCAGCTACCGAGCAACAACCACAGACCCTTAGCACAGAGCAGCAAGAGAGACCAGCTACCGAGCAACAACCACAGACTGTTAGCAGAGAGCAGCAAGATAGACCAGCTACCGAGCAACAACCACAGACTGTTAGCACAGAGCAGCAAGAGAGACCAGCTACTGAGCAACAACCACAGACTGTTAGCACAGAGCAGCAAGAGAGACCAGCTACCGAGCAACAACCAAAGACCCTTAGCACAGAGCAGCAAGAGAGACCAGCTACCGAGCAACAACCACAGACCGTTAGCAGAGAGCAGCAAGAGAGACCAGCTACCGAGCAACAACCACAGACTGTTAGCACAGAGCAGCAAGAGAGACCAGCTACCGAGCAACAACCACAGGCTGTTAGCACAGAGCAGCAAGAGAGACCAGCTACCGAGCAACAACCACAGACCCTTAGCAGAGAGCAGCAAGAGAGACCAGCTACCGAGCAACAACCACAGACCCTTAGCAGAGAGCAGCAAGAGATACCAGCTACCGAGTAACAACCACAGACTGTTAGCACAGAGCAGCAAGAGAGACCAGCTACCGAGCAACAACCACAGACCCTTAGCAGGGAGCAGCAAGAGAGACCAGCTACCGAGCAACAACCACAGACTGTTAGCACAGAGCAGCAAGCGAGACCAGCTACCGAGCAACAACCACAGACTGTTAGCACAGAGCAGCAAGAGAGACCAGCTACCGAGCAACAACCACAGACCCTTAGCAGAGAGCAGCAAGAGAGACCAGCTACCGAGCAACAACCACAGACCCTTAGCAGAGAGCAGCAAGAGAGACCATCTACCGAGCAACAACCACAGACCCTTAGCACAGAGCAGCAAGAGAGACCAGCTACCGAGCAACAACCACAGACCCTTAGCACAGAGCAGCAAGAGAGACCATCTACCGAGCAACAACCACAGACCCTTAGCACAGAGCAGCAAGAGAGACCAGCTACCGAGCAACAACCACAGACCGTTAGCAGAGAGCAGCAAGAGAGACCAGCTACCGAGCAACAACCACAGACTGTTAGCAGAGAGCAGCAAGAGAGACCAGCTACCGAGCAACAACCACAGACTGTTAGCACAGAGCAGCAAGAGAGACCAGCTACCGAGCAACAACCACAGACTGTTAGCACAGAGCAGCAAGAGAGACCAGCTACCGAGCAACAACCACAGACCCTTAGCAGAGAGCAGCAAGAGAGACCAGCTACCGAGCAACAACCACAGACCGTTAGCAGAGAGCAGCAAGAGAGACCAGCTACCGAGCAACAACCACAGACTGTTAGCACAGAGCAGCAAGAGAGACCAGCTACCGAGCAACAACCACAGACTGTTAGCACAGAGCAGCAAGAGCGACCAGCTACCGAGCAACAACCACAGACTGTTAGCAGAGAGCAGCAAGAGAGACCAGCCACCGAGCAACAACCACAGACTGTTAGCAGAGAGCAGCAAGCGAGACCAGCTACCGAGCAACAACCACAGACCCTTAGCAGGGAGCAGCAAGAGAGACCAGCTACCGAGCAACAACCACAGACTGTTAGCAGAGAGCAGCAAGAGAGACCAGCTACCGAGCAACAACCACAGACTGTTAGCAGAGAGCAGCAAGAGAGACCAGCTACCGAGCAACAACCACAGACTGTTAGCACAGAGCAGCAAGAGAGACCAGCTACCGAGCAACAACCACAGACTGTTAGCACAGAGCAGCAAGAGAGACCAGCTACCGAGCAACAACCACAGACCCTTAGCACAGAGCAGCAAGAGAGACCAGCTACCGAGCAACAACCACAGACCGTTAGCAGAGAGCAGCAAGAGAGACCAGCTACCGAGCAACAACCACAGACCGTTAGCACAGAGCAGCAAGAGAGACCAGCTACCGAGCAACAACCACAGGCTGTTAGCACAGAGCAGCAAGAGAGACCAGCTACCGAGCAACAACCACAGACCCTTAGCAGAGAGCAGCAAGAGAGACCAGCTACCGAGCAACAACCACAGACTGTTAGCAGAGAACAGCAAGAGAGACCAGCTACCAAGCAACAACCACAGACTGTTAGCAGAGAGCAGCAAGAGAGACCAGCTACCGAGCAACAACCACAGACTGTTAGCACAGAGCAGCAAGAGAGACCAGCTACCGAGCAACAACCACAGACCCTGAGCAGAGAGCAGCAAGAGAGACCAGCTACCGAGCAACAACCACAGACTGTTAGCAGAGAGCAGCAAGAGAGACCAGCTACCGAGCAACAACCACAGACCGTTAGCACAGAGCAGCAAGAGAGACCAGCTACCGAGCAACAACCACAGGCTGTTAGCACAGAGCAGCAAGAGAGACCAGCTACCGAGCAACAACCACAGACCCTTAGCAGAGAGCAGCAAGAGAGACCAGCTACCGAGCAACAACCACAGACTGTTAGCAGAGAACAGCAAGAGAGACCAGCTACCAAGCAACAACCACAGACTGTTAGCAGAGAGCAGCAAGAGAGACCAGCTACCGAGCAACAACCACAGACTGTTAGCACAGAGCAGCAAGAGAGACCAGCTACCGAGCAACAACCACAGACCCTGAGCAGAGAGCAGCAAGAGAGACCAGCTACCGAGCAACAACCACAGACTGTTAGCAGAGAGCAGCAAGAGAGACCAGCTACCGAGCAACAACCACAGACTGTTAGCACAGAGCAGCAAGAGAGACCAGCTACCGAGCAACAACCACAGACTGTTAGCACAGAGTAGCAAGAGAGACCAGCTACCGAGCAACAACCACAGACCCTTAGCAGAGAGCAGCAAGAGAGACCAGCTACCGAGCAACAACCACAGACTGTTAGCACAGAGCAGCAAGAGAGACCAGCTACCGAGCAACAAACACAGACTGTTAGCACAGAGCAGCAAGAGAGACCAGCTAACGAGCAACAACCACAGACCCTTAGCAGAGAGCAGCAAGAGAGACCAGCTAACGAGCAACAACCACAGACTGTTAGCACAGAGCAGCAAGAGAGACCAGCTACCGAGCAACAACCACGGACTGTTAGCACAGAGCAGCAAGAGAGACCAGCTACCGAGCAACAACCACAGACTGTTAGCACAGAGCAGCAAGAGAGACCAGCTACCGAGCAACAACCACAGACTGTTAGCAGAGAGCAGCAAGCGAGACCAGCTACCGAGCAACAACCACAGACTGTTAGCACAGAGCAGCAAGAGAGACCAGCTAACGAGCAATAACCACAGACTGTTAGCAGAGAGCAGCAAGAGAGACCAGCTACCGAGCAACAACCACAGACCCTTAGCAGAGAGCAGCAAGAGAGACCAGCTACCGAGCAACAACCACAGACTGTTAGCACAGAGCAGCAAGCGAGACCAGCTACCGAGCAACAACCACAGACTGTTAGCAGAGAGCAGCAAGAGAGACCAGCTACCGAGCAACAACCACAGACTGTTAGCACAGAGCAGCAAGAGAGACCAGCTACCGAGCAACAACCACAGACTGTTAGCACAGAGCAGCAAGAGAGACCAGCTACCGAGCAACAACCACAGACCGTTAGCACAGAGCAGCAAGAGAGACCAGCTACCGAGCAACAACCACAGACCCTTAGCAGAGAGCAGCAAGAGAGACCAGCTACCGAGCAACAACCACAGACTGTTAGCACAGAGCAGCAAGAGAGACCAGCTACCGAGCAACAACCACAGACCGTTAGCACAGAGCAGCAAGAGAGACCAGCTACCGAGCAACAACCACAGACCCTTAGCAGAGAGCAGCAAGAGAGACCAGCTACCGAGCAACAACCACAGACCCTTAGCACAGAGCAGCAAGAGAGACCAGCTACCGAGCAACAACCACAGACCCTTAGCACAGAGCAGCAAGAGAGACCAGCTACCGAGCAACAACCACAGACCCTTAGCACAGAGCAGCAAGAGAGACCAGCTACCGAGCAACAACCACAGACCCTTAGCACAGAGCAGCAAGAGAGACCAGCTACCGAGCAACAACCACAGACCCTTAGCACAGAGCAGCAAGAGAGACCAGCTACCGAGCAACAACCACGGACTGTTAGCACAGAGCAGCAAGAGAGACCAGCTACCGAGCAACAACCACAGACTGTTAGCACAGAGCAGCAAGAGAGACCAGCTACCGAGCAACAACCACAGACTGTTAGCAGAGAGCAGCAAGAGAGACCAGCTACCGAGCAACAACCACAGACTGTTAGCACAGATTAGCAAGAGAGACCAGCTACCATGCAACAACCACAGACCCTTAGCACAGAGCAGCAAGAGAGACCAGCTACCGAGCAACAACCACAGACTGTTAGCAGAGAGCAGCAAGCGAGACCAGCTACCGAGCAACAACCACAGACTGTTAGCACAGAGCAGCAAGAGAGACCAGCTAACGAGCAATAACCACAGACTGTTAGCAGAGAGCAGCAAGAGAGACCAGCTACCGAGCAACAACCACAGACCCTTAGCAGAGAGCAGCAAGAGAGACCAGCTACCGAGCAACAACCACAGACTGTTAGCACAGAGCAGCAAGCGAGACCAGCTACCGAGCAACAACCACAGACTGTTAGCAGAGAGCAGCAAGAGAGACCAGCTACCGAGCAACAACCACAGACTGTTAGCACAGAGCAGCAAGAGAGACCAGCTACCGAGCAACAACCACAGACTGTTAGCACAGAGCAGCAAGAGAGACCAGCTACCGAGCAACAACCACAGACCGTTAGCACAGAGCAGCAAGAGAGACCAGCTACCGAGCAACAACCACAGACCCTTAGCAGAGAGCAGCAAGAGAGACCAGCTACCGAGCAACAACCACAGACTGTTAGCACAGAGCAGCAAGAGAGACCAGCTACCGAGCAACAACCACAGACCCGTTAGCACAGAGCAGCAAGAGAGACCAGCTACCGAGCAACAACCACAGACCCTTAGCAGAGAGCAGCAAGAGAGACCAGCTACCGAGCAACAACCACAGACCCTTAGCACAGAGCAGCAAGAGAGACCAGCTACCGAGCAACAACCACAGACCCTAAGCACAGAGCAGCAAGAGAGACCAGCTACCGAGCAACAAGTGGGTTTCATCCACTTGAATGTGCGCAGTCTGTTAGGTAAACTAGATTTTGTCCGTATCTGGGCGAGCTCGACTGACGCTGACGTCATTGTTTTATCAGAAACATGGCTAAACAAGTCTATTTTGGCTTCTGACATTGCCTTAAATGGTTTTAATGTGTATCGTACCGACTGGCCTAATAAAGGTGTTGGCGTTGCCATTTATGTTAAGAATAAGTTCAGTGTATCCAGTTTCCAAATCGATCAGTAAGCAATTTGAAATTTGAACCTTAAATATAGATGTGGCAAAGGGTCAACAGGTCATGGTGGTGAGTTGTTACAGACCCCCCTCAGCTGGCAAAGACTCCTTGTCTTCGCTAGCTAATCTTTTATCACAACTTGACTACAAGGAAATAGTGCTACTTGGAGATTTGAACTGGGACTGGTTAACTGCAGTGTCAGAGGATTTTAAAAACTTTGTATCTCTTTAAATGTTACTCAGATTGTTGACAGTCCTACTCGCCCTAACATTAAGTCCCCTAATAAACCCTCCCTAATTTATCTCATTTTAACTAATGCTCCCCATAAATACTCATCTGTGGGAGTATTTGCAAATGATCTGAGCAATCACTGTGTTGTAGCCACAATTAGGGACACTAAGTTCCAAAAGGTTAAACCTCGTATTATCATTAAGAGAAACAAAAAACATGTTGTGGAGCAGGGTTTTGTGCATGATCTGTTTGATTTTGGTTGGGGTAAAATCGATCTGTGTGCTGATGTGGAAACCGCATGGTCTTATTTTTATCTTGGTTTTATGGAGATCATTGATAGACATGCACCCCTGCGTACATTTAGAGTAAAGGGACGAGACAATCCTTGGTTTTCTGCTGAGCTGTCTAGTCTCCTTCATGAGAGAAACAAGGCCTGGGCAAAGGCTAGGAAATCCGGCTCAGAGATAGAGTGGCTGCGTTTTAGGCAGCTAAGAAATAGCTTCACTTCACATATCAAAAGTGCTAAATCAAAGTACTATCTGTCAGTAACCACAAAGAATCTGAATAATCCTGGAACATTTTGGAAAGCGATTAAATCGTTATCCACCGGTGATATCCGTAATGAGCTACCTCCGTGCCTTACCACAGCATCTGGCTCTATATCGGACAGGGCTACTATGCTAAATTGCTTTAATGAGCATTTGGGTCCTGTGGTTCTCTATTTGATTCAGTCACTAACTCTGCTTCTGTGAACACTACAGTATGTGACTCTGAAAAACGTGTGTTGGAAAACCCTTTTAGTTTTACTCCTTTTACTGTTGATGTTGTTCGTGAAGCTTTAACCAAGTTAGATCCTAAGAAACCGGCTGGCTCGGACAACTTAGAACCTTTCTTTTTAAAGATAGCTGCAGATTTTATTGCTCCACCTCTTACTTCTCTTTTTAACCTCTCCCTCAGCACGAACACAATTCCAAAAGTATGGAAGTCTGCTTATGTCTTGCCTTTACTGAAAGGAGGAGGCCACCTTATTAAATAACTATAGGCCCATCTCTAAGTTGTCAGTTCTGGCTAAGGTTCTTGAACGCTTAGTGAGTGAACAGGTTTTTATGTACAAATGACATCCTGTCTAAACATCAGTCAGGCTTCAGAAAGCAGCACAGCACCATCACTGCCACAATGAACGTGGTGAATGATGTGGCGAGTATTTTAGATAATAAGCAGAGTTGTGCAGCTCTATTTATTGACCTTTCCAAAGCGTTTGACACCGTCGATCATCACATTTCAGTGCATGACATTAAGGATTTAATTTTATGTGGGCCATCTAAGCTAATTTACAGATGATAGAGATTGCCCTGAAAAATGCGCGCGGACGAAATGACGCACGAAGCATGAAGGGTTTGGGGGGCCTCCCCATAGAACATTTAGATTGTTGGAGGTCTTAGATGCTGTCTGGTGCATTCTCTAGACTGAATTATAAGATGAACCACCAAAATATTATATTGTTCAATTTTATTCTTCATTTCACATGTTTGTTTGTTCTTGTTTGTGTTTGCTCACTTGCATGCCCTGCATAGCTATAAGAAATACTTAATTTGTTGATCAAGACACTTTCCATCTGATGAAGGCAAATGCCTTCCCAGATGTAAAAAAGTAGAAAACATTACATTCAGTTGTAACTGCCAAAACAAACATTATTTACACTATTATGGCCCCAGTGTGAGAAAAAGTTTTTAGAGAGTACTTGTCCATGGACAAGTGAGTTTGGCAATGTACTTGTCCGAATACATTTTTCACTTGTCCAGAATGGACAAACATTGGGGCCACTGGAATCTTCTTCTTCGTCATCGTATTTTACATTTTCCCACGGGTTTTTACGACACCGCTAACGTAAGTGAGCGGTAAGATTTTACTGCATCACACATAGGGTTGGATATCGTTTGGATTTTAAGGATTCCGGTTCTGCTTTTCGATTCCAGTTATTTTCGGTTCTCGATTCCGGTTCTTTGAGAGGGTCAAAATAAGTCAAACTGGGAGAAAAATATAATTATGAAAACTAGGGCTGTCAATTTAACGCGTTAATAACGCGTTAACGCAAAAAATATTAACGCCACAAATTTTTTTTTCCTCGGCCGCCCTGTAGTTTCAGAGCGCATCGAGTTTAAAATACCATCTACAAGCTGATGCTGACAGCCCCGCTTGTGGTAGACCACACTTCCACGCTCACCGGCAGGCACCGACTGGCTATTGGGAAGACCGGGAGGGTGTGTGTATGTGTGGCTCGAGCGAGCGAGAGAGAGACCTTACGTGCATTGTTGTTGTTAGCATCTGGTGCTAGCTAGCTGCGCTAACGGATATAAGGAGCTGTTATGAAAATTGTTTGCAGTGGTGCAGTTTAAGTGGTGCAGTTTGAGAATGTACAATTGGCCCAGTCTCCTCTGATGTTACACTGCAACCTGCCTGTGAGACAGAGTCCAACCACACATGTCCAACACATAGGACATAACCTAATAATAATAATAATACATTATATTTATAGACTATAGGCCTAGAGCTTTTCTACAACTCAAAGACGCATGCACGCTTACACACATGGGTGCGGGAAGGGGGGTGCTGAGGGCGCTGCAGCACTCCCTAGCGGCAGGCAGGGGGTGCGGAGCTCCCCTGTCTGAATTATTATTTGACGGTTATTGCTGCTCCCGCTGTGCATAATCTGTGTAATATGTAGCCAATAAATTCCACATTGTTGGTAAAATAATATTTTGGCCTGCCCCGGATGTTTTTTCTGTAGCCCCGGACAATTCTACCTCAATAATATAATACATTAACCGTGCTTTACGTGAACCGCATCAAGACATTAGAGAGGACGACAGAACTGTAATTTCCTGTGTTCAATGAATGCAACCTCTCACACACACACATTTAGTGTGTGTGAGAGGCAGAGAGAGGGAGAGAGAGAGAGCGACCTGTCATTGTAACAGTCGCGGGTGTACTGTGTGTTTGCGTGTGGGGATTGCTTTTGTGCGTGCTCTATAGTGCCCGTAATAGTGTTCCCGCGCCTCTGCACACATTTCCTGCAATACACATTAGGGCTGTGCATCTTCACTGGTCTCACGATTCGATTCGATTACGATTATCCTGTCAACGATTCGATTCGGTTCGATATCCCGGTGCATCACGGTGCATCACGATTCATACCAATGCGTTGCATCCTCAATGTTCTATATTACTGCACATGGCTTATTTTTCATCAATGCATACATGCAGTAAATACATATGAACTCTCTTTTTATTATTTAGAAAGTGCTTCAGAAATCAATAACATAAATGTCTTGACATTAATTTATAAACCAAAATAAATGAATTGTATAGGTCTAGCCTCCGTGTGTGAAGTTGTTCCATCCTCAAAAACAAAAAGCGAATGCTTCTGCAGTCGAGCTGCAGCTTCAAGCTACGGCCTTCTGTTAAGAAAGGACACTGAATGTCCTGAATGAGGCATCACACACAGGACTTGAGTCTGAACACAGCAGACAACAAGAGTATTTACAACAGCATATACAAACTAAAATACTGCATGTGGGTGCACACTTACATTCTCTGTCTTACTGTTACATAAATCCCATGAATGCATGAGACTAAGTTAGCTTCATTATATCTCAGTGATTAAGTGAATAATAAAGTTTCTATCGGGTCACTGTCAGCCTGTCACTCATTATTTTCAGGGAGGGGGCGGGGTTTGGAGGAACGGAGAGGAGACGGTGATCGCGGAAGCTTTTTTCCTCCTGCCTTCACAAACTTTACACACGTATATATCGCCTGAAAATTGCTAGAGGACATTCATACTCTGCAATCCAAGACTTGATTAAATCCACCAAACACCTGACATGATTGTAACGCGATTATTTTTGAAAAACATAAATCCCTGTCACACTCCGTGTCGCATGCGACTCAGAGACACAGGGTCCCTGTGTCTCAGAGCGGGTCATTCTGCTGCTGGTTCTGGACTGGTGTTCTTGTGTTGGTGGATAAAGCAGACTGCTCCGTGTTTCTGTGCCGCTGTCACGTCTGTTCCCTGATCTCTGCGTCACCGACCGATTTGATATTAAAGTGACAGAAAAAACGTTATAGTAAAGCCGCGGCCGGAAAATCAGGAAGCAACGTTACTCTATAACCGATTATCTTCCGTCACTGCATCGAGACCGAATCGTCCACGTCCGCATCGCAATGCATCGTAGAAACGATTATTTTCAACACCCCTAATACACATGCTGCAGCTGCCCAGCTGCTCACTGTTTGTAAAAGTAAATAAATAGTATTCTCATTTCAATAATGTACTTTCTATACCCTGCTTCATAAACAATACTGACATCCCTGTGCTCCTCCGAGTCTGGGGGTCCGGGGATGTGAGGACAGCGCGAGGACACAGACAGGGAGGCTGCTTCACTTCATAAAGGAAATGGCGGTCAATATTAACAACACAGGAGCTAAAACGCTGAATAACCTTCATTACGTGTTAAAGAAAGAACTTAAGAAAGTTTGACAAAGATGAGGCTGTCAAACGGGCAGCGGATCTGCTGTGTAGAGAGAGAGAGAGACGCTGAGCTACACCGTGCATCGATCAGCTGATACGGAGCATAGAGAGAGAGCTGCAGTCCGCGGGGCTCGGCCTCGCCTCCTGTCCTCACAACTCTTAATCCCTGTACCGGACAATTGTTATTTGTTCCTACTCGGAACCGAGTTTTGCTTCCCAACCCTGCCACTGTGCTGCACTTCCCGCTCCGCCCTGCCTCCGTCTAACTGTACAGAAAGTGGCAAGATGCATTTCCTTAGGAATCGAAAAGCAGAACCGAAACAAATTTTTTTAAACGAACAATGGCGGACACGTACAATTTGCGAATGAGTTCTGCCTTTTGTAAACTGAATCTATCAATAATTTGTCAATAAACGTCACTTGTCCGCCGGACAAGTCAATTGACAGATCTACTTGTCCGATATTGTAAATAACACGTCCCGGACGGTGGGACGTGTACTTTTTCGCACACTCGACCAACTTACAGTAGATAACATTACAAACATTTTTAACAGGGCCTGTTAAAAATGTTTGTAATGTTATCTCCTGTAAGTTGGTCGAACGAATGCCTCCTCATCCGGAAGCTGACCGAGCAGACTCGAGCAGCAGTCGAGAGGAGCCGAGCGCATCCGCGAAGCACACAACATGGCGGCATCAGAGTTCCCGTTAGCCGGCAAATCTAAATCTCTTCGGTCAAAATTATTTCCCTTTAGCGCAATACCGCTTCAATTACGCCACTTATGTGACAGACAAGAAGAGTATGTGACAGACAAGAATAGTCAATTCTAATGTCTAACACGTAATGTGGAGAAAGAGATGTCTTGTGTGGGTTGATTGTGCGTTGATCTGTTGGTAATGCCTCGGGGTTCCGGTGGGCATGTAAACAAATGCATAATGCTGCGCTATACTTTGTGGCCTCACCCGGTTGCATAGCGACACTTATTGTTTAGGTGTCTTTTAATAAGCAGGTAGTCATATCATTAACTAGAACTAGCTGGATCTGATCGATATGGACATAAACGCGAGTGAAGTCTAATCTGACGGGAGAGAGAGATCAGCTGCTGCTGACGAGTCGACACGCAGCTCTGCATGATCACATGCAGCGGTGAGCGGAACACAATACACACTTCAGGTGAGAATATCACACGTAGCTATTTTAATTACCTAAACTAGTTATAGATATGTTTAGTTTTACTGTCGGGTCACTCATTACTGGATCCGCGAGCTGCATGCTACTGGCATAATAGATTGCCCGATCGGGCAACCAGCAGGTGAGGTTTCATTGCCCGAGCTAAATACTAGATGGCCATCAGGCAGTCCTTAATGTTGAGCCCTGCATTTTAAAGCAGAGGCTAGCCAGTATAGGCATGTCCAGCCATGCAGTGGGGTGGTTTGTGAACTACCTCTCTGAAAGGTCACAATGTGTTCATTTTGATGGGCTGTCTTCTGAGTGGTTGAACATTGCAAATGGTGTTCCCCAAGGTTCTGTTTTAGGTCCACTTTTATTCTCCATCTACATCAACAGTTTAGGTGAAAATGTGGATGAAGCTACTTTACATTTTTATGCAGATGATACCGTGATGTACTGTGCAGGTCCCTCCATTAAGTAGGCTGGTGTTAAATTACAAGCTGTTTTTAACACTATTCAGACTCAGCTCTCTGAACTAAAGCTTCTTTTAAATGTTGAGAAAACCAAGGTAATGCTCTTTTCTAAAGCTAAAAAGACACCAGAGCCTGTTTTAGATATTGTAATTACACAAGGAACAAAACTTGTAGTTGTTGCCTGTTACAAATACCTTGGTATCTGGCTTGATGATTGTCTCACTTTTAAACTTCATGTCAATAACCTGCTTAAAAAGCTGAGGGTTAAGCTAGGTTTCTTCGACAGGTACAAGTCCTGTTTCTCGGTTGAGGCCAGGAAAAGGCTAGTCAATCAATCAATCAATCAATGTTTATTTATATAGCCCAATATCACAAATGTTACATTTGTCTCAGTGGTCTTCACAGTGTGTACAGAATATCAGTATGACAATACGACACCCTCTGTCCTTAGACCCTCACATCGTACAAGGAAAAACTTCCAAAGAAAACCCAGTTTAAAGGGAAAAATGGGAGAAACCTCAGGGAGAGCAACAGAGGAGGGATCCCTCTCCCAGGACGGACAGACGTGCAATAAATGCCGTGTGTAAATTGAAAAGATAATACATTTGCAACATAGGTAGTCCAAATGTTTGGAAATGCATGTGTGTATAATAGGAAGATGAATCCATGAGGATATCCATCCAGGACCGATGATCCAGGACCACAGCCACGACTCGCGATCCAGGACACAGGACCGCAGGATCATCCATGACTCCGGATCCCAGCGTATATAGACACCAAAAAGAAAGATATTTGGGGAAGCTGGGTTAATCGGAACATGAGAGTACACAGGTATAGACAGAGAGAAGGAAGAAGTAAGATGTCCCCCGACAAACTAAGCCTATATCAGCAAAACTAGGGGCTGAATCTAATCAGGAAAAGGAAGGTCTTAAGCGCACTCTTAAAAACGGATAGGGTGTCTGCCGCCCGAACACAAACTGGAAGCTGATTCCACAAATGTGGAGCTTGATAAGAAAAGGCTCTGGCTCCCATTGTACTTTTAGAGATTCTAGGAACAACCAACAACCCTGCATTCTTGGAACGCAATGCCCTAGTAGGACAGTAGGGTATAATGAGTTATTTAAGGTAAGATGGCGCCTGCCCATTAAGGGCTTTGTAGGCGAGAAGAAGAATTTTAAATTCTATCCTGTGTTCTATAGGGAGCCAGTGTAAGGCAGCCAGAACAGGAGTAATGTGGTCCCTTTTCCTAACTCTGGTTAGTACACGAGCCGCAGCATTTTGAATCAGCTGAAGCGACTTGACTGACTTATTGGTACTCCCTGATAATAAAGAGTTACAATAATCCAGTCTAGAAGTAACAAAAGCATGGACTAGTTTCTCTGCATCGTTTTGAGGCAAGATATGCCTGATTTTTGCAATGTTACGTAGATGGAAGTAGGCGGTTCTTGAAATTGATTTTATGTGGGCGTTAAAGGATAAATCCTGATCAAATATAACACCAAGATTCCTTACAGTCTCACTGGAGGCCAAATTAATGCCATCCATAGTTAGTATATCTTTAGATAATTTGTTTCGTAGATTCTTCGGGCCAAGTACAATAACTTCAGTTTTGGTCGTGTTTAACATCAAAAAGTTTAAGGTCATCCACGTTTTTAAGTCCTTAAGGCAGTCTTGAATTGTATTTAGATGATTAATTTCATCAGGCTTGATTGATAAATATAGTTGAGTATCATCCGCATAACAATGAAAGTTTACAGAATGATTCCTTATAATATTGCCAAATGGAAGCATATATAATGTGAACAAAATAGGTCCGAGCACTGAGCCCTGTGGCACTCCATGGTTAACTTTGGTTTGCGTGGAAGATTCATCGTTGACACGTACAAACTGAGAGCGTTCAGATAGATAGGACCTAAACCAGCCTAAAGCAGTTCCCTGTATGCCAACTAAGTGCTCTAGTCTTTGCAATAGGATGTCATGGTCGATAGTATCAAATGCAGCACTGAGATCGAGCAAAACAAGAATAGAGACAAGTCCCTTGTCTGAGGCTATTAGAATGTCATTTGTGACTTTAACCAGAGCTGTCTCTGTGCTATGATGTGTTCTAAAGCCAGACTGAAAATCTTCAAATAAATCATTGTTTTTTAAGTAATCACACAACTGTTTTGCGACCGCTTTCTCAAGAATCTTTGAGAGGAACGGAAGATTAGAAATAGGTCTATAGTTGGCTAAAACCTCTGGATCGAGGTTGTGCTTTTTAAGAAGCGGTTTTATCAATGCTACTTTGAATGATTTTGGAACATAGCCTGATAATAAAGACATATTCATAATATTTAATAAAGAAGTGCTAATTAATGGAAAAACTTCCTTCAACAGCTTAGTTGGAATTGGGTCTAACATGCACGTTGATGGTTTAGAAGAGAGAATCATTGAATGTAATTGTTCAAGGTTTATGGCTGAAAAGCATTCTAGTTTACTATCTAGTGTAATATTAGAACTACGTTTCCGGGAGCTGTTGATAACACTATACCGGTCAAAGGCAAGAGGTCATTAATTTTGTTTCTAAGAGTAACACTTTTATCGTTAAAAAAGCACATAAAATCATTACTACTGAGTGCTATGGGAATAGAAGGCTCAATGGAGCTGTAGCTCTCTGTCAGGCTGGCTACAGTGCTGAAAATAAATCTTGCATTATTCTTATTCTCATCTATTAATGAAGAGTAGTATGCGGCTCTCGCTTTACGCAGTGCTTTCTTATATTCATTGAGAGTAATATGCCAAATTAAACGAGATTCTTCAAGTTTGGTGGAACGCCATATCCTTTCAAGTTGTCTAGACTTTTGCTTTATTTTGCGGGTTTCGGCATTATGCCATGGAGCTAATCTATGTTGTTTTATTTTCTTCTTTTTCAAAGGAGCAACAGAGTCTAATTTTATTCGCAGCGCATCTATAGCACTATCAACAACATGATCAATTTGGGGTGGTGTACATTTTGTATAAGTTTCCTCCCCTACATGCAGACATGCTATCGAGTTAAGTATTGGTGGAATCTCTTCCTTAAATGTGGCTATAGCACTAACAGATAGGTTTCTGCTGCAAGAGCTTTTGACTAATGCTTTGTAGTCTAGTAACAGTACTTCAAAAGTTACTAAGAAATGGTCGGATAAAGCAGGATTATGCGGTTCGACTCATAGTTGCTCAATTTCAATACCATAAGTCAGAACAAGGTCGAGAGTGTGATTATAGCAGTGGGTTGGTTTATTTACACTCTGACAGAAACCAACAGAATCTAATATAGAGTTAAATGCAACAGTAAGGCTATTTGTATCATCGTCAACATGAATATTAAAGTCACCTACGATAATTACTTTGTCTGTTTTAAGAACCAAAGTTGATAAAAACTCAGAGAATTCTGATAAGAATTCTGAATAAGGACCTGGTGCACGATACACTGTAACAAATAAGATTGGCTGCAACGTTTTCCAGGTAGCTAGTCACTGTGACCTTTTGACCTGTGCTGGACTATGGTGATCTGATGTATATGAATGCACCTGCCAATTGCCTGGTCCAGTTAGATGCTGCGTATCACAGCGCACTGAGATTTGTGACAAACTGTAAAGCATTAACCCATCACTGTACCCTGTATGCAAGGGCTGGTTTGCCTTCGCTAACTGTACGGAGGCTCAGTACAGTACTCGGTACATTTTTATATACAAAGCCATCCATCCATCCATCCATCTTTTCCCGCTTATCCGTGGTCGGGTCGCGGGGGTATCAGTTCAAGCAGAGAGCCCCAAACTTTCTTTTCCCTGGCCACATCAACCAGCTCTGACTGGGGGGTCCCAAGGCGCTCCCAGGCCAGCGAAGAGATATAATCCCTCCACCTGGTCCTAGGTCTACCCCTTGGTCTCTTCCCAGCTGGACGTGCCAGGAACACCTCCCTAGGGAGGCGCCCAGGTGGCATCCTAACTAGGTGCCTGAACCACCTCAACTGGCTCCTTTCGACGCGAAGGAGGAGCGGTTCAACTCCTAGTCCCTCCCGGATGACCAAACTTCTCACCTTATCCCTAAGGGAGACACCAGCCACCATGCGGAGAAAACCCATCTCGGCCGCTTGTATCCGCGATCTCGTTCTTTCGGTCATGACCCATCCTTCATGACCACAGGTGAGGGTAGGAACGAACATGGCCCGGCAGACAGAGAGCTTTGCCTTTTGGCTCAGCTCCCTTTTCGTCACAACGGTGCGGTAAAGCGTCTGCAGTACCGCTTCCGCTGCTCCGATTCTCCGGCCCATCTCACGCTCCATTGTTCCTTCACTTGAGAACAAGACCCCGACATACTTGAACTCCTTCACTTGGGCTAAGGACTCATTCCCTACTTGGAGTGGACAGTCCATCGGTTTCCTGCTGAGAACCATGGCCTCAGATTTGGAGGTGCTGATCCTCATCCCAGCCGCTTCACACTCGGTTGCGAACCGATCCAGTGAGTGCTGAAGGTCGCAGACCGATGAAGCCATTAGAACCACATCATCTGCAAAAAGCAGTGGTGCAATCCTTAGCCCACCGAACTGCAGACCCCCTCCCCCACGACTACGCCTCGAAATCCGATCCATGTACATTACAAACAGGATTGGTGACTAAGTGCAGCCCTGGCAGAGGCCAACCCTCACCGGAAATGGGTCCGACTTACTGCCGAGGACCCGGACACAGCTCTCGCTTTGGGAGTACAGAGATTGGATGGCCCTGAGTAGAGACCCCCTCACCCCATACTCCCGCAGCACCTCCCACAGTAACTCCCTGGGAACTCGGTCATACGCCTTCTCCAAGTCTACAAAATACATGGAGACCGGATAAGCATACTCCCAGGCCCCCTCCAGGATCCTTGCGAGAGAAAAAAGCTGATCCGTCGTTCCACGACCAGGACGGGATCCGCATTGTTCCTCCTGTGGTAGTGTGATGCCTCTGTAATTGGCACACACCCTCTGATCGCCATTTTTAAAAAGGGGAACCACCACCCCGATCTGCCACTCCTTCGGTACTGTTTCCGACTTCCACGCAACGTTGATGAGACGTGTCAACCATGACAGTTCCTCAACACCCAGAGCCTTCAGCATTTCCGGGCGGATCTCTTCCACCCCCGGGGCTTTGCCACTGTGGAGTTGTTTGATGACCTCAGTGACCTCCCCCCGGGAGATTGGTGTTGATCCCCCGTCATACTCCAGCTCTGCCTCTAACATAGAGGGCGGAGTTGTCGGGTTCAGGAGTTCCTCAAACTGTTTCTTCCAACGCCCTAACACTCCATCAGTTGAGGTCAACAACGTCCCATCCTTACTGTACACAGCTTGGATAGTTCCCTGCTTCCCCCTCCTGAGGTGTCGGACAGTTTTCCAGAACAACTTTGGTGCCACCCGAAAGTCCTTTTCCATGTCTTCTCCGAACTTCTCCCACACCCGCTGCTTTGCCTCGGCCACGGATGAGGCTGCTGCCCTTCGGGCCTGTCGGTACCTTGCAACTGCTTCCCGGGATAACAAATCCCTGAAGGCCTCCTTCTTCAGTCGGACGGCTTCCCTGACCACCGGTGTCCACCAGGAGGTTCGAGGGTTACCGCCCCTTGAGGCACCTAGGACCTTGAGACCACAGCTCCCCGCAGCGGCTTCGGCAATAGAGGCTTTGAACACCGACCACTCTGGTTCAATGTCCCCAACCTCCACAGGAATGCCCAAAAAGCTCCGCCGGAGGTGTGAGTTGAAGGCCTCCTGAACTTGGGCCTCCTCCAGACGTTCCCAGTTCACCCGAACTACACGTTTGGGCTTACCAGGTCAATCCAGAGGCTTCCCCCGCCACTCGACCCAACTCACCACCAGATGGTGATCAGTTGACAACTGCGCCCCTCTCTTTACCCGAGTGTCCAAAACATACGGCCTCAGGTCCGATGATACGATAACGAAATCGATCATGGACCTTCTGCCTAGGGTGCTCTGGTACCACGTACACTTATGAGCATCCTTATGTTCGAACATGGTGTTTGTTATGGCCAATCCATGACTAGCACAGAAGTCCAGGAACAAACCACCACTCTGGTTCAGATCAGGGGGGGCCGTTCCCCCCAATTACGCCCCTCCAAGTGTCTCCATCATTGCCCACATGTGCGTTGAAGTCTCCCAGCAAGCATAAAGAGTCCCGTTCAGGAGCCCCATACAGGACTCTTTCCAGGGTCTCCAAGAAGGCCGTATACTCTGAACTGCTGTTGAGTGCATAAGCACACACAACAGTCAGAGTTTTCCCCCCCATAACCCGCAGGCGTAGGGAGGCGGCCCTCTCGTCCACTGGGGTAAACTCCAACAACGAAGCACCTAACCCGGGACTTGTGAGTATCCCCACACCCGCCCGGCGCCTCACACCTTGAGCAACTCCGGAGAAGAATAGAGTCCAACCCCTATCCAGAAGTAAGGTTCCAGAGCCGACGCTGTGCGTAGAGGTGAGCCCAACCAGATCCAACTGGTACCGCTCCACCTCCCGCACAAGCTCCGGCTCCTTCCCCCCCCAGAGAGGTGACGTTCCACGTCCCCAAAGCCAGCTTCTGTCGCCCGGGTCTGGTCCGTCGAGACCCTCCGCTTTCACTGCCACCCTTCTGGCAGCGCACCCGACCCCATCGCTGTTTCCCGTAGGTGGTGGGCCCGCGGGACGGAGAAGCGGAGGTGTTGCCCACGTTGCCTTTTTGGGCTGGGCCCGGCCGGGCTCCGTGGCAAGCCCGGCCACCAGACGCTCACCGACGAGTCCTCGTTCTGGGCCTGGCTCCAGAAAGGGACCCCGGGCTTCCTCCGGGCCGGGTATCCTCACTTCTTGTGTCATCTTTCATGAGGTCTTTTGAACCAATCTTAGTCTGGCCCCTTGCCTATACAAAGCCATGTTAGGGAAACTTCCATCTTACATCTGCTCCCTGATCTCTCGGAGAATTGTAAGTGGCTACTGCCTGAGATCGAATGCTGTGGTTTTATTAAATGTGCCAACTGCTAGGACTGTCTTAGGGAAGACAGCTTTTAGATGCAGCTCCTCTGTCTTGGAATAGTCTGCAAATTAAATGGAAACTGAACAATCTGGTGCCACTAAATGTTTTTAAAGCTCGGTTGGATGCTACTCAATCAGAAGCTGTTGGTACCTGCTTATGTGGATAATTATGTAAATGATGCTGTATGATGTCCTTTTGTTGTTCTGTTAATGCTTTTATGTTTCATGTGGAACTACTTGAGCAGGTCTCCCTTGGAAAAGAGATCAATGATCTCAATGGGATTTATCTGTATAAATAAAGGTTTGAAATTAAATGAAAAATCAGACGCTTAGCACAGAGCAGCAAGAGACTCATTTCATTCTCAATCTGGTGCCATATTCCATCTCTCTCTCCTCTTCTTCCTCATAATCCGGTATTCTTCCTTCTCATGCCATCTCCCAGTCTTCTCGGAATGAACAGCCAAAAAAGAAGAAGAAGAAACCAGACGGTAAGTTTTGAGTTCACACACTAATAATACATTTGATACCAGGCACATTTCACTCAAATCAATTATTGGGTAGCTAAGCCAGGTTTCATTCAGGTAACCAGACCAGTGCACAGCATGTTATTGTTAATACATTGTTTAGCTGCGTTTTGGTGGCTTATGAACAGTGTTGGGCAAGTCTAGGCCTATATATATTAAATACAATAGAGCAAGAGCTCACTATAATGAAATCTATAACATTATGAAATGACAAGGTGTGCAATATATTTTTCTTTTTGTTATTTTCTTTTATTTAATTCAAGTTCCAAGCACAAGAAGTTTGAATGTATTGAGTGGACAAAGAAGAAGCTTTATCAAAAATACGAAAAGGATTAGGCCTCAAGGAGTAGCTTACGGCTCAGCCATATTCAGTCCAACACTATTAACATGTAAGCCTAACATTGCTTAAGATTGCTACTAAATGCAACGTAGGCCACAAATAGGAGCCCTGCTATTTGCCAAACAATGCCTAGAACATAGGCTACCAAACAAAGTCTGGTCAAATCTAAATACAAAAAAAGGCCTTGTAGGAAATACTTCACAAAACAAATGAAGCTCCACTATATTTAACACACACATTGGAATATTGAAAATAAAAAAATAAACAGGAAACCTGTTACTGCCAAAACAGAGGTAGAATACAGCAAATTAAGGCTCGTAAAATACATTTAAGTATGAAAGCCCTTAAAGCCTTGACCTACAGCCTACTTATTGTTCTATGGTGGGGGGCTGGCCTATTCCACTACCGCCTTGACTTAAATGACGGTTGAAGCGCATCAGGAGAAGGCGTTGAAAGTGTCCATAACGGAGACGGTTGCGTTTTGGGGTGAGCACAAGATTTCCAAGACTGAAAAGTCTTCTACTGGTGCACTGGATGGCGTTGGGGCATTTCAGCGGAGTGCGATTTTTTTAATTCTTGGAAACTGGTGCAGACTTTCCATCGTAGGGGCAGAATTGAAATAAGCCATTACCTTTGTTTCCACAGACATGGGCGCATCAGCTGTGGTAACGGGCTGTAAGTCAAAGGCAAACAAATCCTCCTCGCTGGAGGCAACAGCAGCAGGTTGAGGGACATCGGGCTGCAGGCTGCAGGCTCTTGTGTTGTTAGGGAACGACTCTGACATGAGGAGTATCTTTATATGGTCTCTTCTGGCTTCTTCTTTTACCCAACGCAGCTTAAACTTGGGCAGTGAGACAGCGGCAAGCAGCGCTTCCTTGGAGTCAATTATTGCGGCAAATCGGGTTTTGATTGCTCCCACAATAACTTCAGGCAGCCCAGTGGTGATAGGCCAGTTTTCATTGCTAAGATTTTTCCCATGAGAACTTCTAGTGTTGGTTGAAGCGTTCCATAAAAACAAGTGTCCTCACCCTGTAAGATGTCCAGTGCAACTGTGAAAGGCTTCATAATGGAACAGTATTCCTTGAGAAACTGGTATTCCCTGTCGTTCATACATTTCATTTGAAATTGTGTGCAGATATTATTGAGGGGCATTTCTGTGATCCGAGAATAGGCGTCAAAGTATGAGTTCCACCTTGTTACTGTGGGGACAATCAACTTTCTACCACTGACCTCTTCCAGGAACTCTGATGCGACTGTGGAGCGGCTGGCCTTCGTCCACAACGCTGAACATGTGGCTGTAGCACTACGATACACAGCCCTAGATTCTACGTTAGATGACAGCCATTTATCAACCTCATTGTTCACAATTAGATTAAGTGTATGGGCTGCGCATCTATGATGGGGAGGCAGTACACATAGCCCGTCCCGGGCATTATCATCTTTGGCGGCGGCAAGCACGCTGTGAAGGTCTGTAAAGTCTGCCTCACCATCGCCATCTACCTCATCCTCATCGGACTCCACTTGCCGCTGCTGATGCTCCTTGAACGCCTTCACAAAGTTACTCCCGTTGTCCGTCACACATGCAGTCACTTTATCGTTGGTAAGTCCATATTGAGAGAAAATGTCCTCCAGCTCTGTTGCTATTGCGTCGTACGTGTGTCGACCCCTAAATCTTCTACAAGCCTTCTTTCGTTTCAAGGTATCTGCATCGATCCAATGCACAGTCACCCCAAAGACACTTTTGTTGTTAGTACTCCATATGTCTGCCGTTGTTGAGACATAATCCTGGGCATCGATAGTTTTCCTCGGCTCCTTTTCCATGATAGCATATTCTTTATCCAACTCTTTGGCAAATGTCTTTCTATCTGGCAACACTTGCTGAAAATGAAGATGATAGAGATATTAAAGTCATGCTAGATAATAAACCAATGCTCCATTTATAACTGGGCTAAATAATATTTGGATACCGGTAACATTACTGTAATGATAGGTGCTTATGTATAGGCGATGCATCTTTTTACCACCAGGCAGCAGTATAACATTTAAGCTAACCATGTACAAAGCGAGTGGAATAAGATGCGAGTCAAGACAGCCGCATGCACACACGCACACGCACACACACACACACACACACACACACACACACACACACACACACACACACACACACACAAAATAACAACATTACAATTACGTCGCTGGTCGCTAACATGGTAGTACAGCCTCGGCATGGCCCAGTAACCTACTGTATTAAAAAGTCTCTATTGCAACGTTAGCTTACCTTGTCATTGGTGGTGTTGACAGGGATTTTGCTGACAAGTTTTCTAAATGCCGTCGACTCCACAGTTGACAGCTCATTGCATGTCTTCCACAACATACTCTGCCACGAGTCTCTTAACTTCTCGGGGTTCCAGAATCATAGAAGACCGAGAGAATGTTAACTTGTGTTGCTTCGGCGTGCTCGCACTCACGTCTTCTGTATGTTTTCTTTTCTCCGAGCCGGCAGATCTCTCGACTAACTTAGTGTTAGCGTGGCACCGGTGAAGGGGCCTCATTTATAAAGGGATATACGCTCAAAAGATGGCGTATGCCAGTTTCTACGCAATGTTTGCGATTTATAAAATACTAACTTGACGGGAAAATGTGCGGTCCTCCACGCAAACTCTGACCCATGCGTATGCACTAAGAACAACAACGGGAGAGACGAGAAACTGCGACACCGTTGGCAGAAGGAAGAATGAGAGAAATGTGTGGAAATAATACCATAAATAAAATGTTACCTCTCATTTATCATATATGAAGAATCCATTTTCAAACATCGATTAAAGCCAATCTTAAAATGATGAAACAAACGCTTCCTTGAGACTCCTCGGTGCACACAAAAACATAACCTGGAGAAATAAATAAATACGGATATGTTATTTAAAACCACCTCGAATATGTTGTGTTAATGTTATGAAATGTTTTCTCATAAATTATGCGGTAAGCAGGAGGACAGAATTACGTCTAAACTGACGCCGTGTTGCATCTCTATAGGTTGTAGATACGAGCATGGTTTTATATACTATCATGTTTAATCGTGTTTTATGCCGTTAGCCAAGACTTGATAAGTCGCTCGTAAAACACAGGAGGTCTGGAAACTAAGAACACTATGTGGTAAATTGAACAGCTAATACAACACAACACATTAGTTGTATTTCCTCTAACTGGTGGATATAGAGTTGCTGCGTGAGACGCACAGGGTGCAGTGGAGACGCTGCGCACAGCTGATCGACAGCTGGGACACAAACCACCAAATACAAAAACATAATTCAGATCCAGTCGTCATGACTCCACTCCGGGGGGATTCCCCGATCACTTCTTACAGTTTCTCATCAAGGGGGGTCTCCTGTCCCCGGTACAAACACACTGCCTGAGGAAGGCTATGTGTATTCTTTTTGTCATGAACCTTTTTCGGACCACTTATTTATTTATGTTGGTGACGATCCGACCTCCATGCTGCTACTCTGGTTCAAACGGCATCCACCAAACAATGTGATGTATCTCCACCTCCCCAAAAGAACCAGAATCTGACACGGTGTGAGACGTCTGTTGTAGCTGTTCTGTCCTCATTTCCCGCGATCTCCTTCATGCAGTCAGTCAGAATGAATGAATGAATGGGCGTTTCTTTGACTATTTATAGGCACATATGGGCGTTACGTGAAGCCCGCAAAAGCTGCACCACATTTCGAGTCGAATGTGATTTATAAAGGTAAACCGGCGTAGGAAGTGCTGTACGCACTTTCCTCGCCGTTGCGCAATGTTTGGTGAATCGGAAAATGACGGAACATTTCTGTAACTACGTAAGCAACCTTCCCACGTGAATCCTACGCGTTATAAATGAGGCCCCAGGTGTTTCTTTAAGTTGCTAGTGCTATTTCTTGATGTAGACAATTCCTTTGTTGCCGACGAACATAGATTTCACTTGAATATTATGTTTTTCTCTTTTTCTCTAATGAACTGATAATAATGTGAGAACACCCATCGCTCAAAAGTTCCTCCCGCCATCTTAACCCAATAGTAAACAATGCATAAAGTTTATTAATCTACCCGCACATTTTTTCTCTGGTGTCGGAATGTCTCGCGATATTTGTGAATTCTTAAAAAACAAAACACCATTTAATTTCGGGTTAAAATGTGTTGTAACTGCGTTACTGATAATTGTAACGGGTAATATATTACACACATTTCGTTAGTAATGCGTTACATTACTTCGTTAGAGCAAAAAGTAATATATTACTGTACCTCCGTTACTTTTGTAACGCGCTACACCCAACACTGCTTATGAAAGGGTCATGGTTGATATTGATGTATGGCTAACCTAAGAGGGTTTTGTGAAGCCTGCCCAGGACATTTTGCTGGATTACATGAAATAGGGACAAACATATTTGACCCAAAGAGACAAGTCTGCAGATCATTTTACAATGTTTGATTTACTTCACAATGATATAGTTAATCATGGGGACAGGGTTTTATTCTCAAGAGAGACCTGATGAAAACACAACAGCTATATGGAATACATTTTCAAATAGACTAGACATGTATACAAAGTCAAATAGAACATTACTCATAAAAGCAGAAAGAGGTTTATTAGACAAAGGAGAATTAAATGAAGTCATCATCATAAAATTGGCTACAAGAGCAACCTCCACCACGGACACACTCACATGAAGTGGAATAACGGATAACTCCACTTTGTGAACAAAACATATATTTCATTCAGCTGTAAAGCATGGTTGACTAAACGTTTTCTTCTCTTTGTATATGTAAGGTTGCCACAAATGTAGAAGACAGAGGGTCTTCAAATTTGACAAAATAACTGGGAGAAGGATCAATAAGGTAAGTTGCAGAAGCCATACTTTTCCCTTTTTTTCATTTGGTTGCTTGTCAGTAACTCATTCAGGCCTGTGACGAAGGTGACTTCGTCACGTTTTTGTATACAATTATACCATTTATTGATGTAGTGTTTATTGTATTTTATTTTGAAATGTGTTCCCCTTTCCCCATGTCTGCTGCCGTTGATTGTGTGCACCTGGTGCCCTGTGTTGTCTCCTGCCCCCTCACCTGTGTCCTGTTGGGTTGATTGGGTTGTGCATTTAGGCTCTGGGGTTTTTCTGTTTGGGGGAGTGTGTGTGAGATCCTTGTGGCTGGTGACTGTGCTCACGGGAACAGCAATATTGAGGCTGTGTCCTGTGTTCGAATTTAATAAATGCCCACACCGGGTTATATTTTTGGACGTTTTGCCTCTGCCTCCTTGCTAGGTCGGGCTGCTCAATTGTCGGCTTCACAAGGCCTTTTAAAGATACTAAAAAAAAATCTTCAAATACATTATTGGTGTGTGTGTGTGTGTGTGTGTGTGTGTGTGTGTGTGGAAATCCGTTATGTCACTGTACTCAGGAAGAAAACAAATGGAAAAAGAGAAATCTCCAACGAGGCGTTCTGGGGACACATAGATCTGTGTCTAAAAATAGAACAACAATATTCTGTTTTATCGTTAATGTCCTATAACATAATCTTCCTGTGCCAGAATAATGCACTTGAATACATCAAAGCTTTGTGATTGGCCGGCGTGACCCCATGTGTCGGGCGTGGCTGGTGGGCAGTGGCGGGACTAGTTCGCTGACGTTGTCCGTGTCAACCAACACACTCTCACTCCCTAAGCGTCCAATAGCGACGTTTGGTCAGTGTCCGTGGCGTCCAATTGTGACGCTCCTAGGCTCCTTCAGCGTCATAAAGGGACGCAAATAGCTTTCAACTGATTGCAATGTATTCCCATCTGCGTCGGGATTTGACGCTCATGGAAGCACGGCATTCGTTTATGCCGGCTGCCCTTAAAGGCAATGTGAGCGTCCATTCCCATTGGATAACGGAGAATTGTACACCCGGAAGTAAGTATTCCTCTTACTGTCGATTGATTTTACAGTGATATCTGAACTACTCATCGACTAAAAAACACCAGATTATCCTTGTTAATTACACAACATTGATTGGTTTAAATTGTGTGCAATGCTTTTGTATTTTTCCCCTTCGATTCGGAGAAACAAATATATTTTCTGAGTAAAGGATGGCAGAAGACACTACACTACCCAGAATCCCCAGCTATCGTTTGGCCTACACCATGTGCTCTGTTTGACAAACCCCGTTTTTTTCACCATTCATTCCTATGGCTGGCGTCTATGTCACGTGATCTTCAAATTTCTCCCTGCAGAAAAAGAAAACATGGCCGAACTTCGTTTTATTCTCGTGGAAAATGCCTATTTTAAAGTTAGTTTGGCCATTAAAATGCGTTTTGATGTCATTTAATGCGAGACATATGAGTTGTTATTTCAGATGATGTGTGCAGTGGATGTACATGATCTTTAGTTTGCTAGTTATTACGAAGATTACTTCAGGAAATCGCGACGTTTTCATTGTTACCAAGGTGGTTGCTAGGGACGCTGCTTTCAATATTATTTCTGTTATGTTGTGTAACTGTTTAATGGTGTTATCTTTATTGCTACCCCCTTCCCCGTCAATGTATAGTGTTGGTCCACAGCCTAAACATATTAGTTTAACAAAATCTGCATCTAAAGATAGCCTACGTTATTTCCCCCTGTGCGATTCCAGTCTCACATCTCAGAGCACATCGTCATTAACAAATACCGGAAACAGACCAAAATAATAATAATAATACCTTATTCCGAGTGTGCTTGCTTTTCTCTTTGAAAGTCATCACATAACGGCATTGTAATACACGGTTCGGCTGCATTACATATTACATATCTGCCGTAGTTCTGTATTTATAGAGCCCTGATGAGAAGACAACCATGAGGAACTGAAAACGTGACGTGGATCATAAATATATCAGCCATTAAACAACATCTTACATTTCTTTTCACACAATACGTCTCCTTGCAGTATCAACACTAATTCGGCTCACTTTTATATTTGATCCAATTGGTAGATAGGCTGTATTTACACCATAAAGGTGCACAGCTGATATAAAGGGACACCTCGTGGTATTATTAGATATTAATAGGATCCCTATAAAGTATATTCATTACTCGTTATTCTCTACTAATTGTTAATTAAAGACTGTATGTAATGACTATTTTGCACATCCCTTTCAAGATTTCAAGATGTTTTAAGGTTTATTGACATATCATATCGGCCTACACAACTATGGTGTAGTTCTGCACTGAATGAAAAACTTGGGTCGCAGGTTCCTCAACAGTGCATTACAAGACATCTATCAATATGTGTGCATACCTCCAGCAATGTTAACTATGTTGAAGCACTTATTTTAACTGATATTATACATAATGTATTATACTCGTATAAGATGTATGTAGATATTTCATCTCCGGCCTTGTCAGGTATTGAACAATCAATAAATAAAGAACACAGAATTGTTGAATATAAAACACAGAATTTATGTGATTATACTAAATGATTTTCAAATAAACACAACTGCATATTTAACTGTTACACATGCTGATGTAACGCAAATGTTCCAACTTGGGATCAATAAAGTATATCTTATCTTAAGCTGATCGATGGCTACTGCCATATTTGCAAAATGTGCCTCTGAACCTTGACAAGTGCATGTTTCAGGCTTATCAATTAATGTAATGTAACGTCATCACAGGGGTCACACACATAAGACCAGCTGTTAAATAAAGCTCTTCTGACCTTAGCTGGCATGTGGGTATATATATTAATACTGCCCATAATGGGCACAAGCAATTTTCACCCATTTATTAATTATATGTTTTAAATGTGAGTGTTTCCTGTCCTCTAAACCTCCAGGGATGTACACAGTTTAATACTGGCAACTTCTTATTATGGGAAATACGAAAACGTCTTTTAAAACTACAACTCCCAGTAGAGACGTGCCATAGAGAACATGTTGCGAAACAGAATAGCCAGCATGTGTAGTTCTGGGAACGGGGTGGGGGAGGGGGGGACGCGGTGGACCCGTTCAAATCCAGTTTTGGACAGTCTGCCGTGGTTCCATCCCATTTCAAGTGCTGTTCGAGAATCGGCTTAACCCTCGGAGCACACTCTCCAACCACAGAGCTTGAGGACTATCACGGGGTTTGTCAAGAGCACATGGTGTAGTCCAAACGATAGCTGGGGATTCTGGGTAGTGTAGTGTCTTCTGCCATCCTTTACTCCTGGGAATGGACGCTCACATTACCTTTAAGGGCAGCCGACATAAACGAATGCCGTGCTTCCATGAGCGTCAAATCCCGACGCAGATGGGAATACATTGCAATCAGTTGAAAGCTATTTGCGTCCCTTTATGACGCTGAAGGAGCCTAGGAGCGTCACAATTGGATTCCAATTCAAAGTCCATCTGTCTCGGCTGCAATGCGAGCGTGGCTTTATCGAAGAAGGGTCTTTTAGGAGCGGCATTTCAAAACAGTGCACAAACGCTACGAAACGGAATTCCCTCCTAATTCTGCCCTACGCTCCAAAAGGGGAGGGGCCTGAAAGGACAGCTAAATGCACAGCAGTCCATTTTCACCAGGCCCAACAACAAGAGCAAGGCTGCTCCCGAGCATCTCATCGTGTCAGTCACGTTCTTGAGAAACACATGAAGTCTTTCAAAGACGGCGAAGTTGTGAAAGAAGCTTTCCTGGAGGCTGCGACGCGCTTTTTGGGGACAGTAAAAATAACAGAAGCATTTCAACAGGTTTTTGATAGAATAAAAACTCAAGTTAGATACCGTTATTAATCAGCTGTACGTTTTAGTTTGTTTGAACTTATTCATAATAATTATTGTACAAAATGGTATAAGAATGCAAACTTAAATTGATTATAGTCTATTATCAATTCAGGGAAGTGAAAGCAGGCCTTTTAAAAAGCACCCTGTGTGTCAGAAGTGAGTAATCTACGGTTCTGGTTCTGAACAAGTGTCTCCCTGATAGGGGCAGGGCGGGGTGCAGTGAAGAAAACAAGAAGGGGGTTAAAAAACAGTGACGATGACTTGGTAGGGCAAGTAAGTCTCACAGGAGCCTCTCCTTCTTCCGACAAAGCAACTAGTGTTGCTTGCATCCTATTTTAAAGGCATGATCTATATTTATAATCTACTAAAATGCTTTGGTTTGGTTTGGTTTGATTCTATTAATGTTGTCTCTTTTATTGCACGTTGGCAGCAGATTCCTGTGTAGCTTAAGATCTGAGTTGTTTTATTAATAAGCCTAATTTATACTTTTGTAGCAACACTATTTTTATATAATGGCAAAGAAAGGGTTCAGAGTATTTTCTTTTTTCCCTGTGTCGTATGTGGCAGCACTGTTCAATGCTTCTTGAAAACATTACCCACTGTAGTGACGTGTGAATACACTCCAACTCTGTATCAACAACACTGTTGTGTAACTTCAGTTAAATACATGGTAGGCTACCTCTCTATTTGGACTGGTAGATCTCGGCAGACTGGCAACTTTAAAAGTAGCTATCGGTTCAAAAAAGGTTGGGCACCCCTGCACTACAGGGTGCACTTTGAGGGTGTGTGACTCTGCAGACCGTTTACATGCAGACAAACCTTCATAACACACAAGGGAGTAGTAGTACTGATGCCACTTCAATCTCATTAGTATTCATAAATGTGACAGGTCGCCCCGCCCCTTTTTGGCAAATTAAATCAAATTAATCAAAAATTAATCAAAAATTAATTAAACTAATTAAACCGCTTCCTGCGGATGTCCCGATTCCGGTTTACAAAATTAAATTAGAAAAATAATATGCCGTTGTTTCAATCAATTAATATGTATAGGATATATGTCCTGCCTCCTAACCACTTCCTGTGTGGTTAATCCTGTATATAGTATTGAATGTAACTTGCAAATAACATGAGATTAATTAAAGCATCTAAAAACAAACATTTATATTTTTAAACCTCTCTGTTTCTGCTAGCAGGACACAATGGTAAAAACATATGGTGGAGAAGGGACACACACACACACACACACACACACTCACACGCCGACACTGACTGTTCTTGGATAGCAGGACACGATGGTAATAACATATGTTTGGAGAAGGAGGGGGAACACACACACACACACACACACACACACACACACACACACATTCCCGAGCCCCGTTGTTAAATATTTTTCAAGTGAGAGAGAATGGCCAAGAGACGTCTGGATATGGATCTAATCAGCGAGACACCGGTAGCAACTTACAACCATCCGTTGAGTGCTCCAATCAAGAAACGAATGAAGTTTGTATGCCGGGTTCAGACGCCTACAGCCGAAGAACTTCACGAAGAATGGACTCTAAAAAATGGCGATGTTTGGGGTTATATATTCAGCTATATGGCTAATGAACTACATTTCTACAGTCTGAAGAATGGAGAAACGTACGGACATCGTAGTGTTAAAGCGACACTGACCTCAACAGATTGGGCTGTGTTAACTCTGGTGTCTTCCCGAGATCTACACGCAACCAAAAAGAAGTCAGCCTTTTTGTGACATATGGTGGCCGAGGGGAGGGGACACACACACACACCCACACACACACACACACACACACACACACACACACACATCCCCCACTCCTCACCCTTTAGAAGCTGTCTAAATAAACAGCCAGGAAGATATGCTTCAGTCTCCTCTGTCTTGAAGGCATTCTTAAGCACATAAATGTAACATTAGGCTATGCATAAAATAACCAAACGATTATTACATTAACTAATTTGAACAGTAATTCACATCATCATCTCATAACAAAATAAGCTAAGGCAACTACTTGCATTCAGTGACTTGATTTTTAAATGAAAACCAGGGATATCTTTTTTGTTCTGCGGTCCATATCTCATTAAAAATATCTAATGTTAGTAACTATTAAAGAAAAAATGGGGAAAATTCTGTTTTAATGTAGTTTGACCATTGTAACTGCTGTGCAGACATACTGATAAATAGGGCTTCTAACTAATTACCTTAAATAAAATCACGAATTAATTAAACCAGTTCAATACGTATTATTCTTATTCTTATTATTCTTTATGAGCGCAGTAACGGTAAGGTATCTAATTACTTATGTATCTAATATTCCATCACATAATAACAGAGAGGGTCAAACTGAAGTAGAGACATGGCAGAAATCCTACAATGAAGTGGGAACAGTGAAGGGGAAGTCTCTTTGAAGAGGGTAAAAGTAGTTTAAAGATCTTAATGCCGCTTGATCATATCTTTTTTATTTTAAAAAAGACTGGTTCTCTAAAAGGCAAGTTTTGTGATTTTTTTTGTAGGACTTCAAGATATGTTGCATGTCATGCATAAACACGGTGTCATCTTTTCTTGAAACTGATGTGCTGTCCGTTTTTACAAACAAGTTATGTTTTTATGCTTCTTCATCCTCTAAATGTTCCTCTATTGTGAAGAAGGACCTCTTCACAATAACAATCAAGGTGGATCTGTGAAATGAAACACCTCTTCCCAAAGTGTGACTACCCTATTGAGGGCATACTAGGGCAGTAGGGTCTAAATCGAGGGGCCAGATATACTAACATGCAGAACGTACGGTATGTTTGAAAAAGACTAACCATATATCCAGTTCAAGCTGTCTTTAAGATGTGACATCGCTCTCTGACTATTTCCCATAAAATCGTGACAAACTATTACTTGTTCTTATATTTGAACTCTTGCTGCTTGGTTGAAAATGATAGATGAAAAATAACTTTTTTTAAAAGAGTCAAACCACAAATGGTTTTAAGATTTGTTACAAAATGTAGCAAATCATCTAAAACGAAGGACTGTTTTCAATTAAACAACCATTACACAATGAAAATGTGTGTGTGCTTTCATATATAGTGATAGTATTTGTAAACGAAACATTTAAAGTGGCGAAACATTTAAAGTGGTCCTGGAATCTTCATTTTTTCAGAAACATTCTGTAACATTACCGAATAAATGATACTTACTCTTTTTTCTTGTGTTACCAAGATACTTTTAGATACAGTTTGGTGTCTGAAAACTGAAACTAGTTGAATATGAAGTACTTTATAAGGAATTCGGATTCTTTTAAAGGCAGATTTTGACTTTTTTCTCTTGCCAAGATACTTTTAGACACGCTTTAAGGGTGCAAAAACTTTAGAACAGGGTAAAATATTCATTAATTTGTATTGAATTGAATTGAGTTTTCTTTTTTGATTTTCAACATACTATATGACTTTTACATATTTTCTGACGTACTATACTTTTTTGACTTTTTTTCTGTAGAATCTTGACAAAACTATTACAGTACTTGTTCTTAAATGATGACCTATTGCTGGAGATGAGATGAAAAAGCTACAACGCTTAAAGAACTTTTTTCTAAAAACTCTCAATTCTATAACTGACTACCACCATTCAACGCAATAAGCCCCACCCTCCGCTCAGCAAATCATCTAAAACGAAGGACTGTTTTCAATTAAACAACCATTACACAATGAAAATGTGTTTTATTTATTTTTTTGCTTTCATATATAGTAATAATATTGTAAACGAAACATTTAAAGTGGTCCTAGAATCTTCATTTTTTTCAGAAAAATTCGGTTCTTTTAAAGGCAATTTTGCTTTTTTCTCTTGCCAGGATACTTTTAGACACACTTTGAGGGATGCAAAACCTTAAAACTAGAAAATGAAGTACAGTCTGATTAGATTTTTTTTCTTAAAGACTGTTTCTCTAAAAGGTAAGTTTGTGATTTTAACAAATTTCCCTGACACTTGGCAGATTTGTGTGTAATTCTCTCACAAAGGAACTGTAAGATACACTTTGTATGTATGCAAAACTTTTTTGGGAAATAAAATACTTTGTCTGAATACATTTTCTTTAAAGGCACTTTTTTGAAATTATTTATTTATTATTTCAGTGGAACAATCCAGTGTTTGTTAACATTAACGCTTTCTTCTCTTTTTCTTGTGTTACTAAGATACTTTTAGACACACTTGTTCAGTTAAACAAGGGTTTTTTTTTCTGATAAACTTACATATTTTAGTTATTTTATGTTACCAAGATACTCTGAGATACACCCTGATGTACGCAACACTTAAAGGGTAAAATATTCATTAAATTGTATTGAATTGAGTTTTCTTTTTTTTTGATTTTCAACATACTATTTGTACACAATGACTTTTCCATATTTATGATAAACTATACTTTTGACTTTTTTTCCGTAAAATCATGACAAACTATGACTTATTCTTAAATTTCACCTATTGCTGGAGATGAGATGAAAAAGCTACAACGCTTAAAGAACTCTAAAAACTCTCAAATCTATAATTGACTCCTCCATTCAACGCAATGAGCACCACCCTCCACTCAGCAAATCATCTAAAACGAAGGACCTCACTAAGACGATCGTTGTAAACTAGCCATGGAGCAGAGAAAAGCCAAGACTCCCCCCGCGAGTTGCAGTCAGGAACAGAGTCCACCAGCAACACCACCATGTGGGAAACCCGAATCTTGCAGTACTACTGCTGCTGATGCTACTCCTCGGGATCAAGAAGTCTCAGTTTAGGGACACAGTGAAATCGGAGTTGTTTCATATTCTGGAGATGGTGATGTATCGGTACAGAAAAGAAATCTGCAAAGAATGCCGACGCAGTAACCCCGACCAGAGGCAACACGAATGTCGGAATGACATGCCCGATTTCTTCTTCAGAAACAATTACAAAGCGTTAATGAAAAGACTTTGGCTAGCCGACTTCGTTGCAGTGATTGACCAGAGTCTTATTGAAAAAGGCATTTACGAGGATAAACTGAAGATAGGACGCGCTTCGGAAGCCTTTCTGCACAAGCTTGTAAAATGCAGATGCCTCAAGGAGAGACTTGAAATATCCATACAGAGTTGGATGGAGAAGAAGAAGAAGAAGAAGACTAACAAACAGCAGTCGGATGGAGAAGAAGCCAGAGACTTGTTCAATGCAGTGACTTTTTTTCTTTAAGTAAAATAAAAATGGGAAACTACTCTGCAAAACGCTCTGTATATATTGATCATAATGTAGTCCTTACCCGTTTAATAAATGTGATGATGGGGACGATTGAAAACAGAACGAGTAGTGACCCCTGTGTAAGCAGAATGGCTGAAGTTTGTAAACTGAAAGACATTTTGGATATCGTTCGTTCTGGCAGTACTAGTCCGGGTCATTGGGAAACCATTGTAAACGAAACATTTAAAGTGGTCCTGGAATCTTCATTTTCCGAAACATTCTGTAACATTATCTCAGAAATGAAACAAACATCAAAAGTGTATCATGTGCTCTCATTGTATGCTCTGTTTGTAGATGTAATGCATCTCTGCGTCGAAAACAGCATACACGTGAATATTTTGACTGAAGTGAAAAACCTCCATCACGATATCTCCAGTAATATGGGGAATGCTAAGCTGGAGACTGTCCTGGGGATGCTACAATCAGTATAACTATTGATTTTGTGTGTGAAAAAATAAAAAAAGTGTTTTTTACATCTAAAAACTGTTGTCATCATTATAGCAAGGGAGCGTGTCTGATACATGTGTATTACAGTCCTTCTTGTTGTTGTGTTTTCAGTGTTTTTTGTGTATCTGTACACACAAGGCACACATCATTATCTACTTTTCAGCTTTTTTAAAAAGAAAAGTGCATCTTTCAGTAAAAAAAAAGTCAAAAGTATAGTTTATCATAAATATGGAAAAGTCATTGTGTACAAATAGAATGTTGAAAATCAAAAAAAAAGAAAACTCAATTCAATACAATTTAATGAATATTTTACCCTTTAAGTGTTGCGTACATCAGGGTGTATCTCAGAGTATCTTGGTAACATAAAATAACTAAAATATGTAAGTTTATCAGAAAAAAAAACCCTTGTTTAACTGAACAAGTGTGTCTAAAAGTATCTTAGTAACACAAGAAAAAGAGAAGAAAGCGTTAATGTTAACAAACACTGGATTGTTCCACTGAAATAATAAATAAATAATTTCAAAAAAGTGCCTTTAAAGAAAATGTATTCAGACAAAGTATTTTATTTTCAAAAAAGTTTTGCATACATACAAAGTGTATCTTACAGTTCCTTTGTGAGAGAATTACACACAAATCTGCCAAGTGTCAGGGAAATTTGTTAAAATCACAAACTTACCTTTTAGAGAAACAGTCTTTAAGAAAAAAAATCTAATCAGACTGTACTTCATTTTCTAGTTTTAAGGTTTTGCATCCCTCAAAGTGTGTCTAAAAGTATCCTGGCAAGAGAAAAAAGCCAAAATCTGCCTTTAAAAGAACCGAATTTTTCTGAAAAAAATGAAGATTCTAGGACCACTTTAAATGTTTCGTTTACAATATTATTACTATATATGAAAGCAAAAAAATAAATAAAACACATTTTCATTGTGTAATGGTTGTTTAATTGAAAACAGTCCTTCGTTTTAGATGATTTGCTGAGCGGAGGGTGGGGCTTATTGCGTTGAATGGTGGTAGTCAGTTATAGAATTGAGAGTTTTTAGAAAAAAGTTCTTTAAGCGTTGTAGCTTTTTCATCTCATCTCCAGCAATAGGTCATCATTTAAGAACAAGTACTGTAATAGTTTTGTCAAGATTCTACAGAAAAAAAGTCAAAAAAGTATAGTACGTCAGAAAATATGTAAAAGTCATATAGTATGTTGAAAATCAAAAAAGAAAACTCAATTCAATTCAATACAAATTAATGAATATTTTACCCTGTTCTAAAGTTTTTGCACCCTTAAAGTGTGTCTAAAAGTATCTTGGCAAGAGAAAAAAGTCAAAATCTGCCTTTAAAAGAATCCGAATTCCTTATAAAGTACTTCATATTCAACTAGTTTCAGTTTTCAGACACCAAACTGTATCTAAAAGTATCTTGGTAACACAAGAAAAAAGAGTAAGTATCATTTATTCGGTAATGTTACAGAATGTTTCTGAAAAAATGAAGATTCCAGGACCACTTTAAATGTTTCGCCACTTTAAATGTTTCGTTTACAAATACTATCACTATATATGAAAGCATATAACACATTTTCATTGTGTAATGGTTGTTTAATTGAAAACAGTCCTTCGTTTTAGATGATTTGCTACATTTTGTAACAAATCTTAAAACCATTTGTGGTTTGACTCTTTTAAAAAAAGTTATTTTTCATCTATCATTTTCAACCAAGCAGCAAGAGTTCAAATGTAAGAACAAGTAATAGTTTGTCACGATTTTATGGGAAATAGTCAGAGAGCGATGTCACATCTTAAAGACAGCTTGAACTGGATATATGGTTAGTCTTTTTCAAACATACCGTACGTTCTGCATGTTAGTATATCTGGCCCCTCGATTTAGACCCTACTGCCCTAGTATGCCCTCAATAGGGTAGTCACACTTTGGGAAGAGGTGTTTCATTTCACAGATCCACCTTGATTGTTATTGTGAAGAGGTCCTTCTTCACAATAGGAGGAACATTTAGAGGATGAAGAAGCATAAAAACATAACTTGTTTGTAAAAACGGACAGCACATCAGTTTCAAGAAAAGATGACACCGTGTTTATGCATGACATGCAACATATCTTGAAGTCCTACAAAAAAAATCACAAAACTTGCCTTTTAGAGAACCAGTCTTTTTTAAAATAAAAAAGATATGATCAAGCGGCATTAAGATCTTTAAACTACTTTTACCCTCTTCAAAGAGACTTCCCCTTCACTGTTCCCACTTCATTGTAGGATTTCTGCCATGTCTCTACTTCAGTTTGACCCTCTCTGTTATTATGTGATGGAATATTAGATACATAAGTAATTAGATACCTTACCGTTACTGCGCTCATAAAGAATAATAAGAATAAGAATAATACGTATTGAACTGGTTTAATTAATTCGTGATTTTATTTAAGGTAATTAGTTAGAAGCCCTATTTATCAGTATGTCTGCACAGCAGTTACAATGGTCAAACTACATTAAAACAGAATTTTCCCCATTTTTTCTTTAATAGTTACTAACATTAGATATTTTTAATGATATATGGACCGCAGAACAAAAAGATATCCCTGGTTTTCATTTAAAAATCAAGTCACTGAATGCAAGTAGTTGCCTTAGCTTATTTTGTTATGAGATGATGATGTGAATTACTGTTCAAATTAGTTAATGTAATAATCGTTTGGTTATTTTATGCATAGCCTAATGTTACATTTATGTGCTTAAGAATGCCTTCAAGACAGAGGAGACTGAAGCATATCTTCCTGGCTGTTTATTTAGACAGCTTCTAAAGGGTGAGGAGTGGGGGATGTGTGTGTGTGTGTGTGTGTGTGTGTGGGTGTGTGTGTGTGTCCCCTCCCCTCGGCCACCATATGTCACAAAAAGGCTGACTTCTTTTTGGTTGCGTGTAGATCTCGGGAAGACACCAGAGTTAACACAGCCCAATCTGTTGAGGTCAGTGTCGCTTTAACACTACGATGTCCGTACGTTTCTCCATTCTTCAGACTGTAGAAATGTAGTTCATTAGCCATATAGCTGAATATATAACCCCAAACATCGCCATTTTTTAGAGTCCATTCTTCGTGAAGTTCTTCGGCTGTAGGCGTCTGAACCCGGCATACAAACTTCATTCGTTTCTTGATTGGAGCACTCAACGGATGGTTGTAAGTTGCTACCGGTGTCTCGCTGATTAGATCCATATCCAGACGTCTCTTGGCCATTCTCTCTCACTTGAAAAATATTTAACAACGGGGCTCGGGAATGTGTGTGTGTGTGTGTGTGTGTGTGTGTGTGTGTGTTCCCCCTCCTTCTCCAAACATATGTTATTACCATTGTGTCCTGCTATCCAAGAACAGTCAGTGTCGGCGTGTGAGTGTGTGTGTGTGTGTGTGTGTGTGTGTGTGTGTGTCCCTTCTCCACCATATGTTTTTACCATTGTGTCCTGCTAGCAGAAACAGAGAGGTTTAAAAATATAAATGTTTGTTTTTAGATGCTTTAATTAATCTCATGTTATTTGCAAGTTACATTCAATACTATATACAGGATTAACCACACAGGAAGTGGTTAGGAGGCAGGACATATATCCTATACATATTAATTGATTGAAACAACGGCATATTATTTTTCTAATTTAATTTTGTAAACCGGAATCGGGACATCCGCAGGAAGCGGTTTAATTAGTTTAATTAATTTTTTAATAATTTTTGATTAATTTTTGATTAATTTGATTTAATTTGCCAAAAAGGGGCGGGGCGACCTGTCACATTTATGAATACTAATGAGATTGAAGTGGCATCAGTACTACTACTCAAGGGGACGGGTGATAACCAGAAAAGCATGACATGGGCCCTTTAAAAGAGAGAATGTTTTGTGTGCTAAAGTGGACAAAAGATGTACAAAATGTTCATATAATTGAATTGCATCGTAATCATTAACTGAATAAATAATGGCTCTTTGTTTGTTCATTTTAGTTCATTTTCAATGTCTGACATCAATGTTGATTGAAATCTTCAGCGTGACAATATCTCAATGTTGATTCAAAGACTTTTTTCTATCTGATAATAACATTGTTTCAATGTACAGTGGGGCAACAAAGTATTTAGTCAGCCACCAATTGTGCAAGTTCTCCCACTTAAAAAGATGAGAGGTCCGTAATTTTCATCCTAGGTACACTTCAACTATGATAGACAGAATTAGAAGGATCGTGGAGCCTCTCAATCGTTCCCCGGAAGTTAGCGCCAAGGCAAGCAGAGCTGTGGAGTTGCAGCACAATAGACCGTTCGTGACGGACTTTTAAAGGTAAGAAGAAGTTTAAAGATTTATATTGCAGATATTATCAGGACATCTGATTCAAATGAACATGTGTATTAAAGGATGTCAGTGGACTATCCCTAAATTAGTAGATTTAGGGAACGTTTACAGATAACAGATTAAGCTAGCATACCGAAGCAAGTTAGCAACACACGTTGAACACAACCTGATCTCACCAGAATGCGTGACTCCACCACGACTCCTTAACACCGCATTGCGTGGTGGTGTCACGAACTTTGTTACATTTACGTGTCGGCACCACGCAAACAACCCCAATGTAAAGTGATTGAGGCTCCTTTGTCGTGGTGCACACACGCATTTCTACAACATCCCGCAGTGAGCTTTTATTCTATACAACGTTTTTAAAATCTACTTTATAGCTTGTAGTAACTCACGGGAGGCTTCTTTTATTTTATTTGTATTCATAATTATTTTAATATTTCGTCAGAATGTATTATGGTGCATTAGTTACGAATTTTTGTTCTCAAAAACAGTGCATTGTGTGTAATACAACTGTGATTTTTATTACATTAGTTAGTTTTTAAGGAAGGCCAGAGCTTCAGCTGTGTCAAATAGATTGTTCCCTTTCGTTAACGTTTTTTAAAAGAACATTATATTCCAATTTGATCATGTATTGTATTACGGAGAGCAATGTGAGCATCCATTCCCATTGGATAACGCAGGATTGTACACCCGGAAGTAAGTATTCTCTGTCGATTGATTTTACAGTGATATCTGCACTACTCATCAACTCAAAAACACCAGATTATCCTTGTTGATTACACAACATTGATTGGTTTAAGTTGTGTACAATGCTTTTGTAATTTTCCCCTTCGATTCGGAGAAACAAACATTTGTTCAGTTTAGGATGGCCGAAGACACTACACTACCCAGAATCCTCAGCTATCGTTTGGGACTTCACCATGTGCTTTGCTTGACAATGTTGAGGTTTACGCTGAGCGACAAACAGCATTTTGAAATGGAATGAAACCCATCGACGGCACACTATTCAAAACAGGAATCGAACGTCTCCTCCCCCCCTCCCCCCCTCAGGTCACAGGCTCCTCCAACAGTGCAACACAATAAAACAGATAAACAGAAAAAATAGTGCAAGTCAATACAAAAAGAAAAAAAGTGAAATAGTGCAATAAGAGTCTATCCAAGTGATTGGAATATGATATATTAAACAAATCATTTCTAAGTAGCAGCCAGATTAATGCTATGGATGTTATTTCAAAGTTCAGGTGTTTAATAGTCTTATGGCCTGTGGGATGAAACTGTCCTGAGTCTGGTGGTTTTGGTCCGGATGTAAGATAAGATAAGATAAGATAAGATGGTACTTTATTGATCCCAATTTGAGACATTGTTTTTGTTGCAGCAGCATAAAAGACAAGGCATTTTACAATAAAACAAAACCACAAATAAACAAGAATAGAAAGAAAAGAAAATAGAAAATATAGGCTACGTGTTGAAATAGAAAACATACAAAAATATACATTTTCAAAAATATATGACAATGGAATATGGAATATCAAATATTGAACAGATTATATATGTGTACAATGTACAGCGAGGTTGTATTAGAGAAACTATGGAGCAGAGAGTTCTCTTCCAGCCAGAGGTGATTTGTTGTACAGAGTTATGGCAGTGGGCAGGAATGTGTTCCTGTATGGGTCCTTGTGACAGCGGAGCTGCAGCAGTCTGTTGGAGAAGGAGCTCCGTCTGACTGTCCAGCTGCAGGTGGAGAGGATGGGTGGGTTATCCATCATGGACAACAGCCTGTTCAGTGTCCTCCTCTCCACCACAGCTTCAAAGGGGTCCAGCTTGATGCCGATGACAGACCCAGCTTTCCTGATCACTTTATTGATCCTGCTGGTGTCACCGGCTCTGATGCTGCAGCAGACCGCAGCAAAGGAGAGTGCACTGGCCACAACAGACGAGAAGATCTCCAGCATCTTGCTGCACACGTGGAAGGATCTCAGCTTCCTCAGAACATAGAGTCTGCTCATCCCCTTCTTGTACAGTGTTGATCCTCCAGTTCAGCCCATAAGTGCACTCCCAGGTACTGTAGTCTCCACAACAGCCACATCCTCTCCCAGAATGCGGCTGTTGTGCCAAACGGCAGCAGACAGAACAGTTTGTGGCTGGGGTGATGTGGGTCTTTTATAATCCTGAGGGCTTTCTTTAAGATTAACCTGGTAGTTTTACTCCACTACATTTATTTTAGTTACTTTACAGATTCTGATTAATGATGTGAAATATAAACAACCCTTAAAGCAGACTTTAGTTACACCTGAGTAAAATTCAGGGAAGGTGATTGTCAAGTGCCAACAATCAGGAGAGATATTTGATTGGAGGACTGGCTTATCTAAAGCCAGTTGAGTAGCACTTGAAATGTTTGGCTCTATGAGACCTGATGTACTTTATGATTCTGTTTTCTTCAAGCTTGTATTTTGTTGGTCGAACGCACTTATTGTAAGTCGCTTTGGATAAAAGCGTCAGCTAAATGCAATGTAATGTAATGTAATGATTGTTGGTGCTTGAGAAGACTAAATATGTATCTGCAGATCCCTATAAAGTATATACACTACTCCTTATTCTCTACAAATAGTTAATTAAAAACTGTATATAATTGCTATTTTGGACATCCCTTTTCAAGATTTCAATATTACTCTAAACGTGTAATAACGTTTTTTAACCAGTAGGTGGTTTGGGTTAAAGTCAAGTTTACAGTGTTAACAAAATAAAATATACAGCTGTTTCTGGTTTAGTTTACGACGGATATATTCTGTTATTGTTTTGATATTTGTAACACAAAAGCGATGGAAAAACCCCACAGCAACACAGAAAAGATGGTCTTAACATGAGTAGTTAATAAAAAACAATAATATCAAAACAAATTATTACTACTAACTTTATTGTGAAATTAAAACAGAACGGTAAAAGAATAGTTTCCGGTCTATTCTGAGCCAGATCTCTGTAGATAAATACAAATACAGAACTACGACAGATGTGTAATATTTAATGCAGCCAAACCATTTATTACAATGCATTCATGTGATAACTTTCAAAGAGCAAGCACTGCTGAATAAAGTATGATTTATCTTTTACGAAACGTTTCTTTTATATGGAATGCAGTTGGAGGTCAACCAATCACAGAGCTTGAGGCAACGTGGAACAATAGCTGAGGATTCTGGGTAGTGTAGTGTCTTCGGCCATCCTAAACTGAACAAATGTTTGTTTCTCCGAATCAAAGGGGAAAATTACAAAAGCATTGTACACAATTTAAACCAATCAATGTTGTTTAATCAACAAGGATAATCTGGTGTTTTTGAGTTGATGAGTCGTGCAAATAGCACTGTAAAATCAATCGACAGTAAAGAGTATACTTACTTCCGGGTGTAAAATCCTGCGTTATCCAATGGGAATGGACGCTCACATTGCTCTCCGTAATACAATAAAGGGGACATTATCAAATCGGAATATAATGTTCTTTTAAAAAACGTTAACTAAAGGGAACAATCTATTTGACACAGCTGAAGCTCTGGCCTTCCTTAAAAACTAACTAATTTAATACAAATCACAGTTGTATTACACACAATGCACTGTTTTTTGAGACCAAAAATTCGTAACTAATGCACCATAATACATTCTGACGAAAAATAAAAATTATTATGAATATGAATACAAATAAAATAAAAGAAGCCTCCCGCGAGTTACTACAAGCTATAAAGTAGATTTATAGAATAAAAGCTCACTGCGGGACGTTGTAGAAATGCGTGTGTGCACCACGACAAAGGAGCCTCATTCACTTTACATTGGGATTGTTTGCGTGGTGCCGACACGTAAATGTAACAAAGTTCGTGACTCCACCACGCAATGCAGTGTTAAGGAGTCGTGGTGGAGTCACGCATTCTGGTGAGATCAGGTTGGTTGAACAGCCTTTTAAGTGTAAATTCTGTTCTCTTAATGTCATTTCGTTCAACGTTGTTGAATTAGAGAAGAGGGGCTTCTAAATGGGATTGTATGCGGGGGTGGAGGGAGTTAAATATTAGATAAATATAACTTTGGTGCGTGTAAGAGTGAGTGTTTTTAGCAGAGCCATATTGTGTCCTTGTGATTCTGTTGATTATTACCTGTCTGTATAATGTTGCAGCTCAGCTGATTTTGGATTGATGGCAAAGGGAGAGGGACTTAAGTGAGAGTGAAAACACAAGGTAAGTTTAATACTACTGTTTTATATAAGTAAGCATACTAAACATGTATTATATCACTGTATTATATACGTAATCTTGTTAGTAACCTACTGTATGGAAGGTGGAGGGGCAGTGATGTTACAGGTGGAGGAGCAAAACGGCAAGACTGCAAACTCACAAGACAGAGAAATCAAAGTTTGTTCTCCAGAGAAGAGGTTGATTTCACTTCAATTTTTATTTCATATTTTCTAAAGATGTGGAAATGGCAAAAAAATAAAACTTGAGAGCTCATTTAATTTCATTTCAAACCTTTATTTATCCAGATTGGTCCCATTGAGATCATAGATCTCTTTTTCAAGGGAGACCTGCAGCATATAGGTTCCACATGAAACATAAAACAATAAAGGACATTATACATTATATTTACAGGATACATAGTTATAGACATTTACAAGTGCCCATTGTATCAGCAAGCATTTCATTTACCCTAGCTTTAAAAACATGCAGAGGAATGAGATTGCCCAGTTTCAATTCTTGCTGAAGATTGTTCCAAGCAAGTGGAGCTGCGCACTTAAAAGCTGTCTTACCTGAGACAGTCCTTGCTCTTGTCACATCTAACAAGACCAGATCATGTGACCTCAGACAATAGCTGCTTGTAACTCTCTGTGTTATCAGAGAGCAGATATAATACGGGAGTTTACCCAACAAAGCTTTATAGATAAACGTGTACCAGTGACTGAGCCTCCGTACAGAGAGTGATGGTAAACCTGCCTTGGTATCCAGAGTACAGTGATGTGTAAGCGCTTTACAATTTGTGACAAATCTCAGAGCACTGTGATACGCAGCATCCAATTTGCTCAGGTAATTGGCCGGTGCATTCATATACAACAAATCCCCATAGTCCAGCACAGGTAAAAAGGTCACAGTGACTAGCCTTTTCCTGGCCTCAAGCGAGAAACAGGACTTGTTTCTGAAAAAGAAACCTAGCCTAACCCTCAGTTTTTTAAGCAGGTTATTGACATAAAGTTTAAAAGTGAGACAATCATCAAGCCAGATACCCAGGTATTTGTAACAGGCAACAACTTCAAGTTTTGTTCCTTGCGTAGTTACAATATCTAAAACAGGCTCTGGTGTCTTTTTAGCTTTTGAAAAGAGCATTACCTTGGTTTTATCCACATTTAAGAGCTGTAACCAAGACAACTGTAACAACATGAGTAGAGAGCCACCAAGGTTGTTCAAGTCCCTCTCTTACTCCATTTTGCCAACCCAAACTTCCAGGTACATGACGGGACACCTTGATTGTTGTTGTTGTTTGAAAGACAGCAAGTGCATTTCGTGGCATCTGCAGGCAGTGGCAAGTCCTTCCGGCATATGCCACAGAGGCCGCTACTCTGTGGTAGCTGTGGCAAGTCCTTCCGGCAGATGCCACAACTTGACGAGGCATCTGCCGCTGCTCAACGGGAGTTGCCACAAGATGCCAGAGTAAGAGAAGGTTTACTGTAGCTGCCACTCACCTTCCGTGGAAAATGCAGCTATTTAAACCCGTATTTATCGTCTAAAATGTCGCTGTTTAGGCATGACTTTATCGAACTGATCTGTACACAGGACTGATGTGCGATCTCTATTTTTCAAAAAAGATTATACATTATAATTTCTATTCAATTTTACTTGGAGCATGGTTAGCTAAAATAATCAAACGTGCTATATTTATGATGAAATATTGGCGAGTGAGGGTTGCAACGCCCTTGGCAATTGTCGCTTCTTGAGGGGAGTTTCCACTGCTTGCTACGATAAACCAGGTATATGACTAGTAAAGACAAATAATTAACAAATACATATCTGTATGGACACAGCAACGTGTGCACTGGTGTTATTAGACTTGGCTACAGACTTAGGGCAGCTGTAACTGATTGCAGTTGCCACTGCTAGTGAGATGCTAAGGTTAGTATGAAGGAGTATGAAGGAGGTCCTTGATATATTTCCATTAGGCAAAGGACTTATATTTGCCCCATGCCTTCAGCAGCAGCAGGCCATTCACTTTGATTTGATCCAGTTATGAAATGTCATCATTTCGACAATAAAGAAATGCTACATAAACGTTATCTTGCATGTTTTATCGAACCATCTCCGTTTCTAACTTTCAATATTTAAAAAGAGATCTCTCTCTCATCTGCGTGCGGGGACGGGGCCTCACAGACATGCTGCTGCGCTCCATGTGTGCACACAGTTCAGTTCTGCCGGTAATGAATATTAGGATACATTTTGTGAGGAAACTTTTCCACCAATAATTCCAATAAGTATTCCAAAATGTATTCAATTCAGGTTTACGAAAGTAACTGTATTCGGATTAGTTGTTTTTCAAACGCGAGCTGAATACAATTAGGCTACTTGGTATTTGTATTCTGATTACGTAACGCCGTTACATGTATTCCGTTACAACCCAACCCTGTGTACAGATCATCAGTCCTGTGTACAGATCAGTTCGATAAAGTCATGCCAAAACAGCGACATTTTACACGATAAATACGGGTTTAAATATCAGCATTTGCCACGGAAGGCGAGTGGCAGCTACCATAAAGGTTCTCTTACTCTGGCATCTTGTGGCAACTCCCGTTGAGCAGCGGCAGATGCCTCGGCAAGTTGTGGCACCTGTGGCATATGCCGGAAGGACTTGCCACTGCCTGCAGATGCCACGAAATGAGCCAGGCCCTACTACCTCTGGCTGGGTGCTGGCAGGTGGAGGGCAGTGATCCCTTCCCTTCTTCCCTCAATCGTTGAGACTAATGTAAGTAGAAGACATGGCACTGTACATTTTCGAACATTTAAAATATTATACCACTTAAAAATAAGAAATATTACTTTTGTTACTAAGAGTTCATACTTATTATACCTGTGTCACCTTTCACACTATAGCTGTTGTAGAGGCTAAGCGAACGCTTTTAGCCTCTGAGGATCCGCGTGGTGTGTGTAATTGACGCACACAAGTTTTCTGCCGAATAAAGGTCAGAAACAAAGTTTCCAGTTTGAAACAGTCCATTTATTTCCATTTGACTGGTTTCCATTTACTTGCTTCTTTCCATATTCACGACACGATATTACTGTTTACACAATACCTTTGCTTTGCTTGTAATCCCGTGTTTGTGTGTGTGTTCTCCGTGTGTGTTCTCCGTGTGTGCTCCTTGTGTGTGTGTTCCGTGTGTGCTCCTTGTGTGTGTGTTCAAAAACTGTATGGGCCTTCCGTGGAACCTCTCCCCAACACACATACGTTCCTACCTTTATACCCACTGTTAATTGGCTCCTACAACTGTGATCATGAGCTATGGGCTTTGTAGATACAGGTCCCGGGGTGAATCGTGGTGCAGGGGCCCTTCTCTTTTTGACCACAGGGCGATGCACGAAGATGGTGGGTATAGCCTCTGCTCTCAGCCTAGTCTTGCCCTTTTTTCTCTTGACAAACTGGTCTGCATCAACATGTGCCTGCGGAGTGACTTGAGGTTACTTCACACACAGAACAACTCAGTTTTGTCTGCCCACATACATACTCCATAGTGGTTGAATACACATTATTAGGACACACTTTATACTTACTGGACATGTTATACTCATTACATACTGTATATAAAATATGACCAAGAATGTGAGACAACTTTATAGAAATTCATATCACATCTGTTACTGATGCCATTTGTCATACTTTGTTAAACTCACAAATAATAAAGTTCCATAACTTCAGTTGGGAAAAAAGACCACACCAAGGCAATTTCCCATCCAACAGGTGTGCGATATAGGTGTGTATAACCCTTTCTCCTGTCTGTTACTCCCTCTTTCAGCACAAGAACCAGAGGGGGGTTCAATGGAGCCAGAATACCTGCACTGAGACCCTTTCTCTGAGCGATTTGAGCATCCCCAGGCAGCACAGCAAACCATGGTGGCGACTAGGAGGCAGCACAGCAAACCAGGACAACACGGAGGAAAAGGCACAGACTAGCATGATATGCTATTCAATGTTTATTGAATTCCATGTATTTACAATGGATGTTCCTAAAACAACACATTTAACATCATCATCATCATCATCATATGCTGCTAGTCCTGCTGCTGCTGCTAGTCCTTTGATAGTCACCTGTCGGTCTCCTGTCCTTTCTGAAAGCCATAAAGATGACATTAGTCATTTAGATAACTTGTGTCCTCAATTACCAGGGGATTACTGAAACTACCATGAATTTAAGAAAATGGTAGAAATGAATCTAATCTGAATTTTAAAGCATTACTTTAGATCCCCTCCCTCTAAATGTATCAATAAACATTAGAAAGTGATGCTCCTGACTACCATACGAGTTTAAGAAGATAATATTGGTTTGAAAGAATTCAAAGCTATAAATAAACAGCAACAGGCTCTTTAACCAAGGCACTGTTAGTAAAATATAAACTAGTTGTTCACACTAATCCTAATATTATTACTTAATATTAGCAAATTCTATTTTATTTTTTAAAACATATTGATGTAAATACATACACATATCGATTTGTTTTATAAATATTGCAAATCAAAACCTTTATTCACTAATAATTACCAAAAATCGTAGTTCTATCTCCTGTTATCAATGCATTCACATTGCCCGCCATGAACTTCCGGGGAACGATCCTCGTCAACATGAACCACGTGACGATAACCGTTTTTGGACTTCCGTTGTCGTAACTCTTCTATTATAAGGCTCTGCCTTCCCTGCTCTCAACGTGAACGCGCAGAGCTGACAGTCAGAGCCATATAATAGAAGAGTTTACTTATATAAAACAGTAGTATTGAACTTACCTATTAAAGTCCCTCTCCCTTTGCCATCAATCCAAAATCAGCTGAGCTGCAACATTATACAGACAGGTAATAATCAACAGAATCACAAGGACACAATATGGCTCTGCTAAAAACACTCACTCTTACACGCACCAAAGTTATATTTATCTCATATTTAACTCCCTCCACCCCCGCATACAATCCCGTTTAGAAGCCCCTCTTCTCTAATTAAACATGTTGGACGAAATGACATTAAGAGAACGGAATTTACAATTAAAAGGCTGTTCAACGTGTGTTGCTAACTTGCTTCGGTATGCTAGCTTAATCTGTTATCTGTAAACGTTCCCTAAATCTACTAATTTAGGGATAATCTACTGACATCCTTTAATACACATGTTCATTTGAATCAGATATACTGATAATATCCGCAATATAAATCTTTAAACTTCTTCTTACCTTTAAAAGTCCGTCACAAACGGTCTATTATGCTGCAACTCTACAGCTCTGCCAGCCTTGGCGCTAACTTCCGGGGAACGATTGAGAGGCTCCACGATCCGCCATTGCTGTAAAAAATTCGTCCATTGGAGTGAACGGAGATGTCGTAACTCTTCTATTATATGGCTCTGCTGACAGTCAGTCACTCAGTCCGACAGGCCACGGCGGGTGTGTGGTGCAGCAGCACGATTAAAAGTGCCCTAGTGACGACCAAGTAAGTAACCACCAGGTAACAAATACAACGAGAGTATTGTTTAATCCCCTAAATCAGATGGCAAACTAAACTATACAGGGTTCGTACGGTCATTGAAAACCTGGAAAAGTCATGGAAATTCAAAATGCAAATTCCAGGCCCTGAAAAAGTTATGGAAAACAATATTTTTCCCAAAGTTTTGGAAAAGTCATGGAAATGTAACTAAAGTTGCGTCAAATATAGTTTACATTTGATCTAATCGCCAAAATAATCTGCGGTCGCGAGCTGTTATGTGCCATCATGACGCGCATGGTGTTTTTTTAATATATGAAGCGCAAGCTGTGTGCTCGAGTCTTCTTGCCTGTCGGGCCGGCTGAACTCTGCTGCTCCGGGATGAGGGTCAGCTACATTATCTACGGTATGTTCGTTAACTGTGCGGAGTCACTGTGGCACAGACTGAGCCGCTGGTGAACAGCTGTTAGAACAGGCCGTTCAGGTGTTCAGAGCAGAGCGGCAGAGCGTGATGTGAACTGAAACGTTTTTCTGTCGCAATGCTATGGTCGCTATCTGCTAACGTTAGCTTTAGCCTTCGTTTTCTAATAGTTTTTTTCATAGGCTATAAACAGAGGTGGTATAAGTATAGAGATTGTACTAGAGTAAAAGTAGAAGTACTCAGATATTGTACTTTAGTAGAAGTACTCAGATACTTAATAAAAGTAGAAGTACTCAGATATTGTACTTGAGTAAAAGTAGAAGTACTCAGATCTTGTACTTGAGTAAAAGTAGAAGTACTCAGATCTTGTACTTGAGTAAAAGTAGAAGTACCAGAGTGTAGGAATACTCTGTTACAGTAAAAGTCCTGCATTCAAAATGTTCCTCAAGTGAAAGTAGAAAAGTATTATAAAAATACTAAGAGGCATGAACATACATTTTCAAAATGCTCAACGGTGCTGCCAAAATTATAAACTGACTGCTACACAATTAAAATAAATGCTTTTATATATTTCTATTAGATGTAACTCTTTGGCGTTTCTGTTATTATACCTGCTGCTTTAGTTGTTCTGACTGCTACAATCCTCTGTTATTCCTAATTTTAAAGCCGATATCTCGGATCCTTGTCACCTTTTTCATAACTGATGAGTTTGCATCCCTGACTACAGTTGCTTTAGCGTGTAGAAGCCAGTAAGCCTACTATTTGACTTGTTTTAGATAGGCATCTGCATCAGACAGCATATTCAAATAAATATATATGCAATTACGACATACAAGATGTGCCTTTAATACATCTCACACTACTAGGGCAGCCGGCAGTTCCACCAGGGGCGTCAATCCCGGGGTCTCAGATTGGACCCCCCTAAGTCATTTAGAATAATAAAAATAAATGTTAAAATAATTAATTTTTTGATAATAAATCAGTAAAATCAGGCAAAAGTAAGAATTAAATAACATAACCCTAACCTAACCATAACCCTAAAACCGAAATAAAGTAACCAAAAACCGAAAAGAAACTAACAAAATCCGCCATTATCCGGCAAATGTTTGCGCACAATTTCTGAGCGCACAATATCGGCGCGACCGCCACAACGACTCAGAAGGTGCCCTTTTTTTCTTCTCTTGAGCACCTGCCCCTATAAATGGGGCATGCCACTGCTGTTGCTGGTATTTTGGCCCATTTCTCCATGCAGATCTCCTCTAGAGCAGTGATGTTTTGGGGCTGTCGCTGGGCGACACAGACTTTCAACTCCCTCCAAAGATTTTCTATGGAGTTGAGATCTGCAGACTGGCTAGGCCACTACAGGACCTTGAAATGCTTCTTACGAAGCCACTCCTTCGTTTCCTGGGCGGTGTGTTTGGGATCATTGTCATGCTGAAAGACCCAGCCAAGTTTCATCTTCAATGCCCTTGCTGATGGAAGGAGGTTGTCACTCAAAATCTCACGATACATGGCCCCATTCATCCTTTCCTTTACACGGATCAGTCATCCTGGTCCCTTTGCAGAAAAATAGCCCCAAAGCATGATGTTTCCACCCCCATGTTTCACAGTAGGTATGGTGTTCTTTGGATGCAACTCAGCATTCTTTCTCCTCCAAACACGTCTAGTTGAGTTTTTACCAACAAGTTCTATTTTGGTTTCATCTGACCATATGACATTCTCCCAATCCTCTTCTGGATCATCTAAATGCTCTCTAGCAAACTTCAGACGGGCCTGGACATGTACTGGCTTAAGCAGGGGGACACGTCTGGCACTGCAGGGTTTGAGTCCCTGGCGGGGTAGTGTGTTACTGATGGTAGCCTTTGTTACTTTGGTCCCAGCTCTCTGCAGGTCATGGACTAGGTCCCCCCAGCGCCATATAGATAGAAGAGTTACGACAACGGAAGTCCAAAAACGGTTATCGTCACGTGGTTCATGTAGACGAGGATCGTTCCCCGGAAGTTCATGGCGGGCAATGTGAATGCATTGATAACAGGAGATAGAACTACGATTTTTTGTAATTATTAGTGAATAAAGGTTTTGATTTGCAATATGTCTACAACAAATCGATATGTGTATGTATTTACATCAATATGTTTTAAACAATAAAATCGAATTTGCTAATATTAAGTGATAATATTAGGATTAGTGTGAACAACTAGTTTACATGTTACTAACAGTGCCTTGGTTAAAGAGCCTGTTGCTGTTTATTTATAGCTTTGAATTCTTTCAAACCAATAGTATCTTAAACTTGTATGGTAGTCAGGAGCATCACTTTCTAATGTTTATTGATACATTTAGAGGGAGGGGATCTAAAGTAATGCTTTAAAATTCAGATTGGATTCATTTCTACCATTTTCTTAAATTCATGGTAGTTTCAGTAATCCCCTGGTAATTGAGGATACAAGCTATCTAAATGACTAATGTCATCTTTATGGCTTTCAGAAAGGACAGGAGACCGACAGGTGACTATCAAAGGACTAGCAGCAGCAGCAGCATGATGATGATGATGATGATGATGATGATGATGTTAAATGTGTTGTTTTAGGAACATCCATTGCAAATACATGGAATTCAATAAACATTGAATAGCATATCATGCAGTTTGTCGGTGCCTTTTCCTCCGTGTTGTCCTGGTTTGCTGTGCTGCCTCCAAGTCGCCACCATGGTTTGCTGTGCTGCCTGGGGATGCTCAAATCACTCAGAGAAAGGAGTACGAATGTACGGCTTCCCCACTGACACAGAGCGGAGGAAAAAATGGCTGGCTCATGTCAGCAGGAGCAATTTCACGACCAACAGCAACAAAATATGTGATGTAATTATATACAAACACTGCATTTGCACTTTTTCACGAAACGAAAACCACACCATTGGGAAAGTTTAATGTTTTGTTTAATACAAAAAAACAGGGAAAGGCTTGAAAAACACAGAGTTGAGACTCAGGGTGCAGGGTGAGGGTCTCAGTGCAGGTATTCAGGCTCCATTGAATCCCCCTCTGGTTCTTGTGCTGAAAGAGGGAGTAACAGACAGGAGAAAGGGTTATACACACACAGCACACCTATTGGATGGGAAATGCTTTGGGGAGATAAGGTGTTTACTTATATAAAACAGTAGTATTGAACGTACCTTGTGTTTTCACTCTCACTTAAGTCCCTCTCCCTTTGCCATCAATCCAAAATCAGCTGAGCTGCAACATTATACAGACAGGTAATAATCAACAGAATCACAAGGACACAATATGGCTCTGCTAAAAACACTCACTCTTACACGCACCAAAGTTATATTTATCTCATATTTAACTCCCTCCACCCCCGCATACAATCCCGTTTAGAAGCCCCTCTTCTCTAATTCAACACGTTGGACGAAATGACATTAAGAGAACGGAATTTACAATTAAAAGGCTGTTCAACGTGTGTTGCTAACTTGCTTCGGTATGCTAGCTTAATCCGTTATCTGTAAACGTTCCCTAAATCTACTAATTTAGGGATAATCCACTGACATCCTTTAATACACATGTTCATTTGAATCAGATGTACTGATAATATCCGCAATATAAATCTTTAAACTTCTTCTTACCTTTAAAAGTCCGTCACAAACGGTCTATTATGCTGCAACTCCACAGCTCTGCCAGCCTTCGCGCTAACTTCCGGGGAACAATTGAGAGGCTCCACGATCTGCCATTGCTGTAAAAAAGTGGTCCATTGGAGTGAACGGAGATGTCGTAACTCTTCTATTAAATGGCTCTGGGTCCCCCCATGTGGTTCTGGGATTTTTGCTCACCGTTCTTGTGATCATTTTGACCCCACGGGGTGAGATCTTGCATGGAGCCCCAGATCGAGGGAGATTATCAGTGGTCTTGTATGTCTTCCATTTTCTAATAATTGCTCCCACAGTCAATCAATCAATCAATCAATCAATCAATCAATCAATCAATCAATCAATCAATGTTTATATATATAGCCCAATATCACAAATATTACATTTGTCTCAGTGGTCTTCACAGTGTGTACAGAATATCAGTATGACAATATGACACCCTCTGTCCTTAGACCCTCACATCGTACAAGGAAAAACTTCCGGAGAAAACCCACAGTTTAAAGGGAACATGGGAGAAACCTCAGGGAGAGCAACAGAGGAGGGATTCCTCTCCCAGGACGGACAGACGTGCAATAGATGCCGTGTGTAAATTGAAAAGATAATACATTTGCAACACAGTTGATTTCTTCACACCAAGCTGCTTACCTATTGCAGATTCAGTCTTCCCAGCCTGGTGCAGGTCTACAATTGTGTTTCTGGTGTCCTTTGACAGCTCTTTGGTCTTGGCCATAGTGGAGTTTGGAGTGTGACTGTTTGAGGTTGTGGACAGGTGTCTTTTATACTGATAACGAGTTCAAACAGGTGCCATCAATTTTCGGACCTGAGCTCGGGTCCGTGGGGCTTAATGTTGCCCTCAAAGTGCACCAGATTGATTGATCAATTTAAATAAACAAATCTTCCCGGGGTGCATGCCCCGGACCCCCCTAGAGGATGTGAGGTCATCACAAATAAAATAGGTTCACATGGATAGGATACTAGATAAGTGTGCACACTCATTATATACTCAACACATTTTTCTTTGATTTGTTAACACCATAGTCCCTAATATATTTGTAGAAAGGCAGGAAATGGAATTAAATTGAGAAAATGTTTCATTGCGGAGGACCCCCTGTTTTGTCACTTCTCAAACCAAAGTTACACCCTTGAATAAGTATATACAGAATATGCAAAATGAGAAGTACTATAAGTCACACAGATGAAATGTGTTAATTTGAGGTAAAAGTATGTAAGGCTTAACGGCAGTGAGCAGAGGTTTGGGTGGAGGATGTTCCTGATCTGTGCACTTTTCAGATTAGGGGTCCTTCTCCAGCAGATCCATTTCTCCAGAATTGTCCTAATCACAGAGAAAACAAGAGAAAAAGAAAAAGTGAATTAATCATATTAAACACAGGATTGCAAAAGTATTATTGCAAAATGTAACTCTAAGCATTTCAGACAAACAATCCCTAAAAGATTATTTTATGTACTATTTTGGTTTTAAAAAAACTAAAGAGATGAAGTGACAGTCACACTTGCATCCCTTTGACAGCACTGCAAAAACAAAAATCAAGCAAAAGACTGCTGTCAATATTTCAAATCGGCTTTCTTTTTAGCCCTACCTCAAAGCAGCATGAGCTGAATACAAGTTTAATAAACAGTAAAACATTGCAAAATGTCAGAGAAATAAATAAAGCAAACAGCAGGTACGTCAGGGTAGCATTTTACTGTAGGCTATACCGGTCTAAATGTTTTCACTTTGGTCTATTTATAGATGCAATATAAAGTATAACTTATCTATAACAGAGCCAAGATCTCGGTATTACTTCTGAATTGAATCAAAAATAAGTGTAAACCAACAGTGCAGCACGTCCAGCTAGCTAGTTAGCGTCACTAACGTCACGTATGTATCCGTATTATTTAATAAAAATGTACGTTGTAATGCCCCTTGGGTTTGTCGTGTGTGACGTTAGTTCATTTAAAGTAAGTTAAAACCCAATACTCACATTTATTAGTGATTCCTCCGCTTGCTGCTGCTTTTAAATCCACTCTGCTGGGGAGACCGGAACGCCATTTCATTTGAAAAAAATTCACTCGTCCCCAGCGCGCATTGCATCCTGGGTTATGGTAGACTGCGGAGGATACATCAGATGTGTCCTTGAAATCCGTAAAAAGAAGGATGCATTCTGGGGGCATTCGGAGGAGTCTTGTCTTTTTTTTTCTTGGGACAGCCTTCTTTCGGCGGAAGTGACGTATGCGGTCTACGAATGCAGCCTTCGAAGGATGCAACCCCTGCATTGAGACATGGCCACAGGTAATGAGACAATCAGGGAGGAGGGAAACTAAAGACAGGAAGTAAATCTTGACAGGAAGTAAAACTAAGTGGTAATACATTTAAAAATAAAACTGAAAAATAAACCGTGTGTGTGTGTGTGTGTGTGTGTGTCCATCTGTGAATGAGTGGGTGTATTTGCCTGATCCTCCCTGGTTCGGGTCACGGTATGAGATGATAATCTGGCCTCATTGCAAATGTCCCTCCAGAGAAACAATGACAGCTGAGTGCAGATTACAGCAGCAGATTATCCCACAGGGGATAGATTTATTTACACAGGGGGGGGGGAAGACAATATAAAAGTCATACAAAGACTGTTGAAGACATATTATATTACATTATTACATGGCTTAGTTGAATACTCTATTATTTGGTCAATTGAGAACACGTGACGCGTTGTTAATCCAGTACAGACAGACCGCTGTCAAGGATGTATTGACCATTGTTAAGTACACTCACATCTGCAGAAAGAAGTCCAGTCGATTTAACCTGTTAAGCACCTTCCCCCCGATATCGGGGGGAAAAACTCGTCTGAGGAAACAGTGTCTTAATATTTAATAAACTATGAATGTTTTATATCCATGTAACGGGAAGAAACTCATCTAACTGATCTCTAAAAAAAAACACAATGCTAACGTTGAGCCTCTGAATTAGCAACGAGCAAAAATGCTAACAGATTACTGCACAGAAACTCACTCATAAAACCCTTATGTATCTGTTCTGCACATCCAACCCATCAATTCACATTGTGAGTTGACACAGAATCCTTTGGTACATACATTATCACTCTATGATAAGAACTTGCGGAGGTAATAACAAGAAAAGACATCAAAACATGTGGCGCTAGGTAGCTAAAACCGGCAACATGGCCTACCTTGGTCGTTGTCTGGTCAAAACTGGTCTTCAATGGCATTAAAACGATAAAAACGCTGCTGAAGTTAATCCATAGGTTAATCCATTGTGTCTGTGTCGCTTTGTTCAAATGCTGTTCAAAACACGACAGAAAGTCCATGAAACTTGTCTTTCTGTATTTGTGAATGAAGCGCCATCTCCTGGTTAAAACCTGAAATTGAAAATCTGGCAACGCCCTCTTGGAAAATAGTGGGAGGGCTTAACATTCCTCGATACTGGTCTTAGGCAGGTCGTAGGCAGGAAGCTGTAAACTGGAGTCTGAAATGAGGTGCTACATCTGTAAGTAAAAAATAATTTTTGGACGGACACTATAATTTACAGTTTTTTACTATGTTCAATCTGAATTTTCTTTAAAATAAAAAACATCTATAATGATTCAGACTTTTCTACATCCAACTCACAGGTTTATCATTACTTTGAGAAAAACGATTATTAATGTAACCCTTTTATAAGGGAATATATGGTCATTTGTTCTGGGAATGTCATTTTCGAGCCTGAGACCTGAAATAACAGGTTAACAGTATACAGTTTGGCTGAAAAGCAAACTGCATGCAATTTGCTTTTCGAACTGGGACAAGAAAATAGCGGAGAAGTAACGGGGCAGAAACCATCCTTTTTACGCAACGGTCCAGACATATTCAGTGTGCAGTTATTTTGGCATTAGGGCGGGGATATCTAGATACTTTCCAAGGTTTGACATTATGAATTGTGCTACTTTTAAAGCAAGCAACGATGTTTTCAAATCTGTAATCAAAAAGGTCCTCAAAAACGCTATTGAAGCATTTTATTCCTCCCATTGCTACGTAGTTCAAACAGTAACAATGGAATATATTTCTTAGCGGATGCATGTCATTTTAAATCAATAATAGCCTACTATTTTTTAAATCAATAAAAACATTTTCTAAATCTATAAAAGCTTTTCAATTAATATTGGGAGTCATATCGTTACTTTGGTGAGAATGTGGCCTTGTAATAAGCGGGATAATGTGCAGCGAGGCAGTCATTATGGGGAAAAGAACACCCAACAGGCAGATCAGGAGCCCGGTACATTACTTCGTAATGTAAGTACATTACATGTATGTAATGTACTTACATTATATTGTGCAATACACAATGTCAAAGAGTAATTATAAAGAGTTTCAACATGTTATATTCTCCTCAAACATTACAGTAAAGAATAATAGAAGATAATTATGTGATTTTACATCAGTAATATCCTTTTGTCACAGTTGCTTTCTCACTCACCTATTTTCTGCATTAACTTTCCTTTGTCACCTGGTAGTCACACCCTGTCTCTCTCTCACTCTGTTGCACCCATCAGCTCCATTAGTATTTAGGCCCACTTCACTTTCACCTCAGTGCCAGATCGTACTTTGCAGCATGCCAGTCTTTCCCGCATTACCCTTCAGATTGCTCTCCCGGTTTCGACCCTGCCTGTCCCTGACCAGCCTGCCTCGCCTGCTCCCTGACCCGTTCTGTACCTGCGACTCCCGTCCTGATTTCTCCTGGAACCCTCGCCTGTCCCCGACCAGCCCTTTGCCTACTATCTGCCGTGTTGTCTTCTACCAGCTTACTGCCATCAATAAAGCTGGTTACCGACTATCCCTGGTTTCCCGTGTTCTGCATTTTGGTCCTCAGCTCGTCCGTGACACCTTTCAAATACAGGAATGTTCATTTGTTCACATTGACCTGAATAATCTGATGCATGGTTTTAAAATGTGAAATAAAGTGGTTTACTTTGATCTGCATAGTTGAGCATGATTAGTTCAAATATATTGCTAGTTAACTGTGAGGTTTCTCCTGTTGCTTCAGCTTTGAACAGTCATGTCGTGGAGGCAAGGCTGCGGCACCCTAATTTAACATGAGTGTCAATTCAATGATAATCTCAGGTTATGTCATACAGATATGGTCCAGGGAGAATTTAGGTGGAGGTCTGTTTAATGACATTTGATGCTGCTTTCCTTTTTTTCCCTCTCTCCTCTATTAAGCTCCTCTCTGTATCAGATTCATTGTACTCTAAGCCCCTTCTGCTGCTCTATTATCACACACACACACGCATGCACACACACACACACACACACACACACACACACACACACACACACACACACACACACACTTTTTTACTATGTTCAATCTGAATTTTCTTTAAAATAAAAAACATCTATATTGATTCTGACTTTTCTACATCCAACTCACAGGTTTATCATTACTTTGAGAACAAATAATATTAATTTAACCTTTTTAGAAGGGTAATTTATGGTAATTTGTTCTGGGAATGTAATTTTCGAGCCTGAGACCTGGAAAACAGGCTCGGGGTTGAACAGATTAAAATAATCAGTTAACACAGAGACAATAGTCTTCTTTAGTATTGACTACGCACAAGAGCAGACAAGAAACTAGTACAATTAATAGTTATTCAATGAGCAGCCAACAATCAAAATGTTGAAGTTACTGTTTAAGGATATATTATATGTCCTTAAACAGTAACTTCAACATTTTGATATAAGGATATATGTCACATATATCCTTTTTTCATGTAGGCCCTACTTGTTATTTTGGTCTATTTTGCTTCCATGTTTTCTTTCACTCTAATGGAAATAAAACTTCCAAGAAACACATATAGCCTACATGGTGTTCGTTTTACTACCATGTCTGAATTAATCAATATATTTAAAGCTAATCTGCATTTAAACACAACATTTCAGGGGAAAATACTGACTATCTGGGGAAGTTGTGAGGTGATGTGTTTTTTAGTTTTATCCTTTTCAACTGCAATGCCTTGGTAACTGCATGCAAATTAGCGCATTTTAATTAGGCCTAGTTAACGCCTGATTTGCATATCAATGTGGCGATTGTGATGACGTTATTAGATACACATTTGACTGTATTCACCTGTAGTGTCTCCCCTTAAGTACAGTACATTAGTATGTATGTCCATGATACTTTACCTTAGCTAAACCTTGAGCTAACTTATCCACTAGCTAGTAGCCATACCATAGTTAACTATATTTGTTTGTGTCTTATGGCTAATTGGCTGTAAACTCGAGGCACTGGCAGTTAGTCATTTGTTCATCTCCACTCACCTTCAGACAAGCCAAGACAAGCCGGCATAACATGGGACAGTAAAGTGGGAGGTGCTGCTACCTGAAGGGACTGCCGATGTCCGCACCGCTGTGCAGGAGACGTGGAGGGAGGGAGGGAGGGAGAGCTACGGAACTTCAGTCTAATCTCCCGACCTGATATTTTGTATTCAATCATATATTTTTGGAAAGGGAAACTCCGCCCAAACAGCAGTAGATATATATTCATTTATAAAAATTTAAAAAACGGGGGGAAAGGGCACTTTCTCTGGAGGAAGAAAAAGGGCACAGGCTCAAGCCCACTTCGATGTCTATATGTGCACGTGCCTGCACACGTGTGAACTGAGATACGGGAAACTGCTAACATCACTACTCTGCTTCAGTGTGACAGAGTACACTCTGTGTTTTAAGACCACTTTTGGGACGGTTAAACTCCTTGGGTTGGAGCTCATCCAGCAGAGACTGCCCTGAGATCTGCATTGTTTCCTCAGTGTTGTGGGATCTGTAGTTTAGAGTGTATACATTACAACTGCAAATTCATGTATATGAACAGCCACTACAGCTTGTCTGAGAATCACAGAGAAAACTACATTCTCCACAATGCAAACACTGAAACACACACACACACGCGCGCACACACGCACACGCACGCACACGCACGCACACACACACACACACACACACACACGCACAATCACAAATAAAAGCAGTGGATTTAAAGAGTAACCATTTGTTTTGTAGTAGTTAGTTTGAATAGAGGGAGGAGTGATAAAAGAAAGGGATGGACAAACCGTAATGGGGGGGGGGCTATCGTTTAAAAAAAGGAAAGAACGGGAGGGGATAGAGACATAACATAGAGAGAGAGAGAGGAGGGGATTATTTACCATTATAAACCAATACATCTGGACTGTCTGAAAAAACAAAACACGGGGGGAGGAGAGAGAGGGATATTTATATCATCAGACCAGAAAGAAGAACGAGAGACAAGAAACAACATGGAGCTGTTTCAGTCATTTAATTTACTTTAAAAGTAAATCTATTTCTATATTTCTTTATAAATTCCTGTTGGAGGCGTTCACACAGCTCTGAGCGAGGGAGGGGCAACCTGCTGACAGATCTGGCTAGCTGTGTGAGTTTGAGAGTGTGTGTTTAGAGGATATGTTGTTGTTCATATGCAAATTAATCTGGAGCAAGCTAACATTTTAAATCAGAAGCCACATTTTCAATTGAATGTAGTTTGTTTTGCAATCTTCTAGTGAAGCCACTTTTAATTGGATATATATACAATATGGAAGCAAACAAGAGACAGAAGTATTTGAATTTTATCAGACACCGAATTACTTTGAAAATCATGTATCTCCATTTTTTTTTGCTCCGAATTTACATATGTGATATAAAAATGTAACAATTCAAGTTAAAAAAAAATGTGAATAGTCAAATTCAGATCCCAAAAATTCAAGTTAAAACAATTCGAATGCACAATTTCGGTGTTTAAAATTCAACGTAAACAATTTCGATGCAGCATCATCCGGGCTACCCAGACAGGATAAGCAATCAAGCCTGAATGCAATCGAATCGACTTCTGGCCTTTCAGAGCACGGCTTTGTCAGTCATGTGATCAAAACAATCCGGGAGAAAGATGACGGAGAACAGCGGGGCTCGGGTAAGTAGTCAGTTTGTGCTGTTTATTTTACAAGCAGTGAGGGCTCGACAGCATTTGTATCTTACATTAGCTAGCTAAATGAGTGAAGTAGCGTTGTGCCTTGCTGTTAGCAAGCTCCGTAGTTATCATTAAAGTGAATCACAACGTTACCGTGTCCTTTTGTGTCTGTGTAGATAAGTCAAATTTACTTGGTTAGAGGGGGTGTAAGAACATCCATAAGTAATCGTGGTTAATGTAGTTTTCAGATAATTTACTTCAGTAAAAGTAGACCATGCTACACTATACAAATACTCTCTTACAAAAGCCCTGCATTTAAACATGTTAATGTTACTTTAGTAAAAATATGCTTGTATAATCAGGAAAGTGTTGTTAAAGTATTTAAAGCAGACACAAGTTATACTATTATATATCATTTGTTTTATTGTTATTACCGATGCAAGAGTTGACTTAATTGTTGTAGATGGAGCTCATTTTGAACAATGAGCTAACTAGTGATTACTTTCATAATGGTTTAATGTGCTGATTATTTTCTACATTAATAGATGAAGGTCAGGGGGGTATACTGCGAAGCAGGATTTTCGCTTAGTCGGCTAAATTCAGGGAAAACTCCGGCTTTCCGGTCATCCGAAGCTGGTTCTCTTTTTAGCAGGCTAGATCTCCATGGTAACTGATGCTAAGCAGCTAACCTGGTCGGGAGCAGGTTAGGTTGCAGGCTAAGAGCTCAACTCAGTGAAAGCACCGCCTGCTGACCAATCAGAGCTCAGTGTGTGGAGTTTAAAGCGATCAAGTCATATTACAGGAGAAAGGAAATACAGAAAAACTGCCGTCGCAGGAAAGACGGCCGGCAGAAATCACCGACTGTGTCAACGTGAACATTAATAGAATATCACCTCCATCTTCAGAGCAATCTGACTATTATAACATTAGCGTTAAGAAAAATTACTGAAATATCTGCCACAACATAAGTAACCGGATCAGAGTACATTAAGTACAGTCCGCGGCACATCACTTCGTAATGTATCATATATCTCCTGATCTGAGTCAGCTGAGCCGTATCTGGCCGTGCAACACTCACAGTGTCACAGACTGGATGCAGAAGTATTATTTTAAGCAACACATAAGTTGACGAAACACTCGAGACAAATGTAATTAAAGTGAGATCGTGTTTTAGACGGGGCAGTGACATCATGAACCTGTTAATGTACGCATTCAAACACTTGTTCTGTTCCCAGCTGTATTCACCTTGCAGGTGCAGCTCTGAGGCTTTGATCCTGATCAAGTGTTTAAGTCATGGATGTTTAAAGTTTAACTTCTTCATTTTTGACTCGTATTAAAGTTCACTTTTCATTCAGGAAGTATGACGCTGCGCTGTCAGTGCGCTTCTCCATGTTTGTGATTGGTCGAATGCTCCAGATACCACCCCTCTCATGTGAACGCGCACCTAACTAGATAGGACACGGCTGGCTTGAGCGATCCACTTGATAACCAGCGTCGTAGTACAGTTTAGCGAGAGCGCGTATGTTTTGGATTAGGCCAACCGGCTAACTCAAACATATCCAGGTTAGGTTGAACCGGCTTCGTAGTATAGGCCCCTGGTTTGTTCAAACTCTCAAAATAGTAGGACATGCTGTCATAATTACCCAGAGTCCAAAGTGACACCTTTCCAATGTTAAAGCTGTTAGATCAATGTAGTGATGTAAAACTAAAATATTCAAGATAGTGTAGTGGAAAAGAGATCGTTTTAAAAAGAAGTTACTAAAACAAAATCTCTTGTTTTGGACTGACAGTAATGATTCAAGAAATAGTAGATCAATAAATACACACACATCAATCTGTGTGCACTTGTTGTGGATGGAACACAACAACTGGCGCTCTTACCTGTGATGCCTCCTCCACACATTATAACCAGACTGTATCATTCAAACTATAAGTACCAGTTCTAGCTACTTGACTTCAGACAAACAATTCAAAAGACAAAAACACAATTTATTGAAAGATCAATCTTTATTTTACGGTGCCTCTCCTTTTTTGTATTATTAAACCATCAGATGTGAGATATTAGTAATACAGTAGTAGTATTGTCAATCTAAAAAACTGAGCAACTCAACAGTTGTCCAAATCTGTCAGGGTAGAGTGAAGCAGACAGGACCCAAATGCAGATTTCACAGAATATTCCTTTATTTCAAGGTTAGCTAGAAACAAAACAGAACTCTTCCCCGTGAACACAGTCAAGACAAACAAGGATCTAACAATGACAGACAGAAAAACCAGAACTTAAAAACACACAGGACTAATCAAAGAAACAAGAGACAGGTGAGGAGGGAGGAGAAAACACAGGGGCACCAGGTGAACACAATCAGGAAATCAGGTAGGAGGGAACAGGTAGGAGGGAACACACAGACAGGAAACCAAAGACAGATCTAGACAAGACAAAACACAAGGCAAGGCAAGTTTATTTATATAGCACTTTTCAACACAAGGCAATTCAAAGTGCTTTACAAAAAACGAAAGACATTAAGAAAATGGCATTTAAAATCAGTCATTAAAAAGAAAAGATAATAAAATAAACATTAAAAGAAAAAATACATGGATAAACACACAACACAGACAGATCGTGACAAAAGCATCTATTACACTATTTGTTCCCCTCTCACAGGATGGGTGATTAGAGACTTTGGGGGAGACCTCAGCTTTATGAACGTCCTGTCTGTTGGTTTGGTCAGAGAGGACTGAGGGTCTTTCCCTGCGAGGAGGACCAGGCCTGAGGGAGGAGGACCTGCACCAGCTGCACCTACAGAACTTGCTGGGCATAGCTGTTACCACCTGCACAGGCCAAGTCTGTCACTTTATGTGACAAAATGTGTTTACTTAATCAATTAACAGATTCACATTTAGTGTAACTTATGTATATTATTTCGTTTTATTTAAAAAAAATGGTGATGGTTCATGCTTGATAACTTTTAGTTCACATTTCAATAAATTGTATTTGTACTTGCATTCCTTTTGTCCGTTATTCTTAGTGAAAATGTTAGATTACACATTCACATCTAACTGAAGATTGGCACCATTCATTTGTGACGTTGCAAACTCTGCGGTACAAGGCTCAAGTGTTGTGAAGCTCATAAAGTGAGGCAAATGCATTTGATCAGCTGACATTTTTTTGCCAAACTTTAACGTTTCAGGCCTATAAAGTTTGGCAAAAAAAAGTCAGCTGATCAAATGCATTTGCCTCACTTTATGAGCTTCAGAACACTTGAGCCTGTCTTTGAGGTGCAATGTAAAACAACACACACATTAAGTTCCTGTTAGACTACAAAACTAGTCAGTGTGCAGGTATTTGTGTTACAATATAAGTGTCTCTTAGTGAATGTCCTGTACTGCTCTTAAATCTCATAACATCAGCTTCTCCTTTCCCTCTTGGATGTTCTTCTGGACCCTCAGAGAAAGAGAACATGGTGAAGCAGTCCTGTCTCTCAGGCATGTCCTCTCCTAACAGAAATATCAAAACACATATTATTGCAGAGCAAGTGTGTTATTTAAGAAAGAGGTGTGTTTGTTTGTTCAGGGGCTATACTGTACATACACTGATTTTTTTATTTGAATGTGTTTTTTAAATTCAACAGTGTACTTCAAAGATAATCAGGTTATGAATAAACCGTTCTAAATTCATCAACATTGAAATAAATGTATTATTAAAATAATATGTAACTGTTAATCAAAACTTAGTGCAACTGTAGAAGCTTGCTCTGTGCGGTTGTCTCACTGAAACAATCACTTTTAACATGTTGTTTACAGTCAGTATGCAGCAGAGACAAAGGGTCGCAGCTCTCACTATGTTCAATCACATTTGCCTTAAATACATTGAAATGTGAAGGTTGAACAAAAAAGTGATGTTGCTTCGTAAAATGTAAATGTAACCTTTTGCGAAGAAAGTACTCCACATCACTGATGTGTAGGTGGTCTAGTATTTAGTCATGTTTAATGGCATGCATATCAGTGTATTAGAGTCATTACTTTATTTTTTAAAACCAATAACTTTATGCATTCTTTGTAAAGTATGAAAAAGGTGTACCTTGGAATCCGTGCTGAAGTTCTCATGTTCTCAAGTTACATGTGTGGGTTACAGACTTCTGGCGTGTTTTTCGCCGCTCTTCATGCCGACGCTTACTTCGTGTCTACCACTCCCTGCCACCAATCTATTTAATTCCCATACACAGGAGAAAGATTGTTCTCCTCTGGTTTTGTGTTTCTGCCATCTCCGTTGCTCAGCCGACTATGTTTGGCTGCTGTTTAGCTCTTAGCCTCTGCCATCCTGCTATTAGCAAAACGAGCTCACCATCACGCTCTGCTATCAGTGTAGTCCCCGTTCCCGAATTCTCCGACTGGGCTCCTCTCCGCCACACTCCCAGGACTATCCACGAACTCTCACCCAGTCCGGCCATTCCAACTGGGCTGTTTTCCATCATCGCTGCCGAGGTTCGAGGTCCGGTTTCTGCAGGGCTAATGGTGCTAGCTGGCTCGCCGCTCTTCTCGTGATGCTGCTCATTGGAGCAGCATCTCCTCGCTGGAACTTCGTAACTTTTTCTACCACACTATCCCCGACTGCCTTACCGTTATCAAATCCCTTGGGCTTCTGCGTCGTCCCCGCTACATACTCCCGTTCGCTCTATCTACCTGAGGTCCCTGCCCTGTGCTGACAGTGTGCTGGTTTCTCCCTCCCTGTTCCCCCCAGCAGCTATGAACAACTATGTGACATTTATGCTGCAGAATACCCGCTCCCTCAACAACGAAGCACTACTCATCCACAACATTATCACTGACAGAAGCATTGACATTCTATGCTTAACAGAGACATGGCAAAATCAGCAGGACTTTGTGACACTCAATCAAGCTACACCCCCAAGCTATTTGTACATCCAGAAGCCCCGCTCCCTGGGTCGTGGCGGTGGATTGGCTGTTATCCACCGAGCTGGCATCCTAGTTAAAGAACTCCCAGTACCTACTACCACCTCATTTGAGTGTGTTGTCTTCAAGCTGGCCGGGTCTGCTCCGCTCCAGGTTGCCCTCATTTGCCGCCCACCTAAAGCTTCCACTACCTTCCTGTCTGAGCTGTCTGAGCTACTCACCTCTCTCTGCTCCATGTCTCCATCAACTCTCCTGCTCGGTGATTTTAACATCCACATGGACTCCAGTAACTGCACATTCGCTGCTGAATTCCTCTCACTTCTGGACTGCTTCAGCATCAAGCAACATGTCCAGGGCCCCACCCACATCAAAGGCCACACGCTGGATCTGGTGTGCTCTACCGGCTCCCTGTCCCCCGACCTACAGCGCCTCGACCTGGCTGTATCTGACCATCACGCCATCCTCTTCACTGTTCCGGTCTCCCTGCCCAGGCAGCATCCGAAATGCACCATTATGTTTAGGAACATTAATGGCGCATTTCCACTGCAACGGGGTAGCCCCGTTTAAGCGTCCCTACAGTAAGTGTCCTCGCTCAGGCCTCGGGCTGCCTCGCTGGCCGGCCGAGGCCGTGGCGCATTTCCATTACAGTTTAGGACCTGGGGTAGCAACGCAGTGTAGGCGGGGCGATCAGCTTTTTGGTCGGAGCGACGCTGGGTAAAACTGCAGTGGCGTCATCTTCAATGCGACACAACTCACAAAACACACACAACAATGGAGGATGTGGAAGCGATCGTTTTAGCGATCTTGTTTCTTGGTGTGTGGCTTGTTATCACAGCAAGAAGGAAAGTGATCACAGCAAGCATTGTATTGTATTCATTGTATTGAACATAAATAAATCCTTTTTTTTTCATATACATGTGTTTGTCAAATGTTTTAAACAAATATTATCTGAATTGAATATTTGAAATTCAAGCACCAGTAAGTACTGCCCCATAATAACATTTGAGGAAATATCAGATCATGAAAAGAAAATCTTTCTAATAAATTAAGCGAATATCAAAGCTAACTATAAACATAAATACTGAAGTGTAAAATACAGCAAAACTATATTCATTCAATGCAAGTGTAAAATAGTGTGGACAATTGTAAACATGGATGGAGGCTAAAGTATCCACAATATAAAATAATATATTAAAATATAACCTCAATCTTTCTTCTAGACATGTTAAAAGCTTGCTTGAATGGGTTATAGGTTTCTTCTTTTGTTCTATCGTCTTTGAAATATATAAGGAATGTGTTTGAGTCTAGTAGAACGAGGGTATTACAATTGAGCAATTTCTACATGTATTATATATTTATCATGTATTCTTAATACTATTACAAAATAAACATGTAATAATGTTTTAGAGGAGGACCTCAAGCTAGCAAACTCAATTTATTGCTTTAAATCTCTTAAAAGTAAGGGGCTTTTTCCTAACTGATGGTGTTTGTTATTGGTTTATAAATTCATGTATGTTTATATCTTCTCTCAATCAAGATTATGTGAATCTGATTTTTTTCTGTTGGGTGCCATTCATTATCAACAAGAGATAAGATAAGTCAAAGAAGTACTTTATTGATGGCAGTATAAAAATACAAAAAAAATGTTGTATCAAAAAGGCATGCCATTAAACAATACAAATAAAAAATGTAAAACTGTATTGCAGCCAGCATAAATATACATGGATTTGTAAATATAAAATGAACATTTTAAAGAAAATAAATAAACAAGGAAGTACAAATGTTGCATTTAAAAATTAACTAGATAAAATATATAATATGTACAATAACTATTACGGTTTTTTTAAGTATCCAAATTCCATCCATCAGCAGCTCCTGGTGACTGGCCCTCCCCCCCTACCTGCACCTCAGCCACCTGGTAATGCACCCCAAGCGTTGCTTCTCCCACTCCAACCTCTCCTGTGGATGCTCTCCAAGTGGCCAAACTGGTCAGCTCGGCCAAGACCTCCACCTGCTCCCTGGACCCATGCCCACATCCCTGGTCAAGGACTACCTACCCACCCTCTGTCCCTACATGGTGGTCATCATCAACGCTTCTCTGGCTCCTGGTATAGTCCCCACCAGCTTCAAACTGGCCTCAGTCACCCCCATACTCAAAAAACCTGGCCTGGACCCCGACGACCTCCAGAACCACCGGCCGATCTCCAACCTTCCCTTCCTCAGCAAAACTCTGGAAAGAGTGGTCGCCGGCCAACTCCATCTGTACATGTCCAACCATGAGCTCTATGAGCCCTTCTAATCCGGCTTCAGACAGCAACACAGCACTGAGACCGCTCTCATCAAGATCACCGACGATCTCCTCATTGCTGCTGACTCTGGCCGCCTCAGCATCTTCATCCTCCTAGACCTCTCTGCAGCATTTGACACCATCTCTCACAACATCCTCCTCACCCGCCTCTCAGACCTCCTAGGTGTCACTGGCACAGCGCTGTCCTGGTTGACATCCTACCTCCACAACAGGAAACTGTTTGTCTCCATCAGTGGCTCAAACTTACCCCCGGCCCCAGTCCACCACAGTGTACCCCAGGGCTCTGTGCTTGGCCCCCTCCTGTTCACCATTTACATGCTCCCCCTCGGCCAGATCATCCGACATCATGGACTCAATTTCCACTGCTACGCTGATGATACCCAATTGTATCTCAGCACCACTCCATCCTTCCAGCTCCCCCCTCAGTCTGCATGACATCAAAACATGGATGTCTTCCAACTATCTTAAGCTGAACAGCAATAAAACAGAGCTCATGGTTGTGGCACCCAAGGCCCTGCTCCAGAAGGTTGGTGACTTCGTCCTTGAGGTCGACGGCTGCTCCATCTCCCCATCTCCTGAAGCCTGCAACCTGGGTGTCATCCTCGACTCCACCCTTTCCTTCCATTCCCACGTCAAATCTGTGACCAAATCGGCCAGCAATTTGGTGCAATATATATATTTAAAAAAAAATTATATATATTTTTTTAAACACCTTGAATTTCAGGGGCAATGGTAGGGATAGTGTTTAATCAACGATAGGTTTCCTCAAAGGTGATTGGCTCTTGGGCCACATCAAAATTAGACGTGCTGTCATCCTCTCATAGTGACACCTGACACACGTAGGGAGAGCCGGGACGAAAGTAACACGGGACGACGGTAACACGGGACGAAAGTAACACGGGACAGAAGTAACGGAGCGATTTTATCCGAGCCCAAACATGCTTCTCGTTTCTCACATGCTCTGGCAGCTAGCGCGTGCACGAAAGAGGGGAGGCACTTGAGAGGGGAGGCACTTAGAGCGTGCTTGAGAAGGGCGGGACAGCAGGCACGGCTTCAGTGCAGGGAGTGGAAGCAGAGCGCTGAACACACACGGCTCTTATTAAAACAGCGCTTTCTCACCGGAGTACTTTCCCCCGTCATTCTTAAAGTACCGATACTAATGAAACGAAGGAATCGTAACGTTTTTAACGGCAGGGTATCGCGGTACCTTTCAAGTATCGGTACACCGTGCAACACTAGGCAGGAGTCAGTGTCTCTCCCCCAAACTCACACAATTGGATATGAACTGAAGAGCCGCATGAAACTAGGCAAAGAGCCGCATGCGGCTCGAGAGCCGCGGGTTGGCCACCCCTGCCCTAGTGCATGCGTTTGTCACCTCCCGCTTGGACTACTGCAATGGTGTCCTGTTCTGGGTTCCCAAGAAAACCCTGGACAGGCTCCAGTGTGTCCAAAACTGTGCTGCTAGGGTACTCACGCAAAGCCGTGGCAGCACATCACTCCCACCCTCATCCACCTACACTGGTTGCCGGTCAAGTCCCGCATATTCTACAAAGTCCTCCTCCTTACCTACAAGTCCCTCCATGCCCTTGCCCCCCAGTACCTATCGGACATCCTTCACCCACATGCCCCACCCCGGAACCTGCGGTCCTCAGACTCTGGCCTGCTTACCACCCCCCGCACCAAACTGAGAACCTTCGGGGACAGAGCCTTCAGTGTGGCAGCCCCCACCCTCTGGAACGCTCTCCCTGCGGAGATTCGCAACATCCCCACACTGGACGCCTTCAAAAGGGCCCTCAAGTCCCATCTGTTTGCTAAGGCTTTCGGCCCCTAAATCGATCTGTTGTTCTATCTGTCTGACTTTTGTTTTGTTATGTTTGTTTTTGCCCTATTACTTGTAAAGCGACCTTGGGTCCCTTGAAAGGCGCTATAGAAATCAAAGCTATTATTATTGTTGTTACATGCAAACAACTTTTTATCTTCTTTTAAAAACAGGTCATAATCATATTGTTATACTTAAGAAACTTTGGATGTGTTTCTCATGAGTCAGTCCAATGAATTTGTTTTCATATGCCATATTCATATGTATCACACACGTAAGGGTAAGACCAGTGGCGGCTGGTGGAACATATTGTTGGTGGGGCTATGGAAATAGGGACCAAACCATACTCAGGCGGTCCGGGGGGGATCCTCTCCCGGAAGAATGTTTTGAGAAATGACCCCTTAAATTATCTGGTGATGTTAGAGGGTGTGGGAGGGGGGGGAGGACAAATTGAGGCTTAAAAATATGAGATAATCCATAATCTTCAGTGTGGTTAGCTATGAATCTTCCAAAACTGTGCAACAGTACAGTAGGCCCACACAAACTGCAGAACACTGGTGCTTTGGGAACACTCAAATGATTTAATTCCCATTTAAAATCAGGAGACTAAATACGAACATTATGTGTGTGTGTGTGTGTGTGTGGTGTGTGTGTGTGTGTGTGTGTGTGTGTGTGTGTGTGTGTGTCATACTTGCCAACCCTCCCGATTTTCGCGGGACACTCCCGATTTCATTGCCCTCTCCCTGGTTTCCTCCTGGGGTCATATTTCTCCCGATTTCTGATTTACTCACGACTGTTTCCACTCGGACTTTAATACAGCTACACCATTGTTTGGTTTCCATGGTAGCGCGTCTCTCGCAACTCAAAGTTTGAGAGGGTGAGGAAGATGAAAACTGAACAAGAATCGACAACTCCACCCTCTGCTCACTCCTTTCCTGTAAAACACAGGTCCAGCCCACACATGCTCCATGGTGCTACAGGCATTCCTTACAACTACAATAAGCATGTAAATGTTAATCTACAGCTCCGGCGATCCACTAGCACCGAGACGCAGCCATCTTTGACAACTACTGTAGCGTCACCTTGGATACGAGTCCAAACAACTCACAGACACACAGGCCAGAGCGTTGCCACGGTGCCCTTTGAGCATCAGATCTGATGACACTGATTGGCTGAAATTATGTTTCGGCAGCATAGTATACAGATAGCAACAGTCAGCTTGTTGGCTGCTGCTGCTCTGGCTGAGGGCTCCTTTCTACCGCCCGGACGAGAGAGGGTAATGATGCAGGCTGCGGCCAGGCAGACATGGTAAAACAATTTTAAACGAGATTTTATTGTAGATTATACATTTTACTGATACCAATTATATAATATTTAGCTTGTTCATTAAAAAATAAAATAAAACATATATTTTTAAAAATATATATATATATATATATATTTTTTTTAATGACAATCAAACATGTGGGAAGAGGGTGGGCGGCGCCCCTATGGGCCGGCCGCCACTGGGTAAGACACAAACCTATTTAAGAAATGCAATGCAATGGATAAGCTTAATTTTCACTGAAGTCACAGATAACGTCATATCTAATATTTAAACAAATCATTTCCTTGTCACTAAAGCATTGACTACGCTATTCATTGTCCTTAAATGCAGGCATTAAGTAACATGTTCCGTTCTACAGCCACGATAAGGCTGTTTCTCAAGTGTGATGATATTAAAATGTAAAGAGGCATTGGTAATAATATTAAAAACAACAATGTTTGGGTCGTTCGTCGGCTAGGCGGTTAGCTGCAATAAATAACTCCAGTTCAACAAACCATACAATATCTAAGGGAGTGTTATTTCTGGACCATCTTGAAATGTGACGTTCATATTTAAAAGATACACACATTTCATTGTGAGGTTGATTTAATATACACTAAGCCTCTCTTCAACAATACGTTGACGTTAGCTAGTCTATTTTATGCTATAGTAGAGCATAGCGAATTTAAATGAACCTTAACAATGCATACAGTAACCTAACTAGCAAACTAAGTATCTAACGTACAAGGATGACCTTATTTTAGCAACCTCGCACAGAAGCCTTTTGGTATACAGTAGCATCCCACTTAATGTGTTACACTTCTCTATTATGTTTAACTTGGCATCGCATCGTTAGCACAGATGGATTGCTCAAATGCTAACCCAACTCTAAACATTCATTAACGTTAGCTTAATAAACACACCAGTAACATAACATAAAGTACGCAGGGTTGACTTACCGAAGAAACTGCATTCATGGACGGTCTGTTTTAACCGCAGATAAATCCTATATTTTCATGACGAATAGTCCACCAGGAGCCAACACAACAAACACGGCCGAAATCAAGTAGTGTTCTCCTCATGAGCTGAGCCCCTGTAGCATCACAGCGCCAATGGAGCTAACGGAGCTAGCAGTGAGACAGAGGAGCTAAGCGCAGCAGTCCCGTTGTCATGAAGGGGGAATCTAACTCTATACAGAATATGCTTTTTTGGATCCAGGCTAGAAACATGTTCATTTTCTGATGTTAAGTTGGACATTTTAACATAGGGTCTACGGGAATTGCTCCCATCCGCATCCTTCGCCTACAGTTTGCACTATTGGGCTTCACCGCACTGTCCCGGAGTTCGCCGCTTGGCTCTGATAGGCCAGAAGTCGGTTTGATTGCATTCAGGCTCGATTGCTTATCCGGTCTGGGTAGCCCGGATGATACTGCATCGACATTTTTAATGTCGAATTTTAAACACAGAAATTATCCATTCGAATTTTTTTAACTTGAATTGAATTTCATTTTTATTTCACATAGGTACATTCGGAGCAAAACAATTCAGATACATGAATTTCCAAAGCAACTATTTTCAATGCTATAGATTCGGTGTCTGATAACATTCAAATACTTCTGGCTCTTGATATCTCAAATATATATGCATTGCAAACTGTTTACGTTAGAATTAGAGATTGGTGTCATGGCGAAGAAAAAAAAATACCTTTCCATAATGTCCTGCAATGGTACTGAATGTTGCAACTGAAAAATAATATTTAATGTAGAATAGTTTGATATTGACTTTATTTACAGCTACTTCACCTCCAGTCGGTGGTGATGGCAGAGGTCAGCTGGGCTGGTGTGCAGGGGGGCAAAGGAGGAGTCAGCATTATGCTGCTCGTCTGGATTTCCATAGCAGGTGAGTCTTTGCTCCTCTGTTTGTCTTGGTTCTTTGGAGTCAGTGGACAGGAACTTGTGCTTTTGAAGACTCCAACTTCTCATGTTTCTTGTTCTATTGTCAACGAGTGATGTTATTGTCATCTTACTCTTTTTATTATTTATAAAACTTTACATTTTCATTTTTTCCTTACAAAAGCCACTCCAGATGTTATGTGCCTCTGTCCCATTCTAAACCTGATCATCTCCATCTGTCCACCAGACGACTTCCTCATTTACCTCTCATCCAATGTTGCCTTGTTGAGTTGTACAAAGCTATTTCAAGTTACTCTTTTTTATATAATAATTCATCATGAATATTGTGTTGTTGACTTTTCTGTGCAAACAGTTTAATTATTATTGTTGAAAGATAATTTCTAAATATGTTTATATTGTTCATTTATAAAGTATAAAGTAGTACATTCTCAATACTAGACCACGCTTGGCTCCAAGTTAGTTCTGAGCAGAGGTCACGTTAACCGAATATTTTCCGTCTATGACGGATTTCTTTTAACAATGACGGAAAAATCAGAAAGCCGAGTAGAACAAACTCAGAACAGCGCCAACGTTTCTCCGCAGTGAGGCTACGATATTATGCCGTGTTATGCATGCCAAAAGGAAATTATATTGTTTCCAAACCTAACTGTTGCCGTGGGCATGCATAACACGGCGCTAACAGTTCATGAGCGAGCGTCCACCCCCCCTCCCCCATTGACAGTTCACGAGCATGCTCTCTCTATTTATTTATGTTCTACATTGTACATTTATACTGAAGACATTAAAACTATAAAACAACACATATGGAATTATCTAGTAAACAAAAAAGTGTTAAAAAATCCAGAATATGATTTATATTTTGCAGAATGCTGTGGTCGCCATGCTGGTTAAGTGTGCCTTGCATTCTGAATGAATCACCAACAGTGTCACCAGCAAATGGGTTGCATGAATAGGTTGTTGAATGTTAACAAGCCCTGGGATGGTGTTTCTTACAAGATGCTGCTTCTGGGGCAATCAGGCTTAAGAGGTTAAAGTGATGATGGACGGTCGTTTCTCTTTACTGAGTTGAGTCGTTCATAGGGCTTTCCACTGTGCACTAACCCTACCTCTGCACAACACAACTGATGCTCTCAAACACATTAAGAAGGCAAGTCATTCCACAAATTGACTCTTGACACACGTGTTCATTGAAAACCATTCCAGGTGACGACCTCATGAAGCTGACTGAGAGAAGCTAAGAGTGTGCAAAGCTGTCATCAAGGCAAAAGGGGGCTTACAGTTCTTAATGACATATGCCAAAATAATACTCGGTAGTGGAGGCCGCTTCTCACGTTTCCTCAGCCTCACTAGCACTCCGGCCCGGGACCCCCACTTTGTCTTCTTTCGGTGCAACAGCAACATGTAGACATGGCGAATCCCCATTGTTTGACGGTCTCAGTGATATACTGCTGTCCACACAGTTTTTGATGTGTAGAAGTTCTTCTCTACTATATTGTATAGTAGAGTTGGTGTGGTCGGTTCCCATGTTGTGGACAAAGTTAAAAACACACGACGAAATGTAAACATGTGACGGTCGCAGATTGATCTAAGTGTTTCTTATAAACTGTAGTGGCAAGGGAAAAGGTTTAAGGCATGTTAATTATCATGAAATGAACTATGATACCTGTCAGGGCTCGACATTATAAATGGCCCGCTGGCCCTGAACCACTTTTCAGACTCCCCGGGCCAGCATAACGTACTTTCCACTTGCCCGCTCGGGCTACTAAAAATATTGTTTAAAAAAAAATGTTTCCTGTGGAATTGGTATCTTGACTAGCAATTTAGTTAAATTGTTACGTTTATTAACGCTACAACATAGCGTTCCGTGAGTCGGTTGTCGTTGTTAGGGGAAAAGCAAACAGCTGTTTGCTGCGGAGCGCAGCGCGAGCAGGCTCCTGTGAGCGGGAGCGCGCTCCTTGACTACAGATTATCGCGCCACCTAACCATTCGCCAACATGTTTTTAATACCAGCAGTAACCGGCCAAGCGCAGTGCAAAAAACAATCTTCAAATAAAAGAAAGTCACCGGAGGAGTTAAAGGAGAGTGACGGGGAGCATGATGGATGGAGTTGGCTTCTAGTGGTGCAGTGACGCGTCCTAAAACCCTTTTATAATCTATCGATTAGATTTATGATTCAAACATTATAAAAGTAGGGTAGACATGTGGAGATTATCCGGCTGAACAAAACGTGCATTTATCAAACAGGTTTGTTTTCCACAGACCTTATTTCCAGCTATTTTCCAAAACCCGGTGGAGAAATCCCATTGCTTTTTGTGGAGGGAACCAGCAGCTTACTTCCTGGTTTTAGGACGCGTCACTGCACCTCTCAATATAAACAAGGTCTTCTGTCGGCTCTGTGCCGACCTTCAGTATGCTGACAAGTAAGTGAAGAGTAGAACATATAAAGGTATTGGCTATATGGAAATGTCCCAGCAGTTTAGGAGAATGAAGGTTCTAATCTATTCTATTACATAGCCATTACATGTCTAACTCCTGATGACAGGAAGGCAGAAAGCGCATTATACAAATAATAATACTCATAATAATAGCAGACATTTTTTAACAATGACCACAATATCATTATTTTAATAAACCAAATATGAACAATTGAGAAAATGAGGCAGAACTGATTATTCAAATGTTGTAGTACAAGTAGGCTAGTAATGTAGTTAGTGCATACATTACTATGGCAACAAATGTGTTTATTTTCTTCATTATTAGTCGATTCTTTCTGGACGAATGCTCCGGGCCAGTGGTTACAATGGTGGGGCCAGTGATAATAAAAGTGATAATACAATTCCACGCGGCGCAGCGGGTCTGGTGGAATAGCACCCATTGACTAGAGTGGCCGCGATCGCTAAAAACACCGCAGCCGCAGCGCAGCCGCAGCGCAGCCGCAGCGCAGCCGCTTCCGGTGGGATCAGGGGGTAAGGTTGGGGCACTAGTCCCTGGTCCTCTTAAAGGGGCAGGGTGTCATGTATATCTGTATGTCAGTAACTGTCCCTGTTAATAGTTTTAACCTTGTTGCAGATATCTGTAACCTATTTGCTTAATGGAACAGAAATAAATTCACCTTTTTCTTATCTTTTCTTTGTTATAACCTCAGTCCCTCAAGCCCTCCTGCAGCCCCCCCTCTCCCTGCCTGTCCACATGTCCGTCGTCCCTCCACCCTGGCACTTCCTTCCTCTGTCTCAGGTGGAGCTGGGCCCCCTTTTCTCCAACTCCAGCCCCTTCTCCTTCTCCCAAAGCTTTCTAATGGTGGCACCGCCTGGCCAGGCCCCCAGACCAGGCCTCCAAGCTTCTTTTGGCCCTTACTCAGTAACACAGGTAAGAGGGAGAAGAACAGGACAGACATATTTCAGTTGGGTTGACAGAAGATGAAAACGAAGGGATAATGTGCAGCAAGCCGGTTATTAATTAGAAGAAGAGTAGCGTCCCGACTCACTCTGATCAGCTTTCTGTCCATATTTGCATAAAAGTTGAGCTTGACAGCTGATCTGCTGAGGAAGACTGTGAAGGATGTGAGTATAATGACCGGCTCGCTGTACATTGTCCCGCTTAAACAGCTACTTAATATATAAATCAGCAATGTGAATCACAATGTTGTTTTACAAATTATTTGTATTCATTTATAAATGATCATATTGCCGCCCTCCACCAAGAAATAAAGAGTCCACTGCTTAGCAACAGCAGGCACAGCAGAGACAGCAACAGCACTTCGAATGACAAACTGATCCAGGTGTTCTTTAACTGTCTGTTCACATTTATTTTCTATTACCAGTCTTTAAACACGTTCAGAGCCCACACCGTGTTCCTGTCTGTCTTCTTCTGTAGATGGCCCAATTCCAAACTGCCCCTTCGTCTGTAGTGACACTCACAGCTGAATGCTGCCACAGCTTTCAGGTCGGGGTGTAAATACAGCCGTTTGGAACAAACTCCCCTCTCTCCGGTAGAAACAGGAAATGCTGTTTCAAGTCAGCATCACTTGGACAACACATTATAAACAATAACTCAAATAAAACTCCAAACATCTTTAATGGAGATTATTTATATATTTTAAATATTCTGTTTACAAGCTGCTTGGTTTTTGAAACAGTTAGTAAATATACACAACTTAACAATCAAATGCACGTTTTCCATTTTCTAGCCTAGACACGGGTATATGATCTTAAGTAAAACATACGAAGTAACCATGACGTTGTTAACTTATCTGTCTGGCAGTTTTTCAGTAAGTGTTTGCACATAACTGTTTAACAGGCCGGGACCGGCTCAAACGGCGTTGGGTCGACCAGGTGGTGCATCAGGGGAAGTCAGGACCGATGCAGACTCACTGGCCCTTCATGTGGAAGTGTGGAGGGGTTGGGTGTGGGGGGCGGTTTGGAACTGGGCCGATATCTTTGTCCTCCAGTCTTTAAGTCTCTTTCCTCCTATTGATTTCTTGATCTTCTTTTTTTCTTTTCTTTGCTGGGTACAGTTTAACCATCATGAATCCAAAGTGTTGTGGTCTCGAAAAGTTTACAAAAAACAATATTAAAAAACATTTCTCGTTGTTTCCTGCCAGAGGAAAAGTAATGTGTGTTTTTTAACTACAGCTGACATTAAATTGACAGGACTTCCTCCTGGAGAAAGATAACAAAGTGTTCTTCACACAGTCAGCTACCCAACGGTCTGCCAAAACGAGCATGCTAATGTCCAAATGTACCAATCAGAACTGGGTTAATGTTAATTCTACATCAATTCTACATCAATTGTTATAGCTAACTGTCTTGATTCCCCATTATGTTTCCACAGCACATATCCGAGCCCGTCCTCCCTCTTTCCGCCTTCCTCCTTTCAGAGCATGTGGAGAGGGTTAGCGATAAGGGCAGGCAGGAGGGGTTCAGGGTGCGGACACTGTTCCACAGACAGAGCGACACCAGAGCCCGCGGGACCTGCATCACCCTTCATGCTTTCAAGGACACAGAGGAGCACAAGGCCACCTGTCTCCCACAGGTGAGGCCCAGAGTTCTCTCAGTCCTTCTTACTCTTTCATTGCACCATTTGCATTGTTCTTCAGGTAATCCCTCCACCTGTCCATACTGTTCCCAAGCCTCCTCTAGGGCTGTGCATGGTTACTCTGACTCTACCCAGTGGCTGGTTTGAGGATCAACACACGAACCAATCACATAAGGATCAGAGAAGACGGCCCAGTGACATGCGCCCTCACCGCCGGGGGCAGCACAGGGAGCGGCAGCGGAGGAGACATCATCGCCGCCAACGTACAACTTCTCAACCACTGAAGTAAAGTGCCAACATATTATGCAACGTCTCGACTTTGCCTGAATATACCTGTATTGATTGTTTCAACACGTCTCTTATGGCTCCCTCCCTGTGTTCTGATTGGCTAGTGTGTATGCTCTTCTGTCGACATCATTGCAGTGCCACTGCACCTGGGGAATCTCTGTAACCACGTGTAGTTCCATTTCTACAGTAATTACCACCACAATTAACAATGCTACTCCACTGCGGCCGATTTGCCCATTTAGTCTGATGTGAGCTCGGTGAGGTGGGTGCAGTTAAAGAGTAGCACGTCTGTAGCACGTGCCAGGGAGGTCACTCCTCAGACTCCAGGAATTACTTTGAATTCCATGATTTTCTATAATTCAATCTACTGTACGTCAACATACACTCTTTTATTACCATCTACACTTTGCCTCGGACATTTAACACGTCAAAATTCCCTCTTATTTATTGATGTAATGGTTTATTTGGCAGGGACAGTGCACAGCAATGAACACTTACAACATTACACTATGTCAGATTTAGCTTTGAGCTCATTTCCATCTGCAGTCCCTCGCATAAAACTAACTAACTAAACTATAATCAGAGATGGGGTCGTTACTAAAAAAATGTAATATATTACATATTACTTTAAAAAAAAGTTATATATAATAATAATAATAATAATAATTATAATAATAATGGGTTCCATTTATAAAGCACTTCATATTTGAATTCAAATCACGAAGTGCTACAAGCAGTGAGCATGAACAGTATAAATAAACATTACACAACACGGTAGAATTAATAAAAAAGCAATACAAAAATAAAAAATAAATAAAAGGGTGATAAAAATGTCTAGGCAAAGCCTCTTTTGAAGAGATGGGTTTTGAGGCCTTTTTTAAAAGCCTCCACGGTCTGTGGTGTCTTATGTGGTCGGGGAGAGCGTTCCACAGGCTGGGAGCAGCCGAGCAGAAGGCCCGGTCTCCCAGAGTACGGAACTTAGTCCTGGGGGGTTTGAGGAAGTTGGATATAGCTGCAGATCGGGTAGTGATATGCAGCACTGCACGTGGAGATGTGGACGCGCAATTCGCGCAGATTACGTACATATAAACCTGCGGCGGAAACCCCTCTTGTCTGTCAGGGTGATTATGACTGATTTTAATAAGTAACAAAGTAACGCGTGTCGGGGCAATGTTAGTAACTGTAGTGTGATTACTGAATTATAAAAGTAGCACGTTACACTACTCCGTTACCGACACAAGTAATATTATTACAGTAACGCGTTACACACAACTCTGACTTTAATAATAATAATAATATATTTATGTTGTTAGTGCTTTTACAGGTGCTCAAATACGCTTTACATATATAGTGAAGATAAAATAAAATAAAATAGAACAACAAGTGAATATATAGTTAAAGTTAAAGTCAAATAATACAAAAACAATCACACATTAAAAGCCAGATTGAAGAGGTGAGTGTGTTGAAGGTGGTGAGGTCAGGGCAGTCAGTCTCTGATGGGCTGTGGGAGTGAGTTCCAGAGGGAGGGGGTAGCGATGGAGGAGGCCCTGTCCCCCCAGGTCCGGTGATTGGTGCGGGTGGGGATGGATAGGAGGTTGGCTTCTGATGAGCGGAGGCAGCAGGAAGGGGTGTGGTGGTGCAGCAGGTCTGTGAGGTAGGGGGGGGGGTGTGGTGGTGCAGCAGGTCTGTGAGGTAGGGGAGGGGGTGTGGTGGTGCAGCAGGTCTGTGAGGTAGGGGAGGGGGTGTGGTGGTGCAGCAGGTCTGTGAGGTAGGGGGAAGGGGTGTGGTGGTGCAGCAGGTCTGTGAGGTAGGGGGAAGGGGTGTGGTGGTGCAGCAGGTCTGTGAGGTAGGGGGAAGGGGTGTGGTGGTGCAGCAGGTCTGTGAGGTAGGGGAGGGGGTGTGGTGGTGCAGCAGGTCTGTGAGGTAGGGGGAAGGGGTGTGGTGGTGCAGCAGGTCTGTGAGGTAGGGGGAAGGGGTGTGGTGGTGCAGCAGGTCTGTGAGGTAGGGGGGGGTGTGGTGGTGCAGCAGGTATGTGAGGTAGGGGGGGTGTGGTGGTGCAGCAGGTATGTGAGGTAGGGGGGGTGTGGTGGTGCAGCAGGTCTGTGAGGTAGGGGGAAGGGGTGTGGTGGTGCAGCAGGTCTGTGAGGTAGGGGGGGGTGTGGTGGTGCAGCAGGTATGTGAGGTAGGGGGAAGGGGTGTGGTGGTGCAGCAGGTCTGTGAGGTAGGGGAGGGGGTGTGGTGGTGCAGCAGGTCTGTGAGGTAGGGGGGGTGTGGTGGTGCAGCAGGTCTGTGAGGTAGGGGGGGGCCTGGTTGTTGAGGGCTTTGTGAGTAATGAGGAGGACTTTGAAGTTGATTCTTTGACGGACGGGGAGCCAGTGGAGGTTCTGGAGGACGGGAGTGATGTGGTCTCGGGAGCGGGTGTGGGTGAGGAGGCGGGCAGCGGGCGAGTTCTGGATATGTTGGAGTTTATTGAGGAGGTTGGATGGTATGCCGTAGAGCAGTTCTTCTCAAACTTTTGTCAGTAATGTACCCCCTTTGAAACATTTTCTCAGCCAAGTACCCCCTGACCGACCCCAAACATTTTTGATCGAAAAACCCTATATAAATAATTACAATATAGTGATGTTCCCTCAGTGTGTGATTTATTAACTCCTTCATGCATGAATTACAACAAACTAAGGATATTTTCATTTTATGCATGAAAAAAAACAGATTTTTCCAAGGACTTAAGTAAGTAAGAAGTATTATATGTTTAACAAACTAATGAAAAACATGATATATTGTGAAAAACTATAAAATACAATACACACATTTGACATATATGAGGACCCCCTTGGTGGTTCTAGGAATATTTTATATACAATTGTGTTTTCTATTTAACTTATTGTGTTAAGATTATTTTTGTAATCATGCATGGGTTTTTATTAACCTTTCTTTATCGCACGTACCCCCTGCAGTACCCCAACGTACCCCTAGGGGTCCGCGTACCCCCATTTGAGAATCACTGCCGTAGAGGATACTATTGCAGTAGTGGAGTCGTGAAGTGATGAATGCATGAATCAGGGTCTCAGCAGCGGAGGAAGAGAGTGATGGCGGAGACGGGCAATGTGTTTGAGTTGGATAAAGGCGGTCTTGGTGATGTGATTGATGTGGTGGTTGAATTTGCGCTGACTGTCGAAGATGACTCAGAGGTTGCGGATGTGAGGGGGGGGATAGAGTGTGGCTGTCAATGGTGAAGTTGACATTCTGGATGTCTTTGATATGGGATGGGGGGCCGATGATGATGATGATGATGATGATGATGATGATGATGATGATGATGATGATGATGATGATGATGATGATGATGATGATGATGATGATGATGATGATGTCTGATTTGGCACTCTTCAGTTGGAGATAGTTTGTTTGCATGCATGCTTTTATTTCTGAGAGACAGTTGGTGAGAGTGGAGTGTGTTGTGGGAGTGATGGTTTTTGTTGAGATATAAAGTTGGATGTCATCGGTGTAGGAGTGAAATTGAAGGTTGTGGCGAGGGGGGCACACATTATTTTGCCAAGGGGGAGCATGTAGAGGATGAAGAGGAGGGGGCCAAGCACCGAACCCTGGGGGATGCCTTGGGACAGAGGAGCAGTGGAGGAGGTGCAGTTGTTGATGTTGACAAACTGATGTCTGTCGGTGAGGTAGGATTTCAGCAGGAGAGTGCAGTGTCGGTGATGTTGAGTGATGATTGGAGGAGGGACAGCAGGATGGTGTGGTTGATGGTGTTGAATGCTGCGGTGAGGTCGAGGAGGATGAGGATGTTCAGGTTGCCGGAGTCAGAAGAGAGGAGGAGGTCGTTTGTGATTTCCAGAAGAGCTGTTTCGGTGCTGTGTTTTGATCGGAAACGGATTGAAATGGCTCAAAGAGGTCATTAGAGCTGAGGTGGTATTTAAGTTGTGAGGCAATGACACGTTCAAGTCTTTATGACAGAAAGGGGAGATTTGAGATGGGCCAGGAGTTGGACATGATGTCAGGTGTGAGTCCAGGTCTTTTGAGAATGGGTGTGACAGCAGCCAGTTTGAGAGAGGGGGGAACTGATCCAGATCTGAGGGAGCAGTTAATGATGGTGGCGTTGAGTTGGGAGATGGCAGGGAGGCTCTCTTTAATACATTTGGAGGGCATTGGGTCAAGTGTGCAGGTGGACTTAATTCCAGTCATGAAGTGGGACAGTTGCATGGGGGTCACGGGGGAGAAGTGGGACGGGGCTGTGAGGTGAAGGGGGGAGCCAGGAGGGGAGGTGGGGGGCGCTGATGAGGGTCAGATTGCTGTAAATGTTGCTGATGTTGGTTTGGAAAAACGAGAGGAAGGAGTTGCACTGTTCGGTGGTGAAGGACGAGGTGGCGTTGTCACAGGGTTTGAGAAGTTTGCTGATGGTGGAGAAGAGACGCTTGGGGTTGCTGGAGCCAGACTGGATGAGTTGTGAGTAGTAATTAGACCGAGCTGCTTTGAGTGCGTTACTGTACTGCTGGAGATAGTCTTTGTAGATTTGAAGATGGACTGTTAGTGTGGTTTTCTTGTGTTGGCGTTCAAGTTGACATTTCCTTGATTTCATTTGGCGGAGTTTGGGGGTATACCAGGGGGCGGAGTGTATGAAAGAGACATTTTTTGTTTTTGTGGGGGCCAGTTCATTGAGACAGAAGGAGAGGGTGCTGTTATAATAGTCCACACGTTCAGATGGGTTTTCAGAAAGTGCCGACATCTTGCAGGTGGAGGCAGTGATTGCTGAAGGTGAGATGGATTTGAGATTTCTGTAGGTTATTGTGCGTTATTGCTTTTGGGCGGGGATGGGGATGTTGATGTCCATGATGATGGCCAGGTGGTCAGAGATGTGGAGAATGGATGGTGAGACCAGTGGAACAGACCATGTCCAGGATGTGACCAGGGCTGTGTGTTGGGAAGTCGATGTGTTGAGAGAAGTTGCAGCAATGAAGGGTTTCCTTAAATTCAGAGGCATATTTGCAGGTCGGGTCGTCAGCATGAATGTTAAAATCACCTAAGAGGAGAACAGATGGAGATATGGCAGAAAGCTGAGTGAGAATGTCAGAGAGGTCGGAGAGAAAGGAGAGGTTTGGCTTCGGGGGACGGTAGATGATGGCTGTGACCAGGGGAGTGGGACCAGAGAGTTTAAAGCAACCTGATCTCACCAGAATGCGTGACTCCACCACGACTCCTTAACACCACAATGCTGGTGGAGTCACGAACTTTGTTACATTTGGGTGTCGGCACCACGCAAACAAGCCCAATGTAAAGTGAATGAGGCTCCTTTGTCGTGGTGCACACACGCATTTCTATAACGTCCCGCAGTGAGCTTTTATTCTATAAAACGTTTTTTAAATCTACTTTATAGCTTGTAGTAACTCACGGGAGGCTTCTTTTATTTTATTTGTATTCATAATTATTTAAATTTTTCGTCAGAATGTAAAAATTACATTAGTTAAGAATTTTTGTTCTCAAAAAACTGCATTGTAATACAACTGTGATTTTTATAAAATTAGTTAGTTTTTAAGGAAGGCCAGAGCTTCAGCTGTGTCAAATAGATTGTTCCCTTTAGTTAACATTATTTAAAAGATAATGATCATGTCCCCTCTATTGTATTACGAGCGTCCATTGGATAACGGAGAATTGTACACCCGGAAGTAAGAATTCTCCTTCCTGTCGATTGATTTTACAGTGATATCTGCACTACTCATCGACTAAAAAACACCAAATTGTCCTTGTTAATTACACAACATTGATTGGTTTGAATTGTGTACAATACTTTTGTATTTTCCCCCTTCGATTCGGAGAAACAAATGTTTTTTCTGAGTTTTAGGATGGCCGAAGACACTACACTACCCAGAATCCTCAGCTATCGTTTGGGACTACACCATGTGCTTAGCTTGACAAACCCCGTGATCAGTCCTCAACCTCTGTGATTGGATGTTGTGCGCGAAGTTTACACAAAGCGTCAAAAAGGACTTTGAAATGGAATGAAACCCATCGACGGCACACTATTCAAAACAGGAATCGAACGTGTCCTACCCCCCCCTCATCCCCCCTTAGGTCACAGGCTCCTCCAACAGTGCTACGCAATAAAACAGATACACAGAAAAAATTGTGAAATAGTGCAATAAGAGTCTACAAGTGATTGGAATATGATATATTAGATAACTAATTTCTAAGTAGCAGCCAGATGAATGTTATGGATGTTGTTTCTAAGTTCAGGTGTTTAATAGTCTTCTGGCCTGTGGGATGAAGCTGTCCCTGAGTCTGGTGGTTTTAGTCCGGATGCTGCGGTACCGCCTGCCAGACGGCAGCAGACAGAACAGTTTGTGGCTGGGGTGATGGGGTATTTTATAATCCTGAGGGCTTTCTTTAAAGTTAACCTGGTATTTTTACTCCACTACATTTATTTTAGTTACTTTACAGATTTGGATTAATGATGTGAAATATAAACAACCCTTAAATCAGACACCTGAGGGAAATTCAGTGAAGATGATTGTCAAGTGCCAACAATCAGGCGAGATATTTGATAGTTGGTGCTTGAGAAGACTAAATATGTTTCTGCAGATCTGTTTAAAGCATATTCATTACTCGTTATTCTCTAATAGTTAATTAAAGACTGTATATAATTGCTATTTTGCACATCCCTTTCAAGATTTCAAGATTTTCTAAGGTTGTAGTGTAGTTATGCAATGAATGAAAAACTTGGGTCACAGGTTCCTCAACAGTGCATTACAAGACATCTATCAATATGTGTGTACCTCCACCATTACACTGTCATATTCTGCACGTTTCTTATACTATCTACATACATAAGATTATAATTAATGTGTATAATATCAGTTAAAATAAGTGCTTCAACATCGTTAACATTGCAGGAAAGTTGATTGTCAAGTTCCAAAACAAACCATGCAATTTAGACTTTGTCAGGCTTAATATTTATCTGTAGATAGATACCCCCAAAGCATTTTTCCTATTTAAAAGAAGACCTTAACCTAAAGTATTCTTTAATGTTTAAGTAAAGCCTTATTAGTTAGCACATTCTCCTATCAGGCACTACACTGTTTTATTCTAGATATCATTTGAGTATCTTCTTGATATTTTCTATTCTATATTTATATCATTGACCTTCTACTTTCCCACTATTTTGTATGTACTCTTAATATTTAAATGTTTTCATAAAATATAACACATTCAAAAGTGCTTTACAAAAATGAAAGACATTAAGAAAAAGGCATTTTAAACCGTCATTAAAAAGCAACACAATCTTCCTGCATTGCAATTACTCTAAACGTGCAATAACGTGCTTTAACCAGTAGGTGGTTTGGGTTAAAAAGCTGTCAAGTTTACAGTGTTAACAAAATAAAATATACAGCTGTTTCCGGTTTAGTTTACGACGAATATTATTTTGTTATTGTTTTGATATTTGTAACACAAAAGCGATGGAAAAAAACCCATAGCAACACAGAAAAGATGGTCTTAACATGACCCAGTGGTCTAGTAGTTAATAAAAAACAACAATATCAAAACAAAATATTACTACTAACTTTATTGTGAAATTAAAACAGAACGGTAAAAGAATAGTTTCCGGTCTATTCTGATGCCCGATCTCTGTAGATAAATAAAGAACTAAGACAGATGTGTAATATTTAATGCAGCCAAACCATTTATTACAATGCATTCATGTGATGACTTTCAAAGAGTAAAGCAAGCACTGCTGAATAAAGTATGATTTTATCTTTTACGAAACCTTTTTTTTTCATATGGAATGCAGTTGGAGGTCAACCAATCAAAGAGCTTGAGGACTGATCACGGGGTTTGTCAAGCTAAGCACATGGTGTAGTCCCAAACGATAGCTGAGGATTCTGGGTAGTGTAGTGTCTTCTGCCCTCCAAAAACTCCGAAAAAATATTTGTTCCTCCGAATCGAAGGGGGAAAAGCAAATTTAATAAAAATCACAGTTGTATTACACACAATGCACTGTTTTTTGAGAACACAAATTCGTAACTAATGTAATTTTTACATTCTGACGAAAAATAAAAATAATTATGAATACAAATAAAATAAAAGAAGCCTCCCGTGAGTTACTACAAGCTATAAAGTAGATTTAAAAAACGTTTTATAGAATAAAAGCTCACTGCGGGATGTTGTAGAAATGCGTGTGTGCACCATGACAAAGGAGCCTCATTCACTTTACATTGGGGTTGTTTGCGTGGTGCGACACGTAAATGTAACAAAGTTCATGACTGCATTGTGGTGTTAAGGAGTCGTGGTGGAGTCACGCATTCCAGTGAGATCAGGTTGGTTTTGTCAGTGTCCTTTGTGTTTTCTGTTACTATTAATTATCCCTTGGTTTCAACTTGGTTTGGCCAAGCCACTATAAAGGTTCCTTGGTTTTTCATTGTAGCAGGTCAGTTAGTTGAGTTAACGCCTAAGTGTTAATGATGCCATGTTTCTTTGAGGTACTTTCTGTTGACCTCTTTTATAGGCCTAGTTATTAGAAATTATCGATTTATGATGCTTTCTGTGGACTTTTGGGAACATAAAAAAAACTGTTTATTTAAACCACTCCTGCGTCCTGTTGTTCATACCCCTCACTGTTTATTCATCATTCAATTCATTCTAAATTGTATTCTGTAGATTGTGTACATTACTTTTCACTTTACTGCTTTTTGCACTCCTGGTAAGAAGCTAAACTGCATTTCGTTGTCTCAGTACCTGTACTCTGTGCAATAACAATAAAGTTGAATCTCATCTTGAGCAGGAACAAATGTATTTACTTAGTACATATCTGACATTAATGATTAAACACATGTGTGCATTCTTTATAAATGCAAACTGGTCAAAACCACTGACGGAAGTAGTTTTGCAAAGTAGTGGTTCTGTCTTTTACATGTAGGATTCAACCCCCCTTGTATTGATTTGTTTTAAAATGAACAGACACTTGAGTCATTCATTTGTAGTGATATAATAATTGTTCATCGGCAACGAAGAACACCAACGCAAATTCCGCCATTGCAAACCGAGTCAAGCCGACTCCGAGGTGTCCGACTTCAGGCAAGCTTTTTGAGACCTCCCGCAGCTGCAATCAGCTATTCTCTTCTACTTTCGAGCCGCCACAATAATAATACAAATTATGATTATTACCTTACCGCCTCACTGAAGAACCAGCACCTTACCGTGGTAGAGAGGTTTGTGTGCCCTGATGAACCTGGGGGCTGTGTTGTCTGGAACCTTGTGTTCCTGGTAGGGTCTCCCATGGCAAATTGGTCTCAGGCAAGGGGCCAGACTAAGATTGGTTCAAAAGACCTCATGGAAGAAACAAGAACAAGAAGTGAGGATACCCGGCCCGGAGGAAGCCCGGGGTCCCCTTCTGGAGCCAGGCCCAGAAGGAGGACTCGTCGGCGAGCGTCTGGTGGCCGGGCTTGCCACGGAGCCCGGCCGGGCCCAGCCCGAAAAGGCAACGTGGGCAACACCTCCGCTTCTCCGTCCCGCGGGCCCACCACCTACGGGAAACATCGATGGGGTCGGGTGCGCTGCCAGAAGGGTGGCAGTGAAAGCGGAGGGTCTCGACGGACCAGACCCGGGCGGCAGAAGCTGGCTTTGGGGACGTGGAATGTCACCTCTCTGGGGGGGGAAGGAGCCAGAGCTTGTGCGGGAGGTGGAGCGTTACCAGTTGGATCTGGTTGGGCTCACCTCTACGCACAGCGTCGGCTCTGGAACCTTACTTCTGGATAGGGGTTGGACTCTATTCTTCTCCGGAGTTGCTCACGGTGTGAGGCGCCGGGCGGGTGTGGGGATACTCACAAGTCCCCGGTTAGGTGCTTCGTTGTTGGAGTTTACCCCAGTGGACGAGAGGGTCGCCTCCCTACGCCTGCGGGTTATGGGGGGGAAAACTCTGACTGTTGTGTGTGCTTATGCACCCAACAGCAGTTCAGAGTATTCGGCCTTCTTGGAGACCCTGGAAAGAGTCCTGTATGGGGCTCCTGAAGGGGACTCCTTCGTCTTGCTGGGAGACTTCAACGCACATGTGGGCAATGATGGAGACACTTGGAGGGGCGTGATTGGGAGGAACGGCCCCCCTGATCTGAACCGGAGTGGTGGTTTGTTACTGGACTTCTGTGCTAGTCATGGATTGGCCATAACAAACACCATGTTCGAACATAAGGATGCTCATAAGTGTACGTGGTACCAGAGCACCCTAGGCAGAAGGTCCATGATCGATTTTGTTATCGTAGCATCGGACCTGAGGCCGTATGTTTTGGACACTCGGGTAAAGAGAGGGGCGGAGTTGTCAACTGATCACCATCTGGTGGTGAGTTGGGTCGAGTGGCGGGGGAAGCCTCTGGATAGACCTGGTAAGCCCAAACGTGTAGTTCGGGTGAACTGGGAACGTCTGGAGGAGGCCCAAGTTCAGGAGGCCTTCAACTCACACCTCCGGCGGAGCTTTTCGGGCATTCCTGTGGAGGTTGGGGACATTGAACCAGAGTGGTCGGTGTTCAAAGCCTCTATTGCCGAAGCCGCGGCGGGGAGCTGTGGTCTCAAGGTCCTAGGTGCCTCAAGGGGCGGTAACCCTCGAACCTCCTGGTGGACACCGGTGGTCAGGGAAGCCGTCCGACTGAAGAAGGAGGCCTTCAGGGATTTGTTATCCCGGGGGACTCCCGAGGCAGTTGCAAGGTACCGACAGGCCCGAAGGGCAGCAGCCTCATCCGTGGCCGAGGCAAAGCAGCGGGTGTGGGAGAAGTTCGGAGAAGACATGGAGAAGGACTTTCGGGCGGCACCAAAGTTGTTCTGGAAAACTGTCCGACACCTCAGGAGGGGGAAGCAGGGAACCATCCAAGCTGTGTACAGTAAGGATGGGACGTTGTTGACCTCAACTGATGGAGTGTTAGGGCGTTGGAAGGAACACTTTGAGGAACTCCTGAACCCGACAACTCCGCCCTCTATGTTAGAGGCAGAGCTGGAGTATGACGGGGGATCAACGCCAATCTCCCGGGGGGAGGTCACTGGGGTCGTCAAACAACTCCACAGTGGCAAAGCCCCGGGGGTGGATGAGATCCGCCCGGAAATGCTGAAGGCTCTGGGTGTTGAGGGACTGTCATGGTTGACACGTCTCATCAACGTTGCGTGGAAGTCGGAAACGGTACCGAAGGAGTGGCAGACCGGGGTGGTGGTCCCCCTTTTCAAAAAGGGGGATCAGAGGGTGTGTGCCAATTACAGAGGCATCACACTACTCAGCCTCCCCGGGAAAGTTTACTCCAAGGTACTCGAAAGGAGGGTCAGGCCGATTGTCGAACCTCAGATTGAGGAGGAACAATGCGGATTCCGTCCTGGTCGTGGAACGACGGATCAGCTTTTTACTCTCGCAAGGATCCTGGAGGGGGCCTGGGAGTACGCTTATCCGGTCTACATGTGTTTTGTAGACTTGGAGAAGGCGTATGACCGGGTTCCCCGGGAGGTACTGTGGGAGGTGCTGCGGGAGTATGGGGTGAGGGGGTCTCTACTCAGGGCCATCCAATCTCTGTACTCCCAAAGCGAGAGCTGTGTCCGGGTCCTCGGCAGTAAGTCGGACCCATTTCCGGTGAGGGTTGGCCTCCGCCAGGGCTGCGCTTTGTCACCAATCCTGTTTGTAATATACATGGATCGGATTTCGAGGCGTAGTCGTGGGGGGGGGGTCTGCAGTTCGGTGGACTAAGGATTGCACCACTGCTTTTTGCAGATGATGTGGTTCTGATGGCTTCATCGGTCTGCGACCTTCAGCACTCACTGGATCGGTTCGCAACCGAGTGTGAAGCGGCTGGGATGAGGATCAGCACCTCCAAATCTGAGGCCATGGTTCTCAGCAGGAAACCGATGGACTGTCCGCTCCAAGTAGGGAATGAGTCCTTACCCCAAGTGAAGGAGTTCAAGTATCTCGGGGTCTTGTTCTCGAGTGAGGGATCAATGGAGCGTGAGATGGGCCGGAGAATCGGAGCAGCGGGAGCGGTATTGCAGTCGCTTTACCGCACCGTTGTGACGAAAAGGGAGCTGAGCCGGAAGGCAAAGCTCTCTGTCTACCGGGCCATGTTCGTTCCTACCCTCACCTATGGTCATGAAGGATGGGTCATGACCGAAAGAACGAGATCGCGGATACAAGCGGCCGAGATGGGTTTCCTCCGCCGGGTGGCTGGTGTCTCCCTTAGAGATAAGGTGAGAAGTTCGGTCATCAGGGAGGGAACTCGGAGTTGAGCCGCTCCTCCTTCGCGTCGAAAGAAGCCAGTTGAGGTGGTTCGGGCACCTAGTTAGGATGCCACCTGGGCGCCTCCCTAGGGAGGTGTTCCAGGCACGTCCAGCTGGGAAGAGACCAAGGGGTAGACCTAGGACCAGGTGGAGGGATTATATCTCTTCGCTGGCCTGGGAGCGCCTTGGGATCCCCCAGTCAGAGCTGGTTGATGTTGCCAGGGAAAAGAAAGTTTGGGGCTCTCTGCTGGAACTGCTACCCCCGCGACCCGACCACGGATAAGCGGGAGAAGATGGATGGATGGATGGACCTTACTTTTGTCTATTTTTATTCCTCTGTGTTGTGTTTTTAAGGTGCAATGCCAAGACACATTCTTCGTGTAAATCAGCACCACATTTGTAGTTCTTCCGGTTTGCAAAGACATAGGGTCGTACAATACAGGGGCGCTGCCAGGGATTTTGGGCCCCATGAAAAGATATCACATTGGTTACTTAACATTTTTTTTCTTAATGTTCTAAAATTGTTTGGGCCCCTGTCAGTCACGGGCCCTTAGAATCGTCATAACTTTTCACCCCCTTACGGCGCTCCTGCAAATATATATCTACTAAGTATATAAAATATCTAGTATAGCCAAACTAGTAATTACGCTGCATCAAGATGATATATATTAAGAAAAATATGTTGGTTTATTTAAGATATTTTAGCTATAAATGGGGTTTTTCGGTTGGTTCTTTCTTTTTTGGTTACTGTGATCTTCTACAGTACATTGTTGGTTACTGTGAATATCTACAGTACATTGTTGGTTACTGTGAATATCTACAGTACATTGTTGGTTACTGTGAATATCTACAGTACATTGTTGGTTACTGTGAATATCTAGAAGTACATTAATGGTTACTGTGATCTTCTACAGTACAGTGTTGGTTACTGTGATCTTCTACAGTAAATTGTTGGTTACTGTGAATTTCTACAGTACATTGTTGGTTACTGTGATCTTCTACAGTACATTGTTGGTTACTGTGATCTTCTACAGTACATTGTTGGTTACTGTGAATATCTACAGTACATTGTTGGTTACTGTGAATATCTACAGTACATTGTTGGTTACTGTGAATGTCTACAGTACATTGTTGGTTACTGTGATTATCTACAGTACATTGTTGGTTACTGTGAATATCTACAGTACATTGTTGGTTACTGTGATCTTCTACGGTACATTGTTGGTTACTGTGAATATCTACAGTACATTGTTGATTACTGTGAATATCTACAGTGCATTGTTGGTTACTGTGAATATCTACAGTACATTGTTGGTTACTGTGATCTTCTACAGTACATTGTTGGTTACTGTGAATATCTACAGTACATTGTTGGTTACTGTGAATATCTACAGTACATTGTTGGTTACTGTGAATATCTAAAGTACATTGTTGGTTACTGTGAATATCTACAGTACATTGTTGGTTACTGTGAATATCTACAGTACATTGTTGGTTACTGTGATCTTCTACAGTACAGTGTTGGTTACTGTGATCTATCTACAGTACATTGTTGGTTACTGTGAATATCTACAGTACATTGTTGGTTACTGTGATTATCTACAGTACATTGTTGGTTACTGTGAATATCTACAGTACATTGTTGGTTACTGTGATCTTCTACGGTACATTGTTGGTTACTGTGAATATCTACAGTACATTGTTGATTACTGTGAATATCTACAGTGCATTGTTGGTTACTGTGAATATCTACAGTACAGTGTTGGTTACTGTGATCTTCTACAGTACATTGTTGGTTACTGTGAATATCTACAGTACATTGTTGGTTACTGTGAATATCTACAGTACATTGTTGGTTACTGTGAATATCTAAAGTACATTGTTGGTTACTGTGAATATCTACAGTACATTGTTGGTTACTGTGAATATCTACAGTACATTGTTGGTTACTGTGATCTTCTACAGTACAGTGTTGGTTACTGTGATCTTCTACAGTACATTGTTGGTTACTGTGAATATCTACAGTACATTGTTGGTTACTGTGATCTTCTACAGTACATTGTTGGTTACTGTGATCTTCTACAGTACATTGTTGGTTACTGTGATCTTCTACAGTACATTGTTGGTTACTGTGAATATCTACAGTACATTGATGGTTACTGTGATCTTCTACAGTACATTGATGGTTACTGTGATCTTCTACAGTACATTGTTGGTTACTGTGATCTTCTACAGTACATTGTTGGTTACTGTGAATATCTACAGTACATTGTTGGTTACTGTGAATATCTAGAAGTACATTAATGGTTACTGTGATCTTCTACAGTACATTGTTGGTTACTGTGAATATCTACAGTACATTGATGTTTACTGTAATTATCTACAGTACATTGATGGTTACTGTGATTTTATACAGTTGGGACGTTACCACTGCTATTTCTACTGTAACTCCAGAGTTGCTGTAATTTTTGGTTGGAAACATGGTATTATACTCTAAAATGGTATACAGTAATTGACTGTGCACAAACATTGAGCAGAATTTAAATGGTTTTCTCTTTTTAGGATTGGCGTCAACAGGATGTCGTCAGTCTCGAGTCCCCGGTATCCTGTGAAAAAACCATCACCTTTCGAGAACGTTAAATAAGTAATAGTTATTGTTACTCGCATGCCTGGATTTAACAACATATAATATAGTATAACATTTCACAAAAATAAATATGAAATAACAGTTGCCCACGTCCAAACTAATACTCTCGTTACGTTAATGGTTTTAAATGAGGCTTAATGCTCACCCAGCTTTTCAGAGAAAAAGTAGAGCACTCTTAGGATGATGAATTCAAGACGATCCTTTAATCAGTGACGGGTTCCTTTATACTTTCAATCAGATATCATCCAGGTGATGATGGGGACACTAAGTGTGATGTTGCTCTCCCTGAGGTTTCTCCCATTTTTCCCCCTTTAAACTGTGGGTTTTTCTCTGGAAGTTTTCCCTTGTACGATGTGAGGGTCTAAGGATAGAGGGTGTCGTTTTTCTCATACTGATATTCTGAACAATCTGTGCTGTTGTATTTGCTGTAAAGTGTCTCTACTGTAGGCTATTTTTATTATATGTACAGCACTTTGGCTCCACCAAAAATCGTTTATAAATGTGCTATATAAATAAAACTTGATTTGATTTGATGTCCACTGGCGCTTCAGATACCAGCGGGTTGCCATGACAACCCACATACATCTTTACTACTCCTCATCTGACACAGTGGCTGACCTCAGACTGACACCAGGTCAGGTACCAGGGTATGTGAATCAATGTGCGAAAAGTAAAGAGAATCCTTAGCTTTTATATTGCTGTCCAATTGCTGTTTTTTTCCAACATATGTTGATCTCTATGTTCCATGTGACTGTCCTCCAGATGTGTGGAGGACAAAGCGGAGTCCCAGAGGCAGCTCTTCCATATCAAAACAGTGACACTAAAGGAGGAAGAGGAAGAGAGAGAGCAGACCAGTACCAAAGAAGAAGAACCCTGTTTGAACGGGAAGGAAGAGGAGGAGCTAAGCTTGGATCCCCATGTCATGATACGCTATCACAAGGGGCCGGTCCTGATAGGACAGCCAATCAGAGTGTCTGTGAATCTGAGAACCAATTTCAGTTCTGAGTTTGCTGTCATAAGGTAAACACAAAATTATATCAGTTCACACACATCCTTCAAATGATGTATTTCCCTATTTGACAACGCTGTCTTTTAGTCTTACACAGATCATGTGTGTGTGTTCAGGCTAAAGATAAAGAAGGGCTTGGTGTCAATGGTGGCCCAGAGAACTCTGACCTCTGACTTGTTGGCAGTGACCCTGGAGAGGAGCAGAGACTCCAAACATGACATTGTGTCCATCTTCTGCCACAAACACAGCACAGTCAAGCACACACACGAGTAAGTGAACAACTTGATTCCACTCAGTTTAGTGTTTCCATGAACTATTACACTAACAGGCTAATGGATTGAGTTCCTTGAGCTAATCATGTTATAAATCAGAAAAAAACCTCCAATTGAATTGACAGCTTTTGCATACTAAAAGATTCAAGGAAACAGTAGCCAGCTAAATAATTTGTAACACATTTAAAAACTCCAACAGACAATCTCAGCTTTAAACAAAGACACATTTCCTCCCCTAAGTTACATCATTACATTGCATTTTTTTTTAGCTAACGCTTTTAGCCAAAGCGTCTTACAATAAGTGCATTCGACCAAGAAGATACAAACTTGAAGAAAACAGAATCATAAAGTACATCAGGTTTCATAGAGCCAAAACATTTCAAGTGCTACTCAACTGGCTTTAGGTAAGCCAGCCCTTTATTAGTATATAAGTGCTTTGTTAATAGTTCTATCGCTCGAAGTGGAGTCGAAAGAGATGAGTTTTCAGTATGCGCCGGAAGGTGTGTAAGCTTTCTGCTGTCCTGATGTCCATGGGGAGCTCATTCCACCATCTTGGAGCCAGGATAGCAAACCCACGTGTTTTTGCTGATGGGAACTTGGGTCCCCTTCGCAGTGCTGGTGCAGCGAGCTGTTTGGCTGATGCAGAGCGGAGTGCACGTGCTGGGGTGTACAGTTTAACCATGTCCTGGATGTAGGAAGGGCCAGATCCATTCGCAGCATGGTACGCAAGTACCATTGTCTTGAAGTGGATTCTAGTAGTCACTGGAAGCCAGTGAAGGCAGCGGAGGAGCGGCGTGGTGTGGGAACATTTAGGAAGGTTGAAGACCAGAGGAGCCGCTGCATTCTGGATGAGCTGCAGAGGTCGGATGGCACATGCAGGTAGACCAGCCAGGAGGGAGTTGCAGTAGTTTAGGCGTGAGGTGACGAGAGCCTGGACCAGAACCTGCGTCGCTTTCTGGGTCAGCTGGGGACGTATCCTCCTGATGTTGTAAAGCGTGTATCTGCAACAACGGGTTGTAGCAGCGATGTTTGCAGTGAAGGACAGGTTGTTATCTAGGGTCACACCCAGAGTCCTTGCAGTCTGATTTGGGGAAACAACAGAGGTGCCGATGTTGATGGTCAGGTCAAGAGTGGGACAATCTTTTCCCGGAAGGAAAAGCAGTTCAGTTTTGTCAAGGTTGAGCTTGAGATGATGAGCGGACATCCACTGAGAGATGTCAGCTAAACAAGCAGAGATGCGTGTGACGACCTGGGTCTCTGAGCGGGGGAAGGACAGAATTAATTGGGTGTCGTCAGTGTAGCAGTGGTATGAAAAACCATGCGGGCTAATGACTGATCCAAGCGAGTTTGTGTACAAGGAGAAGAGGAGGGGACCGAGAAAAGAGCCCTGAGGGACCCCTGTAGTTAATTGACAAGGGTCGGACTCGGACCCTCTCCAAGTGACCCTGTAGGTGCGGTCCTTGAGGTATGAGGTGAGGAGGGAAAGTGCAGAGCCTGAAACTCCAAGTTCTTGGAGAGTGCGAAGGAGGATCTGATGGTTCACCGTGTCGAATGCAACAGACAGGTCCAACAGGATGATGACAGAGGAGAGGGATGCTGCTTTAGCAGTGTGCAGTTCCTCAGAGACAGCAATGAGGAAAGCAGTTTCATCGGACGGGTAGAGAGTGGGTTTCTTTAGGAGAGGGTTTACATTGATTTGTAGCTCAGCAAATGTGTTTTACCTTAAGTTTCAGTAAACTTGAGGAAACTCACAATCTGGCATGCAATCCGCTTCACTCAGTGACTGTTCAGCTTTGATGAGGTTGTGAAAAAGAACCAGGGTTTGAACTTTGCTCCCGGCTCTCTTTTACATTCCTCACACAACATCATCGCTGGTGAACAACATGAATCGTTATTGTGCCAATCGTATATATAAAAACATTAGTAAAATAGTTCTGTTTATCAGTATAATGTTTACTTGCACATGAAATGTGGTATGATTCCTTTATTGGATTCCCTGGGCATAGGTTGAGCAGATTGCAACACACCTGTCTCTGGAGCCGTAGGGAAACTTCAGAATGTACACAGCATATACATAGCAGTCCTGATTTGAACAGCTTATTCTTTTAGTATTTTACCCAGATAATCATTTGATTTTGACACAAAAAGCAGATGAATGAAACCTGGCCTAACAAGAAAGATTAGAAACAGTGATACCCATTATCACTGATTGGGTTTTATGGAGCCACCTCACACAAAGAATGAAAGAAAGTATGCTCAAATAGATTGTGCTTGAATTGTTTGCTCAATGCATGTACCTTTAAGCAGTGTTGAGACTGAGTTGATCTGCCAGGGGAAATGAAATAAAATAGGCTCAATGCTCTGATTTGATTAACGCTTATTATTTGACTGCAATAGGCCAACAGTTTGTCTGTACGGACGTCAAATGATTTTCAAATATATTGCTAAAACAGTGCTTTAGAAAATATGTACATTTCAAAATGATGCTTTCAGATCAATACTTGAACACACATGGTGTTTACACATGGCCATTCATTGTGATCTGCCGCCCTGCAGTCCAACCTTAATCCAACAGGTGGTGTGTCTGTCAGTTGAGGGCTTGAGACAGAGTTTCGGTGTTGCCATGACGGTGTCTGCTCACTGGTGGGTGGAGTACTCCAGACGTATACATTCCCTATCGCCACATGGGGCAGCAGTGAGCATCTTCTCATTTGCTGATCGACACATCTTTAGCATCGCTCCCATCACAGAGGTACTTCATACATTCTTTCATTTATTAATCCCAATCCAGTGTTCACATTCTACATTTTTCTAATCTTGAAAGATGCATCCAATCCATTCTGATTAAACATAATTATTTCTGATCCTCAGAGTAACACAATCATCAACACAGCCATACTGACCAACCAGCCGGTGTCACTTCCTGTCATTGTGCTGGCCATACACCTTGATGGGAAGGTGTCAGATGTCACCTCTGCAGTCACATGCCACTCTACCAACGAGAACACTGTCAAGGTGAAGCGCACAGTCAAACACAAACAGTCTTTCAAAAGATTAGTTTGATATTACAATAAATACATGTATGTTTGTTCATTATATACCCAAAGACAAAATGTTTGTCCGTGAAATGTCAGCCAAAACTAATTTTTCTTCATTGTCCACTTACTAGTTTCCTTCACATGTTTCAATCACAACTAAATAACAGACTCCAGGAATCAGCTAGCACTACATTTGTCAAGTTTAACACACAATCTGGAAGTAGAGGTAGACCTCTGACTTAATACATCTAAACTGTAGACCATGTGAAGGGACTTTCAAAGTTGACTGTCACTGCAGTATTTGGCATTTAGAATATTAAAATATTACCACCAACATCTGGTAAGGTATTTCAATATAGATAGAGACATATCTTTGGATTAAAGAATATCTAGTGAAACAAGATGTTAGAAATGTGAATGATCTTTGGTGACTAGACCATGTCATATATCTTACATCTAAAACAGGAAACATGAACAGATTCAGGTAGGATTGAGTTCATATGGCCTGAATTCACATTTTAGTGAAAGCGGCAAATAGATATAAATTGTTGTATGAAAAGTAAGACAACCATATTAAGTCAGAACACCTAAGTAGAAATTAAGTGCCAAAAGCTAAACAGAAATGATCCAAGCCGTGGCAAGCAGAATGAAAGGGCCAACAACCAAGTGAAAATACCATGAGTGATGAAGACAGGCTCGACTAACAGCACGACCTGGAAACAGGTGATCTGCAGCATTAACACTTGAAATGTGAGATGACAGCTGGAGAGAGAAGATCAGATTTCACGTTAGACAGCAGCGAAATGATTGGCTGTTAGACATCCTGACATGGAGTGTTGACTAAAAACACTGCATTCAACCACTGACCCCCCCCCCTATTTTCTGTTTTGTTTATCTCTTTTTGTATTTTTCTTAGTTTTTTGTTGTTTTTTATTCTCTATCAAAGCGTCTTTGAGTGTCTAGCAAAGCGCTATACAAGACTTATGTATTATTATTATTATTATTATTATTATTATTATTATTATTATTATTATTATTATTATTATTATTATTGTTATTATCAACCACTAAAGGGAACAGCAGAAGAAGACAGACTGAATGCCAAGTCTCTTATTTGTAATTTCCTCGAACCTCGCCCGAACCGGAAGTTGTTCTGTTGCGCCATTTTAAGGAGCGTTCCAAGGTGCTGATTTGTGCCTGAGGAGCGAGGAGCCACGAGGCCATCCTTCAGGGAAATCCTCAGCCACTCGCCACGCCCGCTTACTGTGTATCGTTCACTGATTGGACGCTGCAACGCATCCACTGATCTGATGCTTCTTAACATCAGAGTAGTTAATAGAGTGAAGATAAGTCATTAAAGGGAATCACTCCTCAGTCTATATGGTTTGTTTTTCAAATAATGTATCAAATAGTTGAAAATAAGTAATAATACATCTGAACAACAAAACGGACCACATATGACTTTTCTTATCTATATATTTATTTTGTATTTATCGTCATTTTCATTGAAGATGACCATTTTTTTGCGTAATTCTTCCTGAAAAAAATAAGCCTTGTCAGTGTTCAAAAAGCACCACGATCATATCCTGGATTCCTAGATTATGAATTCAAAATTCAGGATATCAATAAATGCAGACGTTAATAACTAAAGGAATAATATAAAGGCATTCTGCGGGTAGAACAGGTCCGCTCAGCAGGACCCAGAATAAATACAGAGAGCAGGGTTATTAATGTGCAGGTGTGTGTGGAACAGGAACACACTACTGCTGCTCTGGCAGAGATAACTGTGAAATAGATCAGCGAACATGTCTGCAAACCCAAACTCTATCAAAATTCTCTGCAGCAACTGACAGTCGATCCAGATGCATCAGCTGTCGCTGTCATCACAAACGGAAGTCGTTTAACGTGACGTCTCATTGCTCTTAAAACACATCCATCTCCTCTAATGTTTTACTTATTTTAATTATTAATATACTATTATAATGTCCTTTAATTGCCAGTATAATTGGATTCTTCTCCTCTTGTTTTTTTGTTTGCCTCACTTGGAATCACAGGTTTCCAGCGATTGCTCCACCCTCTTTGTGGATGGCAGCGAATCAGGGTTGGGTGACACCTGTGCAGAAGTGGAGTTTCTACTGGGTGCACTCCGTGGCTCTTTGTGTTTGGAGGTGTGGGCCCCTTCAGTGCCCCTTCGGGTGTCTTTGGCCGATTCCATTCTCAATGTCATTGATGGCTGGAAACACTTCACAGAAGAAGGGTAGGAGACATTCCCAATTGGTCTTCATTGATTGTACTGGATTGGATCACTCATAAGACTGGAGCACATCAGAATCAGAATATCTTTATTAGTCCCACAGAGGGGACATTTACATTGCTACAGCAGAAAGGAGCCAAAGACAGCTTAATGTTACCTAAAGCATGTATAAACAAGTGTTAAAGATTAAAAAAAGAAGGAAATTATAATTTAAAAAAGTTACTTATTATACAGAATACACATCCTGTAACAGTTCTGAGGATAAATCAGAGTGCTTAACATGTATTGAATTGAGAGTCCGGCAAAATCAGCAGAGGTAACTGTGGCGCACACACCTCGGCTCCTTATAAACGACAGCGCTGTCAATGGTTCAGAAACCTCAACGTGTCATTGTCCAAATTAGTCACATTCATAGTTGGTGACTACAGCTGGCAGGCCACCAAGCTTTCAGGAGTTGTCATTCATAACACTCCGTTCAATGTCTCACTTTGGGATGCGCCTCATCGCGGAGCAAACAGAAGCATCAATATCATTACGCCAATCCTGATTGGCTGGTGATCTTGACGTCAGCATCAGGGAATCACCCCCTATAAGTAGCTTGCGCCACGACGCATGCGTCATTCAAACACCTCTTCTCGCTTCAGAGCACATCTCTACAGTAGCTGGGCAAGCTTAACGGTCTACAGACTGAACCCAAATACCCATTTCGGTCGGCGGGCGCTCCCTGGCTACTCCTTCTGCTATGCAGGAAGACGGTAGTACTAACGCCGTTAGTATTAAAATCGACCTCGCCCTTCTCTTCCCCTGAAAGTAAGGTAGGTCCGATTTTTTTAAGCTAGCAGCACACCTGTTGCTAGCTCGCTCCCTCTCTACCTACACCACTGGAGCAAGGAAGTTTTTTCTTTTCTCTTCCTCACGGAGGGGAAAAGGATTAAAAAGGAGCATACTGCCACACCAGTGAGTATTCTCCGGGAATAAAAGACCCACACTGTCCTTTTCTCCGGATTAAGGACAAGGTGGTTTTATCTTTTCTCCCGTCCCACCTGTCGAGAGCGGGCCCTCTCCACGCCACGAGGCGACCAAGATGGACGCCCCTCTCCCTCACACCAGAGGAGTCAGGGACTCGGTGGCTCGACTCTGCGGCTGCGGGTTGAAGATCTCGGGCACAGACACACACCAGGTCTGTTCGTCCTGCCTCGGGCTGGAACACGCCCGAGGCTATCGACAACCCCGGCTCATGCGGACATTGCGTCCGCTTCACTGTTAAGAGCCTCCGCCGACGGTTAGCTCGACAAGCTAGCCTGTCGGAACAGGACCCCCCCATGTCCACAGCACAGGGCGCTATGGGCCTGACCCGTGAGTGGTACAATCTGAATACAGTGGGACTCCCTCAGAAGGTGATAAACACTATTCAGAGTGCGAGAGCTTCCTCCACCAGGTCTCTTTACGACTGTAAGTGGAGGGTGTTTGAGGAGTGGTGCCTTCAAGAAGGACACATCTCTTTTCAATGTCCTGTCGGGGTGATTCTATCATTTCTAAAGGACTTGATCGATAAACACAGAGCTTTCTCCACGATCAAGGTGTACCTGGCTGCTATTGCTGCATGCCATGTGGGCTTTGAGGGTAAGACGGCTAGCCAACACCCTTTGGTTTGCCGTTTTATGAAGGGAGCGCGCAGGCTCCTCCCTGTCTCCAGGTCGCTGGTGCCCTTATGGGACCTGGCAGTGGTTTTAAATGGGCTCAAAATGACCCCATTTGAACCCCTGGAAGGAGCTGACATGAAACATCTGTCACTCAAGACAGTTCTGTTACTGGCCCTGGCATCCGCCAAGCGGGTCAGCGATATTCATGCACTGTCTGTACATCCCTCATGCACTCAGTTCGCCCCAGGGCAAACGAGAGTGTTGTTGAAGCCCAACCCTGCCTTTACACCAAAGGTGGTTGGTTCGTGTACCCCCATTGACATTGAGGCATTTCCTCCGCCGCTGGTTTCCTCCGGGGAGCAGCAGCAGTATCTGTTGTGTCCAGTCCGGGCTTTACACACATATATGGACAGATCAAAAGAGCTTCGTCTTAATGACCAACTATTCGTGTCCTGGGCTAACCCTCACAAGGGTAAGCCTGTTACTAAGCAACGGCTCTCCCACTGGATTGTGGAGGCAATTGCTTTGGCCTATACGAGTCAGAATTCGCAAGCACCTTCGGGTCTGCGGGCTCACTCGACTTGGGCCTGGCTACATCCTGGGCTTTGTTCAAGGGTGTTTCCATCCAAGACATCTGTGCAGTGGCGAGCTGGTCCTCGCTGCTCACTTTTGTCCGCTTTTATAGGCTAGACGCAGAGATGGAGTACTCGAGTCCTGGACTCGGACTCGAGTCGGACTTGAGTGCCGATTTTCGGGACTCGTGACTTGACTCGGACTCGCGCACTGATTGACGCGACTCGGACTTGGACTCGTGAATTCTCGCACAGGATGACTTGGACTCGGACTCGGACTCGTGAATTCACCCCCCACGATGACTCGGACTCGACTCATACATTGACGCTCCGACTTGGACTCGGACTCGAGCACATTTTCTCTGGAGTCTGATGTCCTCTATCCTGTATGGCGAGTTCACGTACTGGGCCCCGCTGTTCCAGTCTAGAGATGTCTACAGACACACCCCGCATCGTGCTGTATGCTTTCACACATTCTGCTTCCACATTGGAAAAGAGCAGCGTAAAATGCTCGTTATGTGGAAACAATATAGAAGAGAAGGCTCCCTAACACATTACTCTAAGGATCGAGTTCAGACATATAGGCTGTCTTGAACACTATCATCAGAGTAACGTGATCTAATCAATAAATAAAGATTCAGATAACACGAAAGCACATGGCTACTTAACATGCATAATGACATCATTTTGCATGCTAAGTAGCCATGTGCTTTCTGGGGCTAAATCTTTATTAACCCATAAACGTTCCTTCAAAATAAGAGTCCCAATCTTATTACTATCAAAATAAAAGTGCAAAACGAAAACTTTACCATAGGCAAATATTGGCATACAAATATAATCACTTCTCTAAAAGGTAACTCATTTTAAATATAGTTTATTTACATATAATAATATGAATATTATAAATAAGCTTTATATTTGTATAGCACCTATTACAAGAATTGTAGCCAAACTCGCTTCACAGCAGTTCAATAGACAGGATAACAGCAATGTAGAGGAGCAGCTACATTTCAAAACATATATCCACGAAGATTAATACATGAAGACTTGTGACTCGGACTTGACTTGGACTCTTCTTAAGTGACTCGGAATTGGACTCGGACTCGAACACAGGTAATGATGACTCGGACTCGGACTCGACTTGGACACTCCTTGGGTGACTCGGACTTGGACTCGGACTCGACTACGACTCTCCCTTGGTGACTCGGAGTTGGACTCGAAGAGTGGTGACTCGAGGGTGACTTGGACTCGTGAATTGGTGACTTGACTACAACACTGGCTAGACGTTTCCGCTCCAAGTGTGGCCCGAGCAGTGCTGGACACCTTGTTGAGTCGGGACTCTACCTGTTAAATTCTGGTTGATCGGTGATTTTCGAGATAAGCTCGTCTGGCAATACGGGAGCTACAATTTCCCATAGTGAGACATCGAACGGAGTGTTATGAATGAGAACTATAGGTTACTTACGTAACCCCAGTCCTCAGAGTAACATGAAGTGAGATGTCTCACCAGACGGCCCTCCTTGCTATGGTGAAGCGAGAAGAGGTGCTTATTTTGAATGACGCATGCGTTGTGGCGCAAGCTACTTATAGGGGGTGATTTCCCCTGACGCTGACGTCAAGATCACCAGCCAATCAAGATTGGCGTAATGAGATTGATGCTTCTGTTTGCTCCGCGATGAGGCGCATCACATAGTGAGACATCTCACTTCATGTTACTCTGAGAACTGGGGTTAAGTAAGTAACCTATAGTGTTTGTTTTCCTGTTACCACTGTTTTATTCCTGTTACCACAGTAATGTAAGATGACTCTGCATTACCACCACTCTTGCTCACAGCTAGAGTCTATCAATCAATGTTTATTCATATACAGTAGCCCAATATCACAAATGCTACATTTGTCTCAGTGGACTTCACAGTTTGTACAGAATATCAGTATGACAATAATAATAATAATAATAATATAATAATAATAATAATAATAATAATAATAATAATAATAATAATAATAATACAGTACATGTGAGTTGGATTTGGTTGTTTGTTAGTGCTTGTTGCCATTAGGTTTAGGCTAGCACATATTCTACAGACTAAAGCTAGCAACATAATGTGTTCAACATATTTGTTTAAAGGTCTCCTATCATGCAAAATCTACTTTTTGATGTATTTTATATAAACTGCAGCTGTGTATTCAGCAGGATGTCTATGAGAGGGTGACGTTGTTATATATATAATACATATAATGACACTGTTCTAGAGGTAAACACAGAGGAAATAACCTAGCTATGTGCTATATCAGAAACGGTGGGTTACATATTGTAACCAAGCGGCAAACTCTGGGGAACAGCCGGGAAGCCAATACGGAAGTGCCACACACTGCAGTTCATACATGGGCCGCTAGGGACTGGCTGCAGAAAGGAGCAATTTCCATAGACCCCCATGTTAAAATGCCCAACTTTACAGCAGAAAAAAACATGTTTCTACCCATGGATGCAATAAATATTATTATCGATTCCACCTTCATGATTATGATTCTGTGAGTGAATTGTTTTCTAACACGACCCTTTTATTTATATTAGGTCTTAAAGTGTTTGCATAAATCAGGGCGTGGTCACGTTGATGGACAGTACATGCCTCACTGTCAGCTAACAGCAACTTGTCCACTCTGCTAGGCTACAACCATAGAGGCTACAATGTTAGGTAGTCATAGTACTGTACTTGACCCTTTAGCTTTAGCCGTGTTCGTGGTGATTGTGCCTTTTAGGGAGTATTGTTACAAATACCAGACAACATTTTGTGCTGTGCGCTTGAATGTACTAACAGAACTTCCAAGAAGTCTAAAATGATAATATTATACATGTTAACCCCGTTCGCAGGTGTTTGTGTGCTTGGTAGCTTAGCTTGTTACTTATTAGCCAGCTAACCCTTTATGCATACATATACATTTTAGTTAATGATTCAGCCTTGGGTAAGACTTTTATAGTCTATGGCTATGACGCCCATAATGCTAAACGGGAGCAAATGTTAATAGGGGACCCAATTATCCCATTGGTGGCCGCCGGAGCTAACGGAGCCGCAGGGGGCTAGCTCCAGCCGGCGTCCCGGAGCTAGCCCACTGCCGGTGGAGTCCGTCTTTTCTCAATGTGTGAATGACAAGCATTAAGAATAACAAAATATAGCTAATTCTCTTGCAGATTGTCTCATTTGATTATGAATGTAACGTTTATATAGGGGAACTACACTGTTAGCAGTAACTTGGTATGCATGAATTTCATGTTAGCTTAGCTTCTTAGACTGAGCTAGCTCTGTTTACTTCCAGTTTGGAAGCAGCAGGTCCCGCCTCGGCTCCGCCTCTTTGCCCTTATTTGAAGCAGGCGGGATTAGACTCTGACGTCACAGTCGAGCCGTTAGTGGCCGACTCCGCCTACTAAGGGCTTCACGGCAACTCTGCAGAATCCTATGGGTGACGTCACGGACACTAAGTCCATTTATATATACAGTCTATGATTATTACTAGCAGGGCCGGCCCTTCCCACTGGCGAACTAGGCGGTCGTCTAGGGCGCCAGATCTAGAGGGGCGCTGCGCTTTTTAAAATTCTGCCTAATTGTATGCCCTTGATGTAATACGTTTACATTAATAATTGAATAAAGTAAACACCCTTTGCACCCCGGGCCGGCGGCAACATTTTGCATTTGCCCTGTACAATGGGCGCTGTAACTGTAAGTGATGAAAGGGGGGGGATGGTCGCTTATCTGGCACCCACGGGCCGCGGCTCACAGCCAAAGGCTCGTGTGCAAACGTGTCCACCCCAAGGGTGGATTGTCCTGCCGAGCCAGGAAGAACCAGGGGGCCGTCTGGCAGGGGCCCGTCTCTTGACACGAGGCCGGCCCCCCTGTTCTCCAGTCCCGGAATGTGGGGGGCTTTTAGAGATAAAAACATTCTCTGAGGCCCAACAAGGCGGCGGAGCTGACTCCGCCCTGCCTGTTGATGTAAGCCACTGTGGTGCGGTTGTCGCTCCTCACCAGCACATGTTTTCCCTGTAGTACAGGTTTGAAGTGCTGTAGGACTAGTACTACTGCCTGTAGCTCGAGAAGGTTAAGGTGCCGGGTCTCTGTCAGAGGCCAGCCACCACCTATAGCTGTCTCTAGGTAGGTCCTTTCCCTTCAGCAAATGCTCTGGGGAGATAAGTGATTCAGTGTCTCCAGGTGTTTACACACCATCCCCCAATATGTGGATTAACTCTCTTTATGGTAGTTAAAAGGTCTATCGGGAGAGGGGCTGGTCAGATTTTGACATGGCAACCCACCAGGGCAGTCAGAATCTCTGGCTGCTGTGACTTGTGATGTGAATTTCTCCGGCCGTTACTTGTATTAAAGATCCGTGTTTGACATCAGAACTCCTGCTCGTCCCGTGTCTCTCTGAGTCCTGACTCTCCATTGCTGCAGAAGTTTCCCTTGCACCCAGTATCGGGGGTTGCCCTCCACTGAAGGGGGGGATGGTCACCAGACGTAGTTTGTGCCTCTTGGGATCTAAACAAAGGCTGGAAACCACCTCTGTAGGCGACACAAGTGGTGAGCAACCACCATGAGACCCAGGTCTGTTGTACTCGTAGGCTATCCCCTGAAAGGCAAAACGCAAATACTTTCTGTGCAGCACTTTTGACATGAAAGTAAGCGTCCTTCAGGTCGATGGTTGTGAACTAATCGCCCGGCTGCACTAGTTCCAGTAATTGTTTTATGGTTAACTGTTACGGTGGAGCGAAGGAAGCAGGTAGGACCCAAATGCAGATTAAAGTAAAAACTCCTTTATTTCAAGGCTAGGGCTAGGGCTAGGGCTAGGGATATAAACAAAGACAAAACAGAACACTCACCGACGAACTAGTCATGACACAAGACGAACCAACACTCAACACTGGGAGACAGGGGAATTTAAACACAGGGTAACTAGACACAGGTGGGAACAATCAGGAAATTAGACGCACCAGGGAAACTAACGACAGGAGGAAAAACACAGGGAAAAGGACCAGACAATATACCAAGAGGAAAACATGACGGGGAGAACAGCAAAACACCCAAACCAAGACATAGAAAACGTGACAAAACAATAATCGTAACAGAACCCCCCCCCTCAAGGGACGGATTCCAGACGTCCCTAAAATACCAAAACAGTCCCATAAACGTCCAAAAAACAATGTCCAGCAGGGTGGGTGGAGGGGGACCGGAGGAGGGACATACAACTAGGGCCACCAGGGTGGGTGCAGGGGGTCAGGAGGAGGGACGCAAAACTAGGGCCACCAGGGTGGGTGGAGGGGGTCTGGAGGACGGGACTGAACTGACTGCCCAGGGGCACGGCAGAGGACCAGGAAGGGGTCTCGGGCGGACGGCCCGGGGGCAAGGCAGAGTACCAGGAAGGGGTCTCGGGCGGACGGCCCGGGGGTAAGGCAGAGTCCAAAAAGGGGGATTCGGGCAGACGGCCCGGGGCCAAGGCAGAGGACCAGGAACGGGTCTCGGGCGGACGGCCCGGGGGCAAGGCAGAGTACCAGGAAGGGGTCTCGGGCAGACGGCCTGGGGGTAAGGCAGAGTCCAAAAAGGGGGATTCGGGCGGACGGCCCGGGGGTAAGGTAGAAGCCGAGAAGGTGGACTCGGGCGGACGGCCCGGGGGCAAGACAGAGTCCAAGGTGGGGGTTATGGAGGGGCGAAGACCACCGCGGCCGGGAAAGTCAGGGGGCCGGGCTCGAGGGCGAAGGCCGTGACTCTCAGGGGCCCGGGATCGAGGGTGAAGGCCGTGGCTCTCAGGGGACCGGGATTGAGGGTGAAGACTCCGGCTCTCAGAGGGCCGGGCTCGAGGGCGAAGACCGGACAGCTCCGGAGGCCGGGCAGGAACCGGTGTCGACCGGACCGGACCTGGAGGCCGGGCAGGAAAGCGCTGATGGGACAGCTCCGGAGACCGGGCAGGACCCGGTGTCAGCCGGACAGAAACCGGAGCCGGTCGGACAGGCTTCGGCAGGATCCCCCACGGAAGTGGACCAGGAGTTGGCAGGAACCCCGGCGAGACAGGTGATGGACATGGGGCTGACAGGGCCCCCGGTAGAACCTCCAACGGCATGGGATATAGGGTTGGCAGGACCCCCGGCAGGGGAGTAGATGGCGGGACCTCCAACGACACAGGACACAGGGTTGGCAGGACCCCCGGCAGGGGAGTAGACGGCTGGACCTCCAACGAGACAGGAGAAAGGGTTGGCAGGACCCCCGGCAGGGAAGCAGACGGCGGTACCTCCAACGAGAAAGGAGAAGGAGCTGGCAGGCCCCCCGGCAGGAGAGTAGACGGCGGGACCTCCAACGGGACAGGACATGGAGCTGGCAGGACCCCCGGCAGGAGAGTAGACGGCGGGACCTCCAACGGGACAGAACAAAGGGTTGGCAGGACCCCCGGCCGGAGAGTAGTCGGCGGGGCCTCCAACGGGACAGACATACGACTGGCAGGACCTCCGGCAGAGGAGTAGTCGACGGAGCCCCCAACGGGACGGGACCCGGAGTAGGGACCCGAGAGGAGACTCGAGAGGAGACTCGAAAGAGGAACCAAGGGGGAACTCGAGAGGGGACTCAAGAAGGGACTCGAGAGGAGACTCGAGAGGAGACTCGAGAGGGGAACCAAGGGGGAACTCGAGAGGGGACTCGAGAGGAGACTCGAGAGGGGAACTAGAGGAGGGACTAGAGGAGAGACTAGAGGAGGGACTAGAGGAGGGACTAGAGGAGGGAACTCGAGAGGGGACTCGCGAGGGGAACTAGAGGAGACTGGAGAGGGAACTCGAGAGGGGACTGGAGAGGGGACTCGAGAGGGGACTGGAGAGGGGACTCAAGAGGGGACTGGAGAGGGGACTGGAGAGGGGACTCGAGAGGGGACTGGAGAGGGGACTGGAGAGGGGACTGGAGAGGGGACTGGAGAGGGAACTCGAGAGGGAACTCGAGAGGGAACTCGAGAGGGAACTCGACAGGGGACCTGTGTCGGTCGGTACGCCGACAGGACTCGGGGAGCTGGCGTCGGCTGGAGAGCCAGCAGGAGACGAGGTGCTGGAGTCGGTCGGTACGCCGACAGGACACGGGGAGCTGGTGTCGGCCGGAGACGAGGGGCTGGAGTCGAAACCATGGCTGTTGGGGCCAGCACTGGAGCCGGAACCATGGCTGTTGGGGCTCGGGCTGCTAGCCTGGCCTTGCGACGACTCCTCTTAGCAGCTGCCTGAATACTCCGTGGACCTCCATAAGCCAGACGAGTTCCGGAATACGACTCCTGGAGAGGAGCAGGAGCTGGGGCAGAAGCACAGGTTGACTTCAGGCGGAACCCACCAAGGCGTATGGTGCCAGATTTGGAATTGGGAGACATGGAGCTAGCATGCCTAGGGCTAGCAGGCCGGGAATCACATGCTTGAAGGAAGTCCAAAATCCAGTCAGGTAAGAACTCAACAAAACATGGTTTCTCTGCTGCCAACCGGAGCGCCTCTACCAGAGCGGCCCTCTTCTGCCGAACACTGGACGCTCCCTTCCACCAATCGAAGCAGCAAGCCAGATAGAAGGTTAAATGCTGCAATTCAACCTCCCATGGATCATCTGCTGGGTCCATTTGTGGTTGGTTCGTAATGTTACGGTGGAGCGAAGGAAGCAGATAGGACCCAAATGCAGATTAAAGTAAAAACTCCTTTATTTCAAGGCTAGGGCTAGGGCTAGGGATATAAACAAAGACAAAACAGAACACTCACCGACGAACTAGTCATGACACAAGACGAACCAACACTCAACACTGGGAGACAGGGGAATTTAAACACAGGGTAACTAGACACAGGTGGGAACAATCAGGAAATTAGACGCACCAGGGAAACTAACGACAGGAGGAAAAACACAGGGAAAAGGACCAGACAATATACCAAGAGGAAAACATGACGGGGAGAACAGCAAAACACCCAAACCAAGACATAGAAAACGTGACAAAACAATAATCGTAACATTAACATATGGAACTTTTTGCAAGCAATGTGGTGATTCAGGATGCGAAGATCCAGAATGGGTCTTCTTGGAAACCAGGAAGTACATGGAGTAAAGCACCTTTTCTCTTTCCTGAGAGTGCACGACGGACATAGCCTTTTTTTTTGCATAAGGGCCTGAATCTCTGTTGAAAGGAATCCTATCTCCTCCTGGGATGATAGATGTGCCTCTGTTATGGCGCATTTCCACTGCAGGGCCTTGCACGGCTTAGTACGGTATAGTTAGGCCTTGGTAGGCCAGGCTCACTTTATGCTGCGTTTCCATTACAGTTAAGGAACTGGGGTAGTAGCTATAGTAACGCAGTGTAGCCTTGACGTCATCTTCAATGCGAAACACAAAACCAACATCAGCTGTTAGCTGTTAGCACACAGAGCTCACAGCTCCTCATATCTGTTCAGAAACTAGACAAAAGTTAAACAAAAGTACAAACTACAGAATGTCTGTGTCATGGTGAATACAGTCGCTGGTTTATTTATGTCTGTAGGCCGTTGTTGTGAGTGTGGACGGTCGGAGCATATACTGCGTTAGCTTAGCCGATCTCCATTCAGAAAACAAGCATTTTTTTTTCGCCTGCCGTCGTGTCTGCAGACTTGTCAAAGCATTAATTCATGGTTTTTACAAACCGGTATCAGTATGTTGTTACTTCGGCATCATTTTGAAACGTGTATTACAATGAAATCACTGTAAAATATGTTAATGTTGTTGTAGCCAGCGATTCTCTCACTAGTTTAGCATACTCAGCCCGGTTGTTGGCCCGGAACGAACCTCGATTTTGGAGCCAGAAAACTGTGAAAAAGTACCCGCTATCCGGAACTATGCCTAGTGGAAACGCAACCAAAAAAGTGGAAATGCGCCATTATACCCTTGAATGGAGGAGGGACGCTGCAGAACTGGAGTGAGTAACCCAGTCTCAGTGTCCTGGCCATCAATTCTGCCAGTACCCAGCTGAGCTTCCATTCCCCATAAAACTGTGTTAGGGGACATGCAAGCAGCTGTGGAGCAGCAGCTAAGAAGCTGTGGTACTCTCTGGCGGCCCTCTCCGCCGCCAAAACATCCATAACAGGAAGATTTAGCCCATGGGGAACCAACATGAAAAGGGCCGAGCCTCCGCGGAGGTCCTTGAATGCACTGCACGTGGCCAACCCTCGCTGTGTTCACATTAACGGCGAAGTGCATTTTAATCGAAGCCACTATACCAGAGGAGGTGTTTTTCTGACAGCAACACACCGGCTATAGCAGGCATGGGCAAACTAAGGCCCGTGGGACATATGCGGCCCGTTGGGCTTTTTAATACGGCCTGCCGAATATTGGTACAAAATTGTCAAATTATAGTAAAGACCGCATTAATTTTGCCTTTTTCCTGCAATACCCGGCATTTCAGTTGATCCCACTAGAAGGTGCACTCTAGACACAAATTACCTTTGCTGGAGTCGGCAACCCGGCAAGATCTAAGAACCAAATACGTCACGCTTACATTGGAGGGGTTAACCTGAGCAATAACAGTTCACGTTTAGTGAAAATATGTGTTCACCGATCTGCTACAGGCCCGGCCCGTCTGTTACATTTTAAAACTCAGAGTGGCCACCAAGCCAAAGAGTTTGCCCACCCCTGGGCTATAGTGTCCCTGACCGCACAGTGCTTTGACGGCACTTCCTGCAGTTTATTACACTCATGTGAGTGTAGGAGCGCTGGATCCTCTACTGGAGTTGACAGCGGGAGTGGCGAGTGTGCTCACAATAGCACTGCTTTTTGAAACACTGCGTGACCAAGGCGATCGATCCAAAGAGCCCCTTCGTAGACACGGGGGCTCCCAGGAGATCATCACGGTCAGTTTTTTGAGAATGCCGGGAGTCCCAGCCAGCTGCGGCGTGATCCCACTGTGGCCAGGGACATCACCTGGCCAGCAGCGGCTGCCACACCATGGATCAGGTTATTAATTTGCTGTGGTCCGAATAATCGCTCTGATCCGGTGAGGTGAGGGCATCTTGCGGGGGAATAATCAGCGAGACGCCCAACACACCAGTGTCATTTGCAGCCGCGGCCATCCGCTCCAAGCCGGAATATTCTATCAAAAATATTCCAACATTTTCCCTGTCATGCGGCAGCGGGGGAAGAGGTTCTCCGCCCAGCCTGCTGCCTGAGCCAGGCCAGGCATGCTGGCATATGAGGTTTCCGTGCGGCCCGCACCCTCAGAATACCTACCATTCCTGCCATCGACATCTCGTTTTCAGTGGCTGTTGCCACGACGCCTCCACACACTGCCAGATATCTGGCAACGGGGGCGAGACGAAAGCCGGTTCCACCGGGCGGGATGGACCGTCAAATCCCTGGCTTCAGCGGCCGGCTTCGGTGGCAGGACAAAGTCATCTTCTTCCTCCTCAGAAAACGGAGCCATAACCCGATGGCGAACGTTGGTCACCTCGGCCATATCCTGGTCTCCCACGTCCACCACCTCGAGCTCGTCTTCGGCGTGGTCTGGTCCCAGACACTCGAAACAGAGCTGGCGGGGATCGGCACCCGCTATTAAGCCGGGCTTGAGGGACAGGCACAGGTTTCAAGAGGTGACTCCATTTGCTTCCCTGGAGGTAAGATACTTTTTACTTGGATTGCCAGTCAGGAGGCGTAGCCGCCTTATATACTGTGAGCCTGCGCGCGCATTCAGGTAGGCTCGCCCTGATTGGCCGGCTACGTTGATACCTACTTGAATGTGTGAACGTTCGTGTATCATTGACGAGAGTAGTACCCATAGAGTCCAGTAGAGGGCGGAGCCTGTGTGAAATAGAACAATGCACAAGAAAAGCGCTATATAAATACAATTTATTATCATTATTTAAAAATGGCTTCAACTCTGGCCATCCTGCTTTGTTGATTTAAGAGGGAATTCTCATTCTACACTGAACAAAAATATAAATGCAACACTTTTATTTTTGCTCCGATATTTCATGAGATGAACTCAACGATCTAAAACATTTTCTATATTCACAAAATGACCATTTCTCTCAAATATGGCAGACACGCGTGTGTGGCGTCGTGTGAGTGAGCGGTTTTCTGATGTCAATGTTGTGAATCGAGTGGCCCATGGTGGTGGTGGGGTTATGGTATGGACAGACGTATGTTATGAACGACGAACACAGATGCATTTCATTGATGGCATTGTGAATGCACAGAGATACCGTGACGAGATCCTGAGGCCCATTGTTGTGCCATTCATCCACGACCATCACCTCATGTTGCAGCATGATAATGCAAGGATCTGTACACAATTCCTGGAGGCTGAAAACATCCCAGTTCTTGCATGGCCAGCATACTCACCGGACATGTCACCCATTGAGCATGTTTGGGATGCTCTGGATCGGCGTATACGACAGCGTGTTCCAGTTCCTGCCAATATCCAGCAACTTGGCACAGCCATTGAAGAGGATTGGACCAACATTCCACAGGCCACAATCAACAACCTGATCAACTCTATGCCAAGGAGATGTGTTGCACTGCGTGAGACAAATGGTGGTCACACCAGATACGGACTGGTTTTCGGACCCCCCCAGACCCCCCAATAAAGCAAAACTGCACGTTTCAGAGTGGCCTTTTATTGTGGCCAGCCTAAGGCACACCTGTGCAATAATCATGCTGTCTAATCAGCATCTTGATATGCCACACCTGTGAGGTGGGATGGATTATCTCGGCAAAGGAGAAGTGCTCACTATCACACATTGTTCAGATTTGTGAACAATATTTGAGAGAAATGGTTATTTTGTGAATATAGAAAATGTTTTAGATCTTTTCATTTCATTTCATTTCAAACCTTTATTTAACCAGATTGGTCCCATTGAGATCATAGATCTCTTTTTCAAGGGAGACCTGCATCTCTGAGTTCATCTCATCAAAAATGGGAGCAAAAACAAAAGTGTTGCATTTATATTTTTGTTCAGTGTATCTCGAATATGGCTGGTACAGTATGTGAAACTTGTTATGTCCGGCTGGTCCTGTGGTGAGTTTTCAAATATTTTCCTGTTGTGTAGTGATTTCTAATTTTTTAGAGTCCAAAGCAAATATAGTTTAGCTGTGGTTATGTTAATACAGTAATGTATAGATATACTGTTATTTTAACAAAAGACAAATATTTGTTGTGATATTACTCTGAAAGGGCTCTAAGGTAGTGCCCTCTGGGGTTTCTCTAAAACAAACAAATGTTTAGTATTTCAATGTTTGTTTTACCATGTTGCATATCCTCCTGCACGTTTACCAGCCGTTTTTGGTGCACAACTATCACCTTTCAGTGGAATAGTGTGGCACCATTGGCAGGAAAATGTTTTGCTCACTGTTTATTTGCTTGCACAAGAGACATGGTGGGGTAAAACTGTTCAGGCTAAGAGCTTTAACTATATTCAGAGATTCTAAGAGCATAATAATAACTTCTCAATTGTGTTGGGGAATAATTTGCTTAGGTATTTAACCTTTGACACAGTTCATAATTTTCTGTTTTGCCTGTCTCTTTTCCAATGGCATAGGTATACGGCCTTGGATGTTGCTGATATCTCTCTTAAGGAGGGGCAGCTTGGGATCATTGTTGAGGCTATGACAGAGCACAAGCTGCCATCATTCATCTATCCATCTTCTCCCGCTTATCCGTGGTCGGGTCGAGGGGGTAGCAGTTCCAGCAGAGAGCCCCAAACTTTCTTGTTTGGGGCTCTCTGACTGCTCTGACTGGGGGGTCCCAAGGCGCTCCCAGGATAGCGAAGAGATATAATCCCTCCACCTGGTCCTAGGTCTACCCCTTGGTCTCTTCCCAGCTGGACGTGCCAGGAACACCTCCCTAGGGAGGTGCCCAGGTGGCATCCTTACTAGGTGCCCGAACCACCTCAACTGGCTCCTTTTGACGCGAAGGAGGAGCGGTTCAACTCCTAGTCCCTCCCGGATGACCGCACTTCTCACCTTATCCCGAAGGGGATACGATTCTCTGGCCCATCTCACGCTCCATTGTTCCCTCACTCGAGAACAAGACCCCGAGATATTTGAACTCCTTCACTTGGGGTAAGGACTCATTCCCTACTTGGAGTGGACAGTCCATCGGTTTCCTGCTGAGAACCATGGCCTCAGATTTGGAGGTGCTGATCCTCATCCCAGCCGCTTCACACTCGGTTGTGAACCGATCCAGTGAGTGCTGAAGGTCGCAGACCGATGAAGCCATTAGAACCACATCATCTCCAAAAAGCAGTGGTGCAATCCTTAGTCCACCGAACTGCAGACCCCCTCCCCCACGACTATGCCTCGAAATCCAATCCATGTATATTACAGGATTGGTGACTAAGCGCAGCCCTGGCGGAGGCCAACCCTCACCGGAAATGGGTCCCACTTACTGCCGAGGACCCGGATACAGCTCTCGCTTTGGGAGTACAGAGATTGGATGGCCCTGAGTCGAGACCCCCTCACCCCATACTCCCGCAGCACCTCCCACAGTAACTCCCTGGGAACTCGGTCATACGCCTTCTCCAAGTCTACAAAACACATGTAGACCGGATAAGCGTACTCCCAGGCCCCCTCCAGGATCCTTGCGAGAGTAAAAAGCTGATCCGTCGTTCCACGACCAGGACGGAATCCGCATTGTTCCTCCTCAATCCTATCGAGTACCTTAGAGTAAACTTTCCCGGGTAGGCTGAGTAGTGTGATGCCTCTGTAATTGGCACACACCCTCTGATCCCCCTTTTTGAAAAGGGGAACCACCACCCCGGTCTGCCACTCCTTCGGTACTGTTTCCGACTTCCACGCAACGTTGATGAGACGTGTCAACCATGACAGTCCCTCAACACCCAGAGCCTTCAGCATTTCTGGGCGGATCTCATCCACCCCCGGGGCTTTGCTACTTTGGAGTTGCCATGAGGTAGTTTATTGTTCAGGGACATCTAGAGACCCGTTCTTTCTGGAACATAACATAACGTATTTATTTCCCTTGGGCACATTATTTTCTATGGACGACAGCTCTAGTTAGATTCAGGATCCATCTTTGTTTAGTCTCGCTGATGAGGAATGTTGATTATTACATTCTGAACTAGTTAAAACCTCAAACTATAGAAGAGATCTTCAGAATTGGTTTGGCAACCGCTGTGTCAACTCATGGCACAGCACATGTCTTTGTCAATCCTCCTGACGTAACTCCATAATAAATCATCAGTGTTTGCCATCAAGCTCCAGCTCTCCCCGTGTCTCTCTGAGTTTCGTCTCCATTGCTTCAGAAGTTTACATCACATCACAAAATGTATTGATGGCATGGTCCTATGCATCATTGTCTCACAGACACACAGAGGTGTGTTAGGACTGTCGTTCCTCATGTGTGTCCTGTCTCCTCAGGTGTGTGCCAGTGTATCAACGCTCTTCAATCCAGGTTCTGACTCGGTTCACAGCTCAGGATTCTCATGGCAGAAGCACATACCTCCTTGGCTCATCTGATTGGTTCGTGGATGTTACAGAGCTGGTCCGCAATTGGCTAAGAGTAGAGGACCCTCGAGTGGCTTCCCTTGACAGCAACAACAACTTGATTGGTTTACGACCAGGAAAGACATCACTCCATGTATGATAGATGTATAGCAATTCAGTTGTACATCCTCACTAATTGAGCACCATCATTACTACCATCTGTCTTCTCTCAGGTCATCTCTGAGCAGTGGGATGGCATGCTGGGCGGATGTGACATCACTGTGACCTCTGAGCCGGTTACCTCCGGGGACCTGTCTGTGCAGGTGGTCAGTGGCATTGGCATGTCAGTCGCAGATAGCCCCACCCACCCTTCCATTGTCACAACAACAGTAACAGCCTTCAACATCCTATACAACCATCACCAGGTGAGAGAAAGGACATCTTAACAGTGTTGGGTAAAGTTAATTTTAAATTTCAGTTTGTGCGTTATAACACTCATGAGTTATGCCAAAAAAGGAAATGTCATTGTACACATGTTGTTTACATTGTCCTCAATTCAATCGAATAACTTTAGTAGGTATGAGCAGATTACTTGGAATATTATTGCACAAGTTTCATACAACTAAAATGTCTCAATATGCACTAATGATGAAATCATTATGGGGTTATAGCTGTCTCTATAGCAGCCACATACAGAACAAGTCAAACACAAACGCCATGATTGCAGGCAGCCTCTCTTCCACATCGGTTATTGTTCTATTCCATCCTCCCCCTCTACCTTTGTACCTCGCCCAGTGCTCTCAGTTGCAGTCCAGGGGCCTCATTTATAAACGTGGTGTACGCTGAAAAGATGGCGCACGCCAATTTCTAAGCAATCTTTGCGATTTATAAAAAACAAACTTGACAGAGAGAATGTGCGGTCATCCACGGACACTCTGACCCATGCGTACGCACAAAAACGGGAAAGATGAGAAACTGAGACACGATTAGCAGAAGGAAAAATGGAGAGAAACATGTGAAAATAACACCTTAAATCAAAACATTGCCTCTAATGTATATGAAGAATACATTTGCAAAAATTGATTAAAGCCAATCTTAAAATGATTAAACAAACGCCTGTTTGAGACTCCTCAGTCCACACAAAAACGTAACTTAAATAAAATAAACGGATATGTTTTTGATCACCCCTCGAATATGTTGTCTTAATGTTATAATATATATTTTCATAAATGATGCGGTAAACAGAAGGATAGAATAGCGTCTAAAATGACGCAGTTTTGCCTTTCTATAGGTTGTATAGATACAGGGCCGCCCCTGGCCAACTTGGGGCCCCAAGCGACATTGTGAGATGAGGCCCCCCCCCCAACCGACAGGAGTGAAACAAAATGCTTTTTAAACAAAGTAGGCTACTTTGCAAATATAATTCCTGTTTATTATTATTATTATTATTATTATTATTATTATTATTATTATCAACACAGTTCGTTTTGTATACAGTGAGGTAAATGGTAAATGTGCATGTATGTCGTTCAGTACGCGTTAACAGGTGAATACGTCTGCATTTCCTGCCAAACATTAGCCTCAAAAAGATTCAAATATAATGAATGCAAATAAACTACTTCTACTAATAATAATAATAATAATAATAATCATAATAAATTCAATAATATAAATACTATATTATTTTATTATAATATAGTTGTCATATAGTAAAGACAAAACATGCTTATAACGCTCAAAAACTGATATTTCTTAAATCTGTATTCATAGTTCCCTCTGTCAGCAATGGATCAACAACTACACACACATTTCTCTCAGTATTTCTCTGTGTTGTGGTTGACATGACTGTTAGGAGTTAAGGGGAGAGGCTGAGGATCACCATGAAATGTGCAAATTGACATAAAATGAATAAAAGGGGAAAAATGCTCCATGTTTTTTAGGCTGTAAACTGTAACTGTTATGTAAGCCAACTAGACAGACAGTGTATCACTCTTCCTCCTGTGCATTAGCAGATAAAAGGCATAACATACTTGAATGAATGTTAAATAAAGAATGCTGGAAATGACTGCATCTCCGTTAGCCTATATGCTCTGCAGAGACTGCCTTCTTCATGTCATGAATTGCAGCTGATGTTTTAATATGGCAATTGGCAATTTGACTTCTACAACATTCGCAAGTTGTACATTTGACTCATACAATATCCCACCTTCGAGTGATGCTCTAGTTTCTTCATGTTTTGTTTTTTTCCCCTCTTGCTTGCGCCGGACTGAAACTGTCTTTTCACCGACATCTCTTCAGCTGCACTAGTATCAAAGCCGTGATTGGTCAGATGTCGATTCATTGCAACGGTGTCGGTTACAGACGTGCTCCCCTTGTCACCTCACTCTCACTCTCACGGGGGGTGCGCAGAGAACTGAGCGGAGAACTGCGCACAGCAGCTGAGGCCCTCTGGACGGGGCCCCCTGCACAAGGCAGTGCCCCATGCAGCCTGCGTGATTGGCCTGTAGGGAGGGGCGGCCCTGTATAGATACGAGCATGGTTTTATATACTATAATGTTTATTCATGTTTTTTGCCGTTTGCCAAGAATATTATTATATGTCGCTCGTAAAACACAGGGTTATGGAAACTAAGAACACCATATATTTGGCAAAGGGTGCAGTGGAGACGCTGCGCACAGCTGATTGACAGCCGGAACACAAACCACCAAATAAATAAAAGCAATAGTAAACAAAGTCCCAACTGTTTGTACATGTGCAAACCCAGCTTGATTGCACTTGTTACTGTGGGCCCCTCGTGTGCACTGTTTTATGAATCAGAATATTTGTGTGCGTATTCAATTTCTTTGTTCCTACGTACGCCATCTTTTTAGGTGAATCCTACGCAAAGTTTTAAAAATGAGGCCCCTGGTCTGTACATATATCTCTCTTGAATTGTTATGCTCTTTATAATAAATAGTTTTCTTTTCCAATTGTTAACATCTCCAACAACTTCTTATCAGCTCATATGCATTTCAGACAATTTCAACACTAAAATAAACACTTTCCAAGTCAAAACCTTAATCCAAGACTTAACACTCATCAAGTCAGTGTATATAGTCAAACATTCAAATTGTATCTTGTTTTACTTTGTCATATTCGCTTATAGTGGTCACTATGTCACCTATTTGCTTTGATAACAAAAAAGTCACTTTAAGTAGTTCCGAGGTGATCCAACCGTTGGTTTATATATTCTCGATCAGAGGCACTTGTTAATGGAGTAAACAGTTTCCGTAAAGCCCAAGGGTATTTTGCCTTTGATACAATTTATTTATCTGGTAAAACTGACCTCGACTTGACATATTTATTCAGGAAATCAAAGGAAACATAGGCAGTCAATTGCTCTGAAAACTACTCATAGAAACGGCCACATATTCCTCGTACTGCATTGCTTAAATCGATCATATGATGCCTTAACATGAACTTTTCCTTTTTTTTATTCCACTTATTTGCTAATTCTGTTCATGGCTTCATGCAATTACCCAAAACCATTAGGGCTGCACAATATATCTAAAATATATTGTTATAGTGATATATAACATTTGCAGTATGTATTGCAAAGAAAGCACAAACTGCGATAAATTATGTGCGCCCGACGTCGACGCTCTCTATGCTAAATGTGCCAGTTACGCACCAACCCAGTCCCACAGCATTTTCTGTTATAGTCACAACATCTAATCTATTGATTCGTCTCCACCAGGGATGTCAAACTCAAATCCCGGGGGCCACATTTTCCCCTTACCTAATTGTATGTGGCCCACGACAATTGCATAATTGGTGTAATTGTTGAATATTTGCTTATTATGCTAATTATTTGCCCTAGACTTCTGCTTTCAGACGTAGTTATTTATTCATTTATTACCAGAACTGATAATAATCCAATGCAGAGCAAATAATGTAATATAATTATGGCTGTCAGTCGATTAAAATATTTAATCGCGATTAATCGCAAATTAATCGCACATTTTTTATCTGTTCTAAATGTGCCTGAGAGGAATATTTTTCAAGTTTTTAATACTCTTATCAACATGTTGACAAATATGCTTTTTGCAAATGTTTGTTTATTATCATTGGAACAATGACATATTCTCCTGAATATTCTCCACACAACAACCTGGAACCTCTCTCTCTCTCTCACACTCTCTCCCAACCCTGTGCACTTCTCTGCACTGAGCCAGTTGCTCCAACCCAGTCTCACAAAAAAACGTGTAATAACTACGTTGGTCCACAACGTAGGACGTAGTATTTCTACAAAAACGCCTCTGAAATTGTAGGATCCCTACGTTTTTTTTCACCATTAATTCCAATGGCTGGTGTCTATGTCACGTGATCTTCACATTTCTCCCTGCAGAAAAAGAAAACGTGGCCGACATTCGTTTTATTCTCGGTGGAAAATGCCTATTTTAAGGTTAGTTTGGCCATTAAAATGCCTTTTTATGTCATTTGATGCGAGAAATATGAGTTGTTATTTCAGATTATGTGTGCAGTGGATGTACATGATCTTTAGTTTGCTAGTTATTACGAAGATTACTTCAGGAAATTGTGTCCATACAACGTTTTCATTGTTACCAAGGTGGTTGCTAGGGACGCTGCTATCGATATTATTTCTGGTATGTTGTGTAAAATGGTGTTATCTTTATTGCTACCCCGTTCCCCGTCAATGTATAGTGTTGGTCCACAGTGCAAACGTATTAGTTTAACAAAATCTGCATCTAAAATGGTGGCATAGTGTGGTGCCGAGAGATGGGAGTCGGAGGCGGGGTATCAAAGGTACAAGCTAGACTTTTATTTAGCATCTCAAAACACATGTAAACAGCTTCATGCCCGGGAAGCGAAGACCGGCGGAGACAGGAAGTCCGGCTCACTAAAATGTCCGTGCAGAACAATACCCTAACCCATCGATCCGTGGGTGAATAATGTCAATCACCACAATAGATAAGTTATTTTCCCATGTGAAATTCTCTATTTACTCAACAATAACACATAATTATCCTTGTGTTTATTTATTTGTTTGATTAATAAACACAAGTTGGAGTCCGTCAGGACCGAGGGTCGGAGCAGCTCATTTGCTTTACAGAATATTACACCCGGAAGTAAGTATTCTCTCCGCTTCGCTTGACAAAACCCGTGATAGTCCTCAAGCTCTGTGATTGGAGAGTGTGCTCCGAGGGTTACGGCAGACTGTCCAAAACTTGATTTGAACGGTCCACCGCGTCCCCCCCTCCCCCACCCCGTCCCCAGACCTACACATGCTGGCTATTGTGTTTCGCAACATGTTCTCTGTCTATGGCACGTCTCTACTGGGAGTTGTCGTTTTAAAAGACGTTTTCGTATTTCCCATAATAAGAAGTTGCCAGTATTAAACTGTGTACATCCCTGGAGGTTTAGGGGATAGGAAACACTCAAATTTAAAACATATAATTAATAAATGGGTGAAAATTACTTGTGCCCATAATGGGCAGCATTAATATATATACCCACATGCCAGCTAAGGTCAGAAGAGCTTTATTTAACAGCTGGTCTTATGTCTGTGACCCCTCCTGTTGTTCATTGATGAGCCTGAAACTGTCAAGGTTCAGAGGCACATTTTGCAAATATGGCAGTAGCCATTGATCAGCTTAAGATAAGATATACTTTATTGATCCCAAGTTGGAAACATTTGCGTTACATCAGCATGTGTAACAGTTGTAAATATGCAGTGGTGTTTATTTGTAAATCATTTAGTATAATCACACAAATTCTGTGTTTTATATTTAACAATTCTGTGTTCTTTATTTATTGATTGTTCAATACCTGACAAGGCCGGAGATGAAAAACTTGGGTCGCAGGTTCCTCAACAGTGCATCGCAAGACATCTTTCAATATTTGTGTACCTCCACCATTAAATTGTCATATTCTGCACATTTCTTATACTATCTACATACATCTTATAAGAGTATAATACATATGTATAATATCAGTTAAAATAAGTGCTTCAACATAGTTAACATTGCTGGAGGTATACACAAAGTTTTTCCTTCATTGCATAACTACACCGTTTCTGAATATGATATGTCAATAAACCTTAGAAAATCTTGAAAGGGATGTGCAAAATAGTCATTATATACAGTCTTTAATTAACTATTGGTAGAGAATAACGAGTAATGAACATACTTTATAGGGATTCTATTAATATCTAATAATAAAAATAATGAAATTCAATAACATGCTTTAACCACTAGGTGTCCCTTTATATCAGCTGTGCACCTTTATGGTGTAAATACAGCCTATCTACCAATTGGATCAAAGATAAAAGTCAGCCGAATTAGTGTTGATACTGCAAGGAGACGTATTGTGTGAAAAGAAATGTAAGATGTTGTTTAATTGTTGATATATTTATGATCCACGTCACGTTTTCAGTTCCTCATGTTTGTCTAGAAGTCTTCTCATCAGGGCTCTATAAATACAGAACTACGGAAGATATGTAACATTTAATGCAGCCGAACCGTGTATTACAATGCCGTTATGTGATGACTTTCAAAGAGAAAAGCAAGCTCACTCGGAATAAAGTGTTTTCGGTCTGTTTCCGGTATTTGTTAATGACGATGTGCTGTGAGATGTGAGACTAGAATTGCACAGGGGAAAATAGCGTAGGCTATCTTTAGATGCGGATTTTGTTAAACTAATATGTTTGCGCTGTGGACCAACATTATACTTTGATGGGGAAGGGGGTAGCAATAAAGTTAACACCATTAAACAGTTACACAACATAACAGAAATAATATCGATAGCAGCGTCCTTAGCAACCACCTGGTAACAATGAAAACGTTGTATAGACACAATTTCTTGAAGTAATCTTCGTAATAACTAGCAAACTAAAGATCATGTACATCCGCTGCACACATAATCTGAAATAACAACTCATATTTCTCGCATCAAATGACATCAAAACGCATTTTAATGGCCAAACTAATTTTAAAATAGGCATTTTCCACCGAGAATAAAACGAAGTTCGGCCATGTTTTTTTTTATGCAGGGAAGTGAAGATCACGTGACATAGACGCCAGCCATTGGAATGAACAGTGAAAAAAAACGTAGGGATCTTACAATTTAAGAGGCGTCTTGGTAGAAATACTACGTCCTACGTTGTGGACCAACGTAGTTATTTCACGTTTTTTTGTGAGACTGGGTTGGTTGCTCAAACAGACAAGCCTGTTTACAGTTGTTGGCGAAATGCCGCTCCTCTGTCTTCATAACAGTCAAAGCATGAGACTGAAGTTCCCACTGTGAGTCAAAATAATGCGCTGTGATGTGCAGTCGACACGTTGGATGCGATCCGAATGATCTAACGCAGCCCCTCGTCCTCCACAGTGTTAAGCTTTAGCCCCCCATTTAGCTATCGCTGTTGTTGTCCAGGCGTCTCCCCAGCAAACATTCAAGCGTGGTCTGCCGCAAGCGAGCGGCAGGAACGGGGCTGTCACATCAGCTGTGTGCTTGGCTTTCTGTTTAAAACTCCTTTATTTGTATCCATCTCTCTCGCTAGAATCTCCCACCATCCAACTAACAACAACAACGTCAAGCCTTTGGGCTCTGAAACGGGCGGGCGGAGGGCAAATACACATGCGTTAATCGCACGCTAAAAAAATTAGTGCCGTTACATTTTTTTTATTATTATAATTTTTGTTGTTAACGCGTTAACTTGACAGCCCTAAATATAATACATTATTTAATATATATATATATATATATATGTATATTTATATAGTGTAAAAGTTACAACCGGCCCTTTGTGTAACCATAAAGAAAAAGAGAAACTCAAACTGCTGCTACACTTATTTTATTTTTCAAAAATCAAGCACTTTATTTTAAGATGCACAATTTTTCAAAAGCTATTTTATTTTGAAATGCAGCCCGAGAAGAACATTATATCTCCAGTATTCTGTATATTCAGTCAGTTGTTGACTACACTACTACTAGACATTGATACAGCTACTAGGCTACTTCAATATATATCACACTAATTCACACCTTGTTGAATTTGATTTGAATATCCCTGCTATAAAGTATATTCATTACTCATTATTCTCTAATGGAAAAAACATTGCTGCATGTTTGAAGTTTGAAAAAGAGAACCTGGATGTTTCTCAGCACTACTGGCAACATATTGTGGACAGATGAAGCAGGGGGTTACGTATTGCAACCTTAGGTCATAAGCACAAGCGGAGCCCTCTACTGGACTCTATGGGTACTACTCTCTATCATGCTGTGCATGCTTTCACCTACTGAGTTTACGTAAACGTAGCCGGCCAATCAGGGCGAGCCTACCTGAATGCGCGTGCAGGCCCACAGTATATAAAGGCGGCTAAACCCGCCGCCCACTATCCTATACACTCTTCAGCGAGCGGACTAGGAAAGACAGGGCCCCCAGGTAGAGGGCTCCGTCTGTGCTTATATGACTAGGGTTACAATACGTAACCCCCTGTTATATTTCACACAGGCTCCGCCCTCTACTGGACTCTATGGGTACAGTGGACGGAGCCCCGATGTATACACGCCCTGTCATCCAACAACATCGACCCACCACACCGTCCCTGACCGGCTTTTGGCTAACATCCATTGCATCAATCAATCAATCAATCAATCAATCAATCAATCAATCAATCAATCAATGTTTATTTGTATAGCCCAATATCACAAATGTTACATTTGTCTCAGTGGTCTTCACAGTGTGTACAGAATATCAGTATGACAATACGACACCCTCTGTCCTTAGACCCTCACATCGTACAAGGAAAAACTTCAGAAGAAAACCCAGTTTAAAAGGAAAGATGGGAGAAACCTCAGGGAGAGCAACAGAGGAGGGATCCCTCTCCCAGGACGGACAGACGTGCAATAGATGCCGTGTGTAAATTGAAAAGATAATACATTTGCAACATAGGTAGTCCAAATGTTTGGAAATACATGTGTGTATAATAGGAAGATGAATCCACGAGGATATCCATCCAGGTGATGATGATCCAGGACCACAGCCACGACTCAAGATCCAGCGCTCGCGATCCAGGACACAGGACCGCAGGATCATCCATGACTCCGGATCCCGGCGTATATAGACACCAAAAAGAAAGAAATGTGGGGAAGCTGGGTTAATCGGAACATGAAAGTACACAGGTACAGACAGAGAGAAGGAAGAAGTAAGATGTCCCCCGACAAACTAAGCCTATATCAGCAAAACTAGGGGCTGAATCTAATCAGCCCTAACTATAAGCTTTATCAAAAAGGAAGGTCTTAAGTGCACTCTTAAAAACGGATAGGGTGTCTGCCGCCCGAACACAAACTGGAAGCTGATTCCACAAATGTGGAGCTTGATAAGAAAAGGCTCTGGCTCCCATTGTACTTTTAGAGATTCTAGGAACAACCAACAACCCTGCATTCTTGGAACGCAATGCCCTAGTAGGACAGTAGGGTATAATGAGTTATTTAAGGTAAGATGGCGCCTGCCCATTAAGGGCTTTGTAGGCGAGAAGAAGAATTTTAAATTCTATCCTGTGTTCTATAGGGAGCCAGTGTAAGGCAGCCAGAACAGGAGTAATGTGGTCCCTTTTCCTAACTCTGGTTAGTACACGAGCCGCAGCATTTTGAATCAGCTGAAGCGACTTGACTGACTTATTGGTACTCCCTGATAATAAAGAGTTACAATAATCCAGTCTAGAAGTAACAAAAGCATGGACTAGTTTCTCTGCATCGTTTTGAGGCAAGATATGCCTGATTTTTGCAATGTTACGTAGATGGAAGTAGGCGGTCCTTGAAATTGATTTTATGTGGGCGTTAAAGGATAAATCCTGATCAAATATAACACCAAGATTCCTTACAGTCTCACTGGAGGCCAAATTAATGCCATCCATAGTTAGTATATCTTTAGATAATTTGTTTCGTAGATTCTTCGGGCCAAGTACAATAACTTCAGTTTTGGTCGTGTTTAACATCAAAAAGTTTAAGGTCATCCACGTTTTTAAGTCCTTAAGGCAGTCTTGAATTGTATTTAGATGATTAATTTCATCAGGCTTGATTGATAAATATAGTTGAGTATCATCCGCATAACAATGAAAGTTTACAGAATGATTCCTTATAATATTGCCAAATAGAAGCATATATAATGTGAACAAAATAGGTACGAGCACTGAGCCCTGTGGCACTCCATGGTTAACTTTGGTTTGCGTGGAAGATTCATCGTTGACACGTACAAACTGAGAGCGTTCAGATAGATAGGACCTAAACCAGCCTAAAGCAGTTCCCTGTATGCCAACTAAGTGCTCTAGTCTTTGCAATAGGATGTCATGGTCGAGAGTATCAAATGCAGCACTGAGATCGAGCAAAACAAGAATAGAGACAAGTCCCTTGTCTGAGGCTATTAGAATGTCATTTGTGACTTTAACCAGAGCTGTCTCTGTGCTATGATGTGTTCTAAAGCCAGACTGAAAATCTTCAAATAAATCATTGTTTTTTAAGTAATCACACAACTGTTTTGCGACCGCTTTCTCAAGAATCTTTGAGAGGAACGGAAGATTAGAAATAGGTCAATAGTTGGCTAAAACCTCTGGATCGAGGTTGTGCTTTTTAAGAAGCGGTTTTATCAATGCTACTTTGAATGATTTTGGAACATAGCCTGATAATAAAGACATATTCATAATATTTAATAAAGAAGTGCTAATTAATGGAAAAACTTCCTTCAACAGCTTAGTTGGAATTGGGTCTAACATGCACGTTGATGGTTTAGAAGAGAGAATCATTGAATGTAATTGTTCAAGGTTTATGGCTGAAAAGCATTCTAGTTTACTATCTAGTGTAATATTAGAACTACGTTTCCGGGAGCTGTTGATAACACTATACTGGTCAAAGGCAAGAGGTCATTAATTTTGTTTCTAAGAGTAACACTTTTATCGTTAAAAAAGCACATAAAATCATTACTACTGAGTGCTATGGGAATAGAAGGCTCAATGGAGCTGTAGCTCTCTGTCAGGCTGGCTACAGTGCTGAAAATAAATCTTGCATTATTCTTATTCTCATCTATTAATGAAGAGTAGTAGGCTGCTCTCGCTTTATGCAGTGCTTTCTTATATTCATAAGAATAATAAGAGTAATATGCCAAATTAAACGAGATTCTTCAAGTTTAGTGGAACGCCATATCCTTTCAAGTTGTCTAGACTTTTGCTTTATTTTGCGGGTTTCGGCATTATGCCATGGAGCTAATCTATGTTGTTTTATTTTCTTCTTTTTCAAAGGAGCAACAGAGTCTAATTTTATTCGCAGCGCATCTATAGCACTATCAACAACATGATCAATTTGGGGTGGTGAACATTTTTATAAGTTTCCTCTCCTACATGCAGACATGCTATCGAGTTAAGTATTGGTGGAATCTCTTCCTTAAATGTGGCTATAGCACTAACAGGTTTCTGCTGCAAGAGCTTTTGACTAATGCTTTGTAGTCTCGTAATCGTACTTCAAAAGTTACTAAGAAATGGTCGGATAAAGCAGGATTATGCTGTTCGACTAATAGTTGCTCAATTTCAATACCATAAGTCAGAATCTAATATAGAGTTAAATGCAACAGTAAGGCTATTTTTATCATCGTCAACATGAATATTAAAGTCACCTACGATAATTACTTTGTCTTTTTTTAGAACCAAAGTTGATAAAAACTCAGAGAATTCTGATAAGAATTCTGAATAAGGACCTGGTGCACGATACACTGTAACAAATAATATTGGCTGCAAAGTTTTCCAGGTCGGATGCGTAAGACTAAAAATGAGGCTTTCAAAGGAGATAAAATTTAATTTTGGTTTATTCTTGATAAGTAAACTTGAGTCAAAGATTGCTGCAACTCCACCTCCTCGGCCCGTGCCTCGAGCAATATGAGTGTTGACATGGCTGGGTGGAGTGGCCTCATTTATGCTGACATATTCTTCATGTCTCAACCAAGTTTCAGTGAGACAGCATATATCAATATTATAATCCGATATTAAATCATTTCCCAATATTGCTTTAAATGCTAGAGATCTTATGTTTAAGAGACCACATTTAATCTTCCTGTTTTGTTGCACTGTAGTAGTTGTTACATTTACTTTTATTAGGTTATTATGTATGACACCTCTATTAGGTTTTACCTTAAATTGTCCTTGGGCAGACACACACACCGCTAATATTGGGTATTTTATTGGGTTCGGGATTCCTATGGATGTCTGCCTAGGAGAGAGCGCAGAGAAGCGTGTAAGACTGTGACTCTGCCTCCTGGTCTCAACTCCAGTTCGTCATGGATTAAGTCCACAAAGCCCTGAAATGTTTGCCGAAATGAGATCTGCACCTTTCAAAGTAGGATGAATGCCGTCTCTCTTAATCAGACCAGGTTTTCCCCAGAAGGCTGTCCAATTATTTACGAAGCCCACATTGTTTACTGGGCACCACCAAGACAACCAGCGCTGAAATGATGACATGCGGCTATACATGTCATCATTGATCAGATTGGGGAGGGGACCAGAGAAGATTACGGTGTCCGACATTGTTTTAGCATAACTACACACCGACTCCACATTAACTTTGGTGCATTCTGATTGGCGTAAACGAACATCATTACCACCGACGTGAATAACAATCCTACCGTATTTATGTTTATTTTTAGCCAGCAGTTTAAGATGCGCCTCAACGTCGCCCGCTCTGGCCCCTGGAATGCATGTGACTGTGGAGGCTTCGGACTCTAAATTCAAGCATCCCCACTTCCTCCCATCCGGTTGTAACCGTAGAGAAGTTGGGGCCGCAATTTGGATAAGGCACACTCACACACGCTTACCTCGTGTAGAGTGTGCATGGAAAAGATCTGTGCGGAGACTCCGTCTGGAGTCTACCATGCACCATGTTCCCCAGGTCCCTCAGGAGCATGGGAACACATAAGTGCACCACGTCCCCCACACTCACACACGCTCCGTGTAGAGTGGGCATGGACAATAGCCAAATTGCCAAAAAATCAGTATCTCAGAAAATTTGAATATTGTGAAAAAGTTCAGCTCTACTCAGCTAATTAACTCAAAACACCTGTGAAGGTTTCCTGAGCATTTAAATGGTCCCTCAATCTGGTTCAGTACACTGTAAAACATCACAGCCCCATTTAGTTATGTCAAGTTACATTGTCTCTTTAATTCAAAGAGCTCTGACAAGTTTTTGATTTTGAACTCAGCTTTTCTAGTTTTACAGTAGAAGGTTAAACTTACATTTATTCACTGTCTTGACAACTTAAACATTTTGTCACATTGACTCAACTTGCCTTAGCAAGTTATCAGAAACAAAAGCTGCTCAGCTGAGGAACAGGTTACATGCCGTCAGCGCTGAGACGTGATCCACCTTTGCTGAGTTCCGGATGAGGGCCACGTTCAACCTCATCCACCACAGCGGACCCGAGTTCCACTAAAGGCACGTCGGGAAGGGTTCTGGAGCCACTCCACACTGGGCGAATCACTTCTGGGATCCTACTTTTGCCGCCGAGTGGATTTAGCACGAGAGGGAGCAACTCTTGCAGAGATAAAGAGTCGAAGTGTGGTCCCGGCTCTCCTCTCGCCGCCCTTCTCGCCGCTCCTCACACCGCTCCTCACACCGCTCCTCTTGCCGCTCCTCTTGCCGCTCCTCTTGCTGCCCCTCTCGCCGCTCCTCACACCGCGTATCGCCGCTCCTCTCCGCGCCTGTGCTACCGGCGGAGATGTAAAGTGGATTAAATAGCCGGTGTAACGCGGTGGGATTACCTTCTCTACTCTGCTGTGCTGCTGTAGCTGAGGCCTGCTCCACCTTGCTCCGGGAACAGCGTGGATACTGTTGTGCTGGACTGGGAGAATGGCGGGCGTCGTGTTTCTGCTGTGCCTTTTCTTGGCTGTGCTGGACAAGGAGAGGATCGCTAGTCGTCCTGAACAATCTACTGGATTCGGGTATGTTCTGCCGCCCGCTGTGGACATCCACTGTACAGTTTCGGAGGTGGAGCACAAACAATTTCTGGTTGCACTGTCGCGGACATTCATTTCGGAAAATGTTTGTCTTTCTCACATCAGAATTGTTTTTTAAACTCTAATCTCACTTTTGCAAAGTTTGCTGGTGACTCTAGAACAGCTGACAATGTATGTGTGTTGATTAAGAGGAAAAGGTGCTTGGTATTTTTATTGTTGTTACTATCAGGAAATGTACAGCCAAATCCAGGTCCACCGACCAGTATTAGTCAAATAGCTACTCCTGCTGATTTTATATCTAGATCTGGGCTAGGTTTAATTAATTTAAATGTGCGTAGTCTGTTACCTAAATTAGATTTTGTCCGTATCTGGGCGAATTCGACTGATGCTGATGTCATTGTCTTGTCAGAAACGTGGCTAGATAAATCCATTTTGGCCTCTGACATTTACATAAATGGTTACAGTGTATATCGTACTGACCGGCCTAAAAAAGGTGGTGGCGTTGCCATTTATGTGAAAAATAAGTTTTGTGTAACTAATATGGTTTCCAAATCTGTTAGTAAACAGCTAGAATTTTTAGCCGTGAATATTGAGGTAACAAAGGGTCAACAGCTCATGGTGGTGGGCTGCTATAGGGCACCTTCGGCTGTCAAGGAGTCTTTATCGTCTTTGGCAAAACTATTATCACAACTTTCCTACAAGGAAATAGTGCTGCTTGGTGATTTTAATTGGGACTGGTTAACTTCTGTGTCAGAGGACTTTAAAAACCTGTGTACCTCATTGAATTTTACCCAGATTATAGACAGTCCTACTCGCCCAAATATTAAGTCCCCAAATAAATCCTCCTTAATTGATCTAATTTTAACAAATGTTCCACATAAATACTCATCTGTGGGAGTATTTGCTAATGATGTGAGTGACCACTGTGTTGTAGCCACAATTAGGGACACTAAGGTCCAAAAGGTTAAACCACGTGTCATCACAAAGAGAGACAAAAAACACTTTGTGGAGCAGGGTTTTTTACATGATCTGTTTGATTTTGATTGGGGTAGAATCAAATTGTGTGCTGATGTAGAAACTGCATGGTCTTATTTTTATCTTGGTTTTATGAAAATTATAGATAGACATGCACCTCTGCGTACATTTAGAGTGAAGGGACGAAACAATCCCTGGTTTTCTGCTGAGCTGTCCAGTCTCCTTCATGAGAGAAATAATGCTTGGGCTAAGGCTAGGAAATCAGGCTCAGAGGTAGAATGGCTACGTTTTAGGCAGCTAAGAAATAGCTTCACATCTCAAATAAAAAGTGCTAAATCAAAGTACTATTTGTCGGTTACCACAGAAAACCTGAATAATCCTAGGAAATTTTGGAAAGCCATAAAATCGATTTCCACTGGTGATATCCCAAATGAGCTACCTCCGTGCCTTACCACAGTATCTGGCATTATATCAGACAGGGCTACTATGCTCAATTGCTTTAATGAGCATTTTGTGTCTTGTGGCTCTCTGTTTGGCTGTGTGGCTCCTGTGAACGCTCCAATCCTTGACTCTGAACAAAGTGGTCTGGAAAACCCTTTCAGTTTTACTCCTTTAACTGTTGGTATTGTTCATGAAGCATTATCCAAGTTAGATCCTAGGAAACCGGCTGGCCCAGACAACGTAGAACCTTTCTTTTTAAAGATGGCTGCAGATTTTATTGCTCCACCTCTTACTTCTCTTTTTAATCTCTCCCTCAGCACGAACACAATTCCAAAAGTGTGGAAGTCTGCTTATGTCTTGCCTTTACTGAAAGGAGGGGAGGCAACTATTTTAAATAACTATAGGCCAATTTCTAAATTGTCAGTTCTGGCTAAGGTGCTCGAACGCTTAGTGAGTGAACAAGTAAAGGAGTTTTTATGTATAAATGATATCCTGTCTGAGCATCAGTCAGGATTCAGAAAGAAACACAGCACCATCACTGCGACAATGAAAGTGGTAAATGACATTACTACTATTTTAGATAATAAGCAGAGTTGTGCAGCTCTGTTTATTGACCTTTCCAAAGCATTTGACACCGTTGATCATTGCATTTTAAAGCAGAGGCTACTCAGTATTGGCATATCCAGCAATGCAGTGGGGTGGTTTGTGAACTACCTCTCTTAAAGGTCCCAATGTGTTCACTTTGATGGACTGTCTTCTGAATGGTTAAACATTTCTAATGGTGTACCACAAGGTTCTGTTTTAGGACCACTTTTATTCTCCATATATATTAACAGCGTAGGTGAAAATGTGGATGAAGCTACTTTACATTTTTATGCGGATGATACTGTGATGTACTGTGCATGTCCCTCCATTAAGGAGGCTGTTGTTAAATTACAAGCTGTTTTTAACACTATTCAGACTCAGCTCTCTGAATTAAAGCTTCTTTTAAATGTGGATAAAACCAAGGTAATGCTCTTTTCAAAAGCTAAAAAGACACCAGAGCCTGTTTTAGATATTGTAACTACGCAAGGAACAAAACTTGAAGTTGTTGCCTGTTACAAATACCTGGGTATCTGGCTTGATGATTGTCTCTCTTTTAAACTTCATGTTAATAACCTGCTTAAAAAACTGAGGGTGAGACTAGGTTTCTTTGACAGGAACAAGTCCTGTTTCTCGCTTGAGGCCAGGAAAAGGCAAGTCACTGTGACCTTTTTACCTGTGCTGGACTATGGGGATTTGTTGTATATGAATGCACCTGCCAATTACCTGAGCAAATTGGATGCTGCGTATCACAGTGCTCTGAGATTTGTCACAAATTGTAAAGCGCTTACGCATCACTGTACACTGTATACCAAGGCAGGTTTACCATCACTCTCTGTACGGAGGCTCAGTCATTGGTACACGTTTATCTATAAAGCTTTGTTGGGTAAACTCCCGTATTATATCTGCTCGCTGATAACACAGAGAGTTGCAAGCAGCTATTGTCTGAGGTCACATGATGTGGTCTTGTTAGATGTGCCAAGAGCAAGGACTGTCTTAGGTAAGACAGCTTTTATGTGCGCAGCTCCACTTGCTTGGAACAATCTTCAGCAAGAATTGAAACTGGGCGATCTCATTCCTCTGCATGTTTTTAAAGCTAGGGTAAATGAAATGCTTGCTGATACAATGGGCACTTGTAAATGTCCATAACTATGTATCCTGTAAATATAATGTTTAATGTCCTTTATTGTTTTATGTTTCATGTGGAACCTATATGCTGCAGGTCTCCCTTGAAAAAGAGATCTATGATCTCAATGGGACCAATCTGGTTAAATAAAGGTTTGAAATGAAATGAAATGAAAAGAAAAAGGCGAGAAGGCAGGTTTGAGATCTACAGAAAAAAACATATGCTTCCACATTTTAGTTTAAAAAAAAACCTCCTCTTTAAACTGAAAGCAAGGTTAGAAAGCAACTGGTATCCTCGTTCTGTATTCCTGTGTCTTGGATCCTCTATCCTGAGTTCTGGATTAAGTCGTGGACTTCGGGTCGTGGCTGAACCTGTCTCTGCGGTCCTGCCTTGGGTCTCGTCATGCTGCTTCCCTGATGGCTTCCACAGGATTGTAGCTGACATCCTTGTGGATTCATCTTCTCATTACAGACACATGCATTTCCTAACATTCGGTCTATATGCTGTCAAATGTATTATCTCTTGGATTTACACACGGCATCTATTGCACGTCTGTCCGTCCTGGGAGAGGGATCCCTCCTCTGTTGCTCTCCCTGAGGTTTCTCCCATGGTCCCTTTAAACTGTGGGTTTTCTCTGGAAGTTTTTCCTTGTATGATGTGAGGGTCTAAGGACAGAGGGTCTAAGGACAGAGGGTCTAAGAATAGAGGGTGTTGTTTTTCTCATACTGATATTCTGAACAATCTGTGCTGTTGTATTTGCTGTAAAGTGTCTCTACTGTAGGCTATTTTTATTATATGTACAGCACTTTGGCTCCACCAAACATCGTTTATAAATGTGCTATATAAATAAAACTTGATTTGATTTGTTTTGATATCCTAAAGATGTCATGTTTTAATTTGAACCAAAGTAAAGACACATTTTGATCTAAATGAGAGGACTGCTGCCGCTGGCAGAGGAACTCTGTGCACCTGCAGCTGTGATCCAACGGAAGCGGAGTGATACGTTAACCTACGGTCTGAAACACCGGCTAGGACCGTGACGGTTGCGGAGTAGTGATGGTAATTATGGCTCTTTGAAGGGAGCCGGATCTTATGGCTCCATTCCTTTCAAAGAGCCGTTCAAAAGAGCCGTTTTTTTAAGGGGGCGGGGTTACTAGGTTTATCTGCGAAATAATCTCCAGGAAAATGATTGACTGTATTGCCAGACCTAATGTCAATAATCTGCATTGTAAACATGACACAAGGTGGCGCTGTATCCATGTCATTCATGTCAATGAAGGTACTTTGAATTTACCCTCTGTATGTGTGAAGTAGATAAAGTTGCCTTGCCTTGAATTAAATTCACGCAACTCTTAATATTAGATACTGTGTTTTTAAGTGGCGATGGAGATTATTTGTTGACCCTGCTTTAAAGGATATTTTGCCTTTACAAATGCTGCGCTTTATCACTGCCTGGGTTTTGGTTGAAGTTGGTTCTCTCTCTCGTATTCCTTTAAGACCAGATGGGGTCCATCTCCCTCCTCGTGCTTAAACCTGCCAATCAGATTAGGGGCGGGTCTTCACAGAATACGTTTGGGGAACAAAATCAAGCTTTTTAAAAGGCGAGTGGATTTTGGCAGGCAGTGAGTAGTGCTGCGTACCCGGACTCACATTCAGGTTCAGGTACGGACTCGAGTCCAGAGGTTCAGGTTCAGGTCCGGACCTGAACCCATGGCTTGTGTCAAGTTGTGTGAGTAACGAAAGTGAACTTATTGTGAGCTAATTATCAATTGAAAATAAACTCATAATCAAATTCAAATTCGTCAGGTTTATTGTGCTCCCTTCCAACTTGTGTCTACATTTCTCTATAAGCATTACACTGTTACACACCTACTATACAGTATACACTGTAGTGACTGTACAGTCAGAGTGTACTGTACTGTCTGTACACCATGTCTTTTCTACAACTCTACATGTGTACATTATACAGTACATACTACATACATAGTGATGTACATACATACAATTTTGATACAAATGTCATACATAGTTAACTTAAGCATCTATCATCTATGTCACTCGGACAGTGAGGAGACTGTGGACTGTCAAGACTCAAGACACGATGTCTAAGCCAATCACATCGCCAGCTTCCCTTGACGTCACACAGATCTCGCGAGCAGTTGCGATATTTTGCGAGACTTCGTGAGTTCAGTAATGGCCGCCATATCAGAAGCCGACACAATGTTTTTCGTCTTTTCTCAGCGCAAATTTCTCGATCTATGGAAGGTTTTAGATGGTTTAGAACAAAAAGGAGAATATATATATAGTCCAAGTACCGGTTCCTGACGTTCCGGTTTTAACCGGACTTGAACCGAAACTTTTTACAAGTCCGGTACCGGTTCGACGTACTAGCAGTGAGTGTGGACCAACGATTGAACGATAAAAATAACGGCTCTCACCAAGTACGACTCGGTTCCCCTCGTTCGTACCAAAGAGCCGTTCAAAAGAATCGGCTCGTTCGCAACCGACACACAGAGACGTGCACACATAGACTCTAGGTAGTGCTTGAGCACCTGCCCGTTTTGCCCTCTGGACAGCAATGTGCCCTTTTGAAAGTTCGTTTTTTACACATTTTTTTTATAGTGTACTGTATGTGGCTCATGGTAACATCGATCAATTCTGGATTAAAAGCTTCTAATATATACAACAATAACCCAAATGCGCGTTTGTCAGACATCCCCACACGTGCCCCGCGACACTCCCGTACGTGCCCTGGCTGCAGCCCCTCCCTTCCCTGCTCTCAACGTGAACGCGCAGCGCGCAGAGCTGACAGTCAGTCACTCAGTCAGACAGGCCACGGCGGGTGTGTGGTGCAGCAGCACGATTAAAAGTGCCATAGGCAAACTAAACTATACAGGGTTCGTACGGTCATTTAAAACCATGGAAAAAAAAAGTCATGGAAATGTAACTAAAGTTGCGTAAAATATAATTTACATGTTAACTAATCGTCGAAATAATCTGTGGTCGCGAGCTGTTATGTGCCATTATGACGCGCATGGTGTTATTTTTTAATATATGAAGCGTGAGCTGTGTGCTCGAGTCTTCTTGCCTGTCGGGCCGGCTGAACTCTGCTGCTCCGGGATGAGGGTCAGCTACATTATCTACGGTGTGTTCGTTAACTGTGCGGAGTCACTGTGGCACAGACTGCACCGCTGGTGAACAGCTGTTAGAACAGGCCGTTCAGGTGTTCAGAGCAGAGCGGCAGAGCGTGATGTGAACTGAAACGTTTTTCTGTCGCAATGCTAAGGTCGCTATTTAGCATACATTGTCACTATCTGCTAACGTTAGCTTTAGCCTTCGTTTTCTAATAGTGTTTTTCATAGGCTATAAACAGAGGTGGTATAAGTATAGAGATTGTACTAGAGTAAAAGTAGAAGTACTCAGATCTTGTACTTTAGTAGAAGTACTCAGATCTTGTACTTAATAAAAGTAGAAGTACTCAGATCTTGTACTTGAGTAAAAGTGGAAGTACTCAGATCTTGTACTTGAGTAAAAGTAGAAGTACCAGAGTGTAGGAATACTGTGTTACAGTAAAAGTCATGCATTAAAAATATTCCTCAAGTGAAAGTAGAAAAGTATTATACAAATACTAAGAGGCATGAAAATATATTTTGAAAATGCTCAACAGTGCTGCCAAAATTATAAACTGACTGCTACACAATTAAAATAAATGCTTTTATATATTTCTATTAGATTTAACTCTTTGGCGTTTCTGTTATTATTACCTGCTGCTTTAGTTGTTCTGACAACTGAAGCAGAATTATTCCTAATTTTAAAGCCGATATTCCGTGGGGTCGGGGGGGCTTGGATCCTTGTCACCTTTTTCACACCTGATGAGTTTGCATCCCTGACTACAGTTGCTTGAGCGTGTAGAAGCTAGTAAGCCTACTATTTGATTTGTTTTAGATAGGCATCTGCATCAGACAGCATATTGAAATAAATATATATGCAATTACGACATACAAGATGTGCCTTTAATATATTTCACACTCCTAAGGCAGCCGGCGGTTCCACCAGGGGCGGAAGTCCCCCCCTAGCTTCAGATTGGACCCCCCTAAGTCATTTAGAATAATAAAAATAAATGTTAAAATAATTAATGTTTTGATAATAAATCAGTAAAATCAGGCAAAAATAAGAATTAAATAACCTAACCCTAACCTAACCCTAACCCTAACACTGAAATAAAGTAACCAAAAACCGAATCCGCCATTATCCGGCACATTTTTGCGCAAAATTTCGGAGCGCACAATTTCGGAGCGCACAATTTCGGAGCGCACAATTTCGACGCGACCGCCACGACGACTCAGAAGGTGCCCTTTTTTTCCTCTTGAGCACCTGCCCCTATAAATGTCTGTGCACGCCACTGCCGACACATCACTATTTCGGAGGGAATTTTATTTCTGCTGCAAGACAGCAATGGAGGTAAGTTTTAATGATTTTAAAACCTTTAATTCTTTGCCTGCTACTACTATGGTTTGAAAAAATAAAGAGATGAAGTTATCTGTGGATGTTGTGCTTACTAATATTGATAGAAAGCTAAAAATATTAAAGTGTAAGCAGTTTGTTTTAAACTGTTAATATTTGTTTTTAATTATGAGCTACTAAAGTTCTTAATTTACTTCGACATTTAAGTTTGCTTTGACAATTAAGTGGTAAGTTTGCTAGCTTAAATTTCCATTAGCAACGTTCGCTGTTTGCTAGCTGCACAGTCAGGGTGAAGGGAGCGATACTGTGTCACTTTTAATGGCTGTGTGTGCACTTTGGGTTTAATATTGACCAGTAAAAAATACAATTTATTATGAACTGTATACACATAATGATGTGTAATCATGTGGCACATGCTGCAGACCCTGGAGGCAACTCATAATTTGTGAGGGAGATCTAGCTTGTCTGCTTTGTTCTCCGCTCTGCGTGTGTTTATGTGTGGGGGGGGCAGGGCAGAGGAGACACAGAGACGACATTTGTGTTGGGTTTTCGTGTGTCGGATATTCTAACTATTACTTTATAAGTATCATACCAAAATATCATGAGAGTAGCTTAGCTGTTGTGAAAACATAAATGCTGATACCAATATATTTGTGGAAGGTCGATATCAAGGTAATTAACGTGCATTTATGTTGTGTTCCAGGTGTGAACGAGCATGTCCAGTTTATGAAGTGAAAATGTAAGTGTTGCGCATTCTTCTCCAATTGGCAAGGAAGAATAATTATAATAATATAATTATAAACAGCGTCATGGACATCATCGAAGGTGTTCAGGCCTTGTCTGTATTTATGAAGACTGAACACATTTCAAACCCAAGCTTTACTTAAAAAACATTTAAAAGAACATGTTAAAGAAACTAACAAATGTGTGTCGAAATGATGCTGTGATTTGTGTTCATTCTCTGAGCCGAGTGACATTAAGACATATTTAGCTCATTTAAAGACTCATCTGAGGAACAGGGAAACTGCTACATGTCCATTCTTAGACTGCTCATTAAGTCCAGTATACTATCAAGCTTTACTGCTCAAAGAAGTCGCTATCATAAATGTTACACCCTAAATAGTCTTAGACCAGTGCTTCTCAAAGTGTGGTCCGCGGACCACTGGTGGTCCGTGAGCGCCCCCTAGTGGTCCGTGAGTATATTGGTAACATTTGAAATTAATTAATTAATTGTAATTTTAATTACATTTTCAATTTAATTTGAGTGTTTTATTGGTTAAGTGGTCCTTGGTATGAAAAAGTTTGAGAAACACTGTCTTAGACCAGGGCTTTGTGTGCAGCATGGACATACACATACTGTAATCAGGGAGGATTCTGTTTCTGATACTGGGAAATCACCTTCATAAGATTCTCTACCTGGTGCTGAACATCTTCTTGAAAATGGAAAGACCATTAACCTGTTGAACCCCATCCCTGTTTTTCAGGTCTCAGGTTCGAAAATGACAGTCCCAGAACAAATGACCATATCTTCCCTTCTAAAAGGGTTAAATTAATAATCTTTTTTCTCAAAGTAATGATAGACCTGTGAGTTGGATGTAGAAAAGTCAGAATAAATATAGATGTATGTTATTTTAAAGGAAATTCAGATTGAACATAGTAAAAAACTTTAAATTATAGAGTCCGTCCAAATAATATTTTGTACTTACTATAGTGAAAACTACCCTTGGATGATGGGTTAGTAGACTCAAAGCTTTAGGAATCCAAAGTACAATATATAATAAGTACCCTGTATCAAGATTGATGCAAAACAACAAAACAATTGACATTTGACCTTTTTAGAGAGGTTTAGCAAAAATAAAACACTTCTGGGGTCATTTGGGTTATCTCTGGCCCCCCTTGGTCGATTTTGCTGATTGACATCTCTTTTTAACCGCTAGAGCGAATGGAATCGAAAGAAAGTTCCACATACACACACAGGTTACCAAATAAGGAGTGAGAGTGACGAGTAGCCAAAACCGGAGTTGTGACACACTCTGGTGGCTACCATTAGCAGCTATTTTTTATTCTCCGATTTTTGCATTCAAATTGAATTATGGATTATCAATAATTTTTTCAAAGTGACAGACTCATTGGATTAACCTATGGATTAACCTTCAGCCACGTTTTTTTCTCGTTTTAATGCCATTGAACACGATTTTTGATCAGAATAACAGCTAAGGTGAGCATATCTCCGTGTTTTGCTACCTAAAGCTACGTCGTGTGTTGTCTGTATTTGCTTCCCCTCTCACGAGTTCTGATCGCTCAGTGATGATACTTATATTTATATAATCAGTGGGATCTCAGGATGTTAGCTAAGCTTGTTTGTGCAGATCCAATAAGTATATCGATCAGTATAGCTAGAGTTCTGAAATAACGGCATTAAGATTTTTTCACTCATGGCTAATTCAGAGGCTCAGCATTAGCTTTGTGTTTTTTTTTGCAGATCAGTTAGCTGAGTTTCTTCCCGTTACATTAATAGTTTATTAAATATTAAGAAGCCCTCAGACGCTGTTTTTGCAGATGATGCGTTTTTCCGCCCGGGGGCAGGTTGATGGGGTTCAACAGGTTAAAAATAAGTTTGCATCTTTATTCCTCCGCATGCATGTTTCTAATTCAAAAATACAGGACGTAATTGATGAGTTATTTGACATTGGAGAACTTGCTGATCAAAATATGGAAGGAAATTATACAGAAAGTTTTGGAGGAAAATAACTGTGTAGTTGATGCCTCTGTTGTTACAGATTTGTCTGATGAAATACAATCTTTAAACCCACTGAAATGTATTTCAAGGCAGGGACCTTTGGGCACAGAGCGTAAAAGGCAGTAATTTTATAAAAATAACTTTACAGTCATTGAACCAGTAAGTTGTTTGAAATAACTGCGATTCTTAAATCATTACGGACGTCAACGGGAAGGTCATTACAGTTCATTTCAAGATGGTGAATATAAAGAAAGCAAACTTCTCATTGAAGAATTAGGAATTACTCTTGGCTTATACATTGATGATTTTGAAGTTTTTTGTAATCTGTTGGGGACTTCAAAAAAGAAACACAAAGTGTATGGCATTTATTGGGTGTTATCCAACATACCATTAAGATTTAGATCAACATTATCATCAATTAATCTAGCTATATTGTGCAAAAGTGTACACTTAAAACAATATGGTTACAGCAAGGTTTTGGAACCATTGATAATAGATCTTGAGCATTTAGAGACCACCTGTGTATACAAATACACAGATGGTGTACAAGGATGACAAGGTGACACAGACTTGGTCCTTATGTGAAAGGTACTGTTGTGTATGTGTCTGCTGATAACTTAGGTGCACACTCACTTGCTGGATACCAAGAGTCTTTCAATGTGGAGAAATGTTGCAGATTTTGTTTGGCTAGCCGTGCAGATATTCAGAAGTATGATGAGTGGGACTTTTACTTTGAGAACACCACATTTGTATGATGAAGCTGTTAATGTGCTCAAGACAACTGATACCTCATGTGTTGATGGTTTAAAAAGAGACTGTCCTTTAAGAGGACTTGGTCACTTTCATCCTGCAAAACGGTTTCCACCTGATTTTCTTCATGATTTGTTCAAAGGAATTATACCTGTGGAACTGTGCATGTGTCTTTCAGATCTGATAGCTAAAAAGTATTTAACTTTGAATGACCTTAATGAAAGGTAAGGATCATTCCCTTTTCAGTTTAATGACAAAACTAACAGACCTCAAGCAACACATGCAAACTAAAAAAAAAGGAACTATTGGTGGCAATGGACATGAGAACTGGGCACTTTTGAGATTCCTTCCACTGCTGATCGGCCACTGAATTCCAGAGAGTGAAAAAACTTGGTCTGTGAACTGAAATACATTGTGGAGCTACTATCCAGCCCCTCATTCACAACAGAAACCCTGTGCTACCTACAAGCAAAAATCTCTGACCACAGACAGTTGGTATTGGAAATATTTCCTGGTACAAGATTACATCCTAAGCATCATTATCTTAAAAATGATCCTGTACTTATCAAGAAACTTGGTCCACCAATTGAGTTCTGGACATTAAGATTTGAGGCCAAACATTCTTTCTCCTAAAAAGGTGGTTCACAATACTGGCAACTTCACACATATTCTGCACACTTTAGCCACAAGACATCAGCTGATGTTAGCATATTATTTGGAGATGCCAACAATTTTCAAACCAAGCATTGAGACTGGGAAATCATCAGTCGTATCTGTGGATATCTTAGATGTTGCTATCAGAGAGGCCTTAAGGAATAAGTTTAAAGATCTGAACTCTATTTCACTCACCTCCACTGTTATATTCAAAAGGAATGGTGCTCTCAGTTGGACAGACAAGTGGACTGCCAGAATTGTATGGCGAGCACTTGATATCTGTGTAGTGGATTGCTGCATATAATTTATTATGGAACTATTCACAGCAGCCTTCGTGATTCATCTCGGGTGTTTCCAGCTGACCAGAAGAGACCCTGCAGTGACTGTGGTTGTCGAGCCTGACAATCTGAATGACTACACCCCTCTTGCTGCATAGCTTGTGGAAGGAAAGCTGGTTGTCACTCCAAGGTCATGCATGTTACATTAAGGTAACGTTTGACTGCGAAGTGTTTACTTTAGTCTCTTCCGTACATTTTATTACGTGCAACTTATTTTCAATTCACTTCCAGTGTTTATTTCCTGATGATAAAGTGTTTTCTATATTGTTCACTGTGTTTCAGCTGATGCAGACACCTCAATGATGCTTCTTAGAGTTATCCTCTCACCTGAAGATATAAGGCGTGTCACCATAGAAGATGTTCCCTCATCAGTTGATGAGCTGTGTGAAAAACTGTGCAACACTCTGTAAAATGAAGTTCCCTCGTAGACCCAGTTTGAAGATTCCGACTTTGGGAATCAGCACTGCAATTTGAACGACATTAAGGAGCTACCAGCGGAACGAGCCACTGTGAAAGTTGTGTTCACGTCTTCTGAAGTGGGTTCTGACTCAACACTGGATGATTCCCCAAGTAGCAGTCATTCTACAGAATGGCCCAGTCCTTTTGTTGTTCCAGCTTTCTCCCATGATGTTGAGCATCAGCTGAGAGCAGCAAATGATGCGTATGCCCAGGATGAAACTGTGATGGTCATCTCAAAGGGTGTGAAAAGTGAAATACTGGACAGACTTGCAGATATCATATCCAAAATCACAACCTATCCCAACAAAGAACATTATGAAAGTGTAGCCAAAGCTCTTGTTGCAAAGCACCCATGTCTCAAAGAGCCAGGGTCAGTTAGAGGGTGGTATTGTGGGGTATTTAGTTTGAGATTCAAGATGGGCAATTACCGTCAGAGAATGATGGCAGCTGGATGCCCTGAAGTTCTTGTGAATAAAAGAAAAAGGGGCGAGGAAAACCACAAGCCAGTCAAAAAGTCAAAACAAGGAGAGATCCACTACCTGCCAGAGCCACCTGAGGGACAGACTACTGTAAAGTCAGAGAAAGATCGCGATACCATGGCACTGGAAGTGCAGAAGAAGGACTCTGATTTACAGCTTCTGGATGAACTGATGATCCCAATATTCTCACAGCGAAGAAAGGAGATCATCGGTGATGAGCCACTGATCTCTGCTGTCATGGAGAGATGGCCTGCATTGTTTGGTCAGAGACAGGTAATCCTTTGCTAATCGAGTGCAGTTTGTGCAATTGTTTACTTCTACACAAGATATTTTTGTAACTTCAGCTATAACACAAAAATAAAAAGAGGGCATACAGATGTAGCATTCCAGATAGGACTCCACCCAGCGGATTCCAACCAAAAACCCAGCGGATTCCAGTGGCTGGGGCCGTTGCCAAATTTCCACATTTGTTCAATTACAGGATTTAACCATGAGATGGCGCTTCATTCACAAATACAGTACAGTAGAACTTGGTCTGTTTACAATGTTTGGAGCTCTGCAGTTGTGTTTGCTGAAGACCATTTCATCAGTTATTTGTTATGGTTTTCACAGGCTACTACAACGAAAAAACATCAATATTTTTCGATCAAATAAAGTATATCTAATCTTAATTGTGATTCAATAATATATAGTCTTTATATATTAAATAATCATAATAATAATGTAAATGTTTACACTTCTTTATTTTGTATGCTCATAATTTTACGTTTACAATAGTTTGCTTTAATGTGCAGTATGTTTTTTGTAATATTGTTGTGGTGTACACAGTACAATAGATCGAAGTAAATCAACTCATACATTATCACGTATTATACAGTAATGTATTATTAAGTAATATCATACATTAACCCCATTATAGCAGATGCCACATTGAAAGGATGAACACATTTAAGCATCAATAATTACAACGGAGTATTTCCAAATATAAGTTGTACAAATTATATGTATTTAATACTAATAACATAATGATTAATTTTACTTTCAGATGATAATACTTTTCACTTGGGCTATTGACAATTTTGAATGCAGGACATTTGCTTCTAACACATCTTTTTACCTAGGTAAATAATCGGAATACTTCTTCCACCTCTGATTTGAACCTGTCACTGTTTTTAAAGCTTTAAAGTGGACCTATCATGCTATATTTGAACAATATATTGTAGGGCAATACCTATATAAAGTATATAAATATAGTTTTTTTTTCAAAATACCAAACCGATCATGCATTTTAGCCATGCCTCATTTCGCTCTATTTGCTCTTTCCAGCCCTGTTTTTGCAGGGGCTGATTCTGTGACGTAGCTATAATGCAAATGAGCTGCAGCTGACCACGCCCCCCTGCAGGAGAGGAGAGCGTGCTTTGAGATCAGCTGCTGGGCTCTCAGAAGAGGGGGAGAAAAAGATATCTCTGTCCTCCGTGTTTTATTCTTATATGATTATAAAGAGTTGTTATTCATTTGTTTTAAAGCTCAAGAAATAACAATAGCCGCGTTCACACTGCGGTACTTTTCCCACAAAGGTTCATGCGAACTTAGTTCATGATCGCGTTCACACCAAAAAGAGCCGGTACTAAAAGTAGTTCATGCGAACCTTTTTACCCCCTCGAAAGTCCCTGCTAGAGAGCAGGGACTTTCGAGCGGCTCTTTTTTGAGAAAAGAGCTATATTCCTGATTGGCTGGGCGAATTGCAAACCACGCCCCGTAAAACTCCCAAAAAGTTTCGTGAAGCCGCCATGTTATTATCCTCGCATTAGCATTATTAGCATTAGCCCAGCACAGAAACACAGAGAGACTAACTTATGGCAACACAAAATAAAACGTGGGAGCGGTGGAGATGAGGACGTGTCGGCGTTCTGGCGATTTACTCGGAAGGCTTCAGTAGACGCTGCTGGGACTCCCAGCAGCTTCTACTGAAGCCAGTCCCCAACTCCGGGGACTTCCGGCCGGGGACTTTGGGCAGTATACGCCGTGAAGTGGTTTGCGGCCTGCCAGTAAACCCAAAGCAGAAGAAGAAGAAGTGACGTCAGCGGCTTCATTTGCCTAATCCACCCCCAGGGACTTTTTCTGGTGTGAACGCGATCTGTACTTAGTTCATGCAAACTCTTTAGTTCGCATGAACTAAGTACAGTTCGCATGAACCTTTGTACCGCAGTGTGAACGCGGCTAAAGAAGACCTTTGACCGGCACTTTTCTAATTTTGTCCGGAAGACTTAAACTTGACAGGCGAAAAAAACCTCAAACTGAAACTCTGCCGCACGGTCCCCTCGTTCGGAGAGGGAGAGGTGGGTGTTTGTCATCTGCTGGTGGACTACCGGAGAGAATTACAGCGCTAGCCTTGACGGGGAGGGATTGCATTGAATAACAGCAGCAGGAGCAAACGCTTGCCTCGGGGAGGGAGAAAAAGAGCCACAGCGGAGAATAAACAGAAGGGCAACCATGCGCGGGAAGTCTTCTTCGCTGCTTTTGTGGCAGACTACAGCGCCACTTACATTACATTGCATTGCACTTACAGGCCTGGCATATGTACCAGGGTTTCCGCTAGGATTTTTTCTCGCCGGTCAAATGTCCGGGCAGAATTTATTTTACCGGACAAATTTGAAACTTACCGATCATATTTCAATAATAATAAAAAGAGTTGTGAGGCAGAGTTTCCGTTAGCAGGTAATTACCGGACTATGAGCAGATATGCTTCAGTTTAAAACTCAGTTCACGGGGCTCATTTTTATATTGCTTCAGTTTATAATCGTAACAGATCGAAAAATTCAGATTCATTTTTCAATAAATGATTCCACAAACAACAAACAACATAATTATTACATTCAAACAAACTACTTGTAGTAGATAACGTACATTATTCAAAAGTTTACATTACATTTGAATAATAACACGGCAGAAATGGAGCCTCTCTTCTCCCCTCTCTCTCTCCTGACAGCCCGTCAGTTTCTCATGCAGCTCCTGCAGCTCGCTAAACAGTGGGCGGGGCTTCAGGAGCTGCGTGTCTCGGTCAGACTCAGCAGCTGATCTGATCTCTCTCTCGCGTCCGGTTACACTTCACTCGCGTTTATGTCCATATCGATCGGATCCAGCTCTCCTGATCGGCCTTTATAGAGAGCACCGATCAAACTATTAAGAGTGAATATCGGCCGATAATGACCGGCGGCCGATCAATCGGAGCCTCCCTAAATATTACCAAACATTTTGACCGTCAGGTTTTGAATTTACCGGTTTTTAATAAATGTTACCAGCTAAAAACCGGTAATTACCGGCTAACGGAAACCCTGATATGTACTACAGCGTCTCCAACGCTTTCGAGCGGCAATGGCCGGCCGTGGCCCAACCCCACATTCCCCTGATAGGTGGAGAGTTGGCCATATAGGCGGAGCTCCTCGTTCCTGACGTCAGAGAACTTTCAAATCTGGATCAGTCTGTATCAGCTCCGTTGCAGCCCCGTTTTTAGAGAGTGGGTATGGAGGAAAAGAGAGAGGGTTGTGTTTTCTGACACTTGGTGAGTTCCCTGACACACCGGGGACACATATTCATGTATAAAAGACATACAAAAGTGCATTTTGCATGATAGGTCCCCTTTAATTAAATGTTTGATATTTCCAGAGACCCTTTCAGACCAGCAAACCTGCCCTGCATGTAAGAAATGTCCCATCCCCCTTGGGAGACTTCCTCCATACATTCCGATGGGCAATTCATTTTAAACAAAGAGTCCGCAACATAGGCTACTACAGTATCTCTTGTTAACAGAGGGGGGATGGTGGGCTTTGTCACACAGTTTCAGGGGGGCCCCCCAACGTTTTTTTTCGAGACTGTGTCTCAGGGCTTCTTAACATTTATGAAACTAATCATGTGTAGCACCAGATTAACGGGAAGAATCTTAGCTAACTGAAGATATGAACCATTTTTTACCAAAACAAGACACAAGAAGCGTCTAAATGACCCCTGAGCGAAAAAATGCAAACTGACTTTGTCACAGAACTCAAGATAAATATACCCTTATTACTTAGCATAACTGCACATACAATATATCCGATTAAAGCTGAGACTCCACAGATTATAAAGGTATAGTATCATCACTGAGCGATCCGAACTCGCAACAGGGGAAGCAAACACAGACATCACAACACGTACCTTTACGGAGCTTTTACGGGAGATCGTCTCACCATAGCTGTCAATCTGATCAAAAGACGTGTTCAATGGCATTAAAACGAGAAAAAACGTGGCTTAATCGGTTGATCCATAGGTTGATAATGTGTCTGTCGCTTTGTAAAAATGATTTATAATCCATAATTCCATTTTGATGTAAAAATCGGAGAAAAAAAGGTTAGCTGCTAATGGTAGCCAACAGAGTGTATGCAGCTTCCGGTTTTGGCCACGCGTCACTCTCACTCCTTATTTGGTAACGTGTTTGTGTGTGTAGAACTTTCCCTCGATTCCATTGGCTCTAGCGGTTATAAAGAGATGTCATTCGTCAAAATCGACCAAGGGGGGCCAGAGATATGGAAAATCCACCCAAATGACCCCAGAAGTGTTTCTTTTGTTGCTAAACCTCTCTAAAAAGGTCAAATTTCACTTGTTTTGCATCAATCTTGATACAGGGTACTTATTATATGTTGTACTTTGGATTCCTAAAGCTTTTAGTCTACTAACCCATCATCCAAGGTTAGTTTTCACTATAAGTAAAAAAAAATGTTTGGACGGACACAATCATTTAAAATGTTTTACTATGTTCAATCTGAATTTTCTACAGTTAACTTAACTGCTGGAGAAGAAAGATCAGAGGGGGGGAGAGCTGTGGCTGATGGGCCATTAGGTGTGTAAACACACAGCTGATCACCGTTTCATTCTGACTATTTAAAAAAAAACGAATGAACTCCATGTGTGATTGTTATAACTATTAACAATAGTATAATATTATAGCCCGTTTGCCCATGGTGAGATGATGAGGCTTCATTAAAAATAAACCTCTTTTTAGTGAATTACTGAGTTTGGGCAAGTTAATCACGTTTTAATGAAGTTGACTACAGTCTATTCATATTTGTCAGTGCTTTCATGTCAATTCGGCAAACATAAATGATCGTGGTGAAGATGATGATTAAAATAGGATTACAAATCGGTAGTGAGAGCCGTGCTGCATTTCCTCCAGTCGGATGTGATATAAAAACAAACCGATTATTTTTGTAGTTGTAAACTCACGTGGAATAAACTACATGTATTAGTGCTTTCATGTCAATTCGGTGAACATATGATACATGAAATGATCGTGAGGATGATCATTACAAATTGTTTGTATGAGCCGGTCTGCATTTCCTGATGAAAAAACATAGCGATGGTTTTGTACTTACGCCAACGTGGATTAAACAACATTATTTTGTTAAATAAAAACATGGTGATGTTTTGTAAATTATTACATGTCTCTTATTTAGCACAGAATATGATCCTATGGACCTATGGATCGTAACAAATATCCGCTATATCAGATACCTCTACTGTAGATCTATCAGCTGTTTATTTTATATTTCACATGAGTTCCAGTGTGGCAGCTTTTTAATCACTGCTCCCCCTGGTGGATCCATGATCCATTGCAGCTGGTTCATTATAATGAAATGTATTTATCAAGGGGGCGTATCAAGTCCTGCGGGGGGTTTTCCTTTCAGCGAGGGCCCACCCTGTGCCGATCACGGGCCCACATTGGTAGGGGCATCCAAAATGACGTGCTACATCTGTATTTTACTTCAAGATGCATAATTCTACTTAAGTTGGCAGATAATACTATTACATTTATAATATCATATACTCCATTTCATAATAATGGAGGACTTTCAATGTGGTCCAAGTACTATAACTGAACTATAGGATATACTTCAACAACATAAAGCATGTACTATTTCTTGCAGTTATATTTTGGATTTCTCTCTTTAAATGACTACAGCTGTAACATGGTGCTCTTATTTGTCTCTCACTCCTGTCATTTCTCTGTTTGTTTATTTTGTATGTTTTAGCTATGTGCCGAGTTCAGCAGAATTGTCACCAAAGACCTGCTGAAATCTTTCCTGGAAGGAGTAGATGCCATGGTTCCAAATCTGTTGGAGGCTTACAAAGCTGCTGTATCATCTGGAAGAAGGTTGCTCTGAGTGGTGTTCTGCAGTGTCTTCAGAAAGAGGCAAGTATTTTACAGAGAAACTATTACCAAAAATGTGCAAAGATAAGGATTCTAGCTTGGCTATCATATTTACCTACCGTTGTCTGTTTTTTCCCCTGGAGGACACAAACCAGAACAGAAGAACGGCTGCCCTACTCGATCTTCCAATATTTTTTGCAGAGGATTCCTCCAACGTTATCAGGATGTGTGATGTAAGTCACTATATTTCTATATATTATACATTTACTTTTCTCTCGCTTAATTTGAAGTTTTGCCATAGCCAATATAATGCTCATTGTTACAATAGTGTGTATTGTTTACGTATTACTATTGTTAACTTAGGAATTGCAATAATTATTGAAAAAATGATGACCTTGCAATTTGTCGTGTTTTTATTTCAAGTTTGGAACAGTCAATTAAGATTTATGTGTCTTTGTTATTAAGCTCATGGAGAAACCCTCGATGTGATCCTGAAAGGAATGCCGGTTGGACTGTTGATTGGACATGAAGGCCCTCTGCTTGACTCATTTCCTCTGGAAGTCTTCAATGTGGCTGTGGTGGTAGAAAAGAAGATCATCCTACATGACCTCCGAGATGTGCCCACAGGCTTCGCCATGTTAATGGGGGAAATATACTGCCTCAACCCAGAGTACCCCCACAACATGAAATATATATATATTTCAAAAGGTCATCGTGACCATCAAACCAGACCAATGCTCCGCAAGAATCCATGGACTCAGAAATAAACTGCTGAGATCACCTCTAAACAAATCACTGTGTTATACTGTAGCTCCTGGAAGAAGGGAGTTTATGTTTTGGACTGTTATTCTACACATTAGCCGCTTTCACACCAAGTACTTTGCCGTACTTAGTGCCGGCACTTAGTACCCCAGGGTACTAAATACAGATCGCGTTCACACTGGATTAAGTTCCCTGAGGGAAGATTACGCAAATGAACCGCTGACGTCACTTCGTCTTCTTCTGCTTTGGGTTTACTGGCAGGCCGCAAACCACTTCACGGCGTATACTAGGGCTGAATAATATACCGTGTCATGGCGATAACCGCGGTATGCGCATGCAGGGATGTGCGGTTTTATTCATTTAAAAAAAAATGCTAACGCACTTTAGCACAGAATTCAAAATAAAGATACCCTTATTACTTATCGAAACTGCACATACAATATATATCCGATTAAAGCTGAGACTCCACAGATAATTTAAATATAGTATCTAAGCGATCCGATCTCGCAACAGGGGAAGCAAACACAGACATCACAACACGTACCTTTTACGGAGCTTTTACGGGAGATCGTCTCACCGTAGCTGTCAATCTGATCAAAAGACGTGTTCAATGGCATTACAACGAGAAAGAAAAAACGCAGCTGAATCGGTTGATCCATAGGTTGATAATGTATCTGTGGCTTTGAAGCAATTGTTTATAATCCATAATTCCATTTTTATGTAAAAATCGGAGCACAACAGTTAGCTGCTAATGGTAGCCACCAGAGTGTATGCAGCTTCCGGTTTTGGCTACGCGTCACTCTCACTCCTTATTTGGTAATGTGTGTGTGTTAGACTGCGTTGGACTGCCGCATAGCTGGAAGACTGGAAGCAGCAGCCACTCTGGTGGCTACCATTAGCAGCTAACTTTTGCTCTGAGATATTTACATAAAAATGGAATTATGGATTATAAATTAAATCATTTTTTTATACAGAGACGTTAAAAACCTATGGATTAACCGATTCAGCCGCGTTGTTTCTTTCTCGTTTTAATGCCATTGAACACGTCTTTTGATCAGATTGACAGCTACGGTGAGACATCTCCCCTAGAAGCTACGTAAAGGTACGTGTTGTGATGTCTGTGTTTGCTTCCCCTGTCCGAGTTCAGATCACTCAGTGATGATACTATATACCTAAATAATCTGTGGAACCTCAGCTTTCGGATATCTTGTAAATGCAGCTACGATAAGTAATAATAAGGGTACTTTTATCTTGAGTTCTGTGCCAAAGTGCGTTAGCATTTTTCGCTCAGGGGTCATTTAGATGCTTCTTATGAGACTTGTGTTTTGTTTTGGTAAAAATGGTTTGTATCGTCAGTTAGCTGAGATTATTTCCGTTAATCTGGTATAACACATTAATAGGTTCTTAAATATTACGATCCCCTGAGACACTGTCGTGAAAAAAAAAGTAAAGTACCCGCCGGGACTTTGGGGTTTAACAGGTTAAAAAAAACGCAATATATACCGCAGAAATTGCAATGTCAGTTTTTTTCAATACCGTGCAGCCCTAGTGTATACTGCCACCCGAAGTCCCAGGAGTTGGGGAAAGCCTTCCGAGTAAATCGACAGAACGCTGACACCTCCTCATCACTTCACCGCTCCCATTTTTTTTGTTGTGTTGCCATAAATTAGTCTCTCTCCATTGGTGCGCGGGGCTAATGCTAATAATGCTAATGCCACAAATACAATGGCGGCTTCACAAAACTTTTCAGAGTTTTACGGGGCGTGGTTTGCAATTCGCCCAGCCAATAGAAATTGGTACTTTTTCTCTCTCGCAGGCACTAAACATGGGGGTAAAAGTTCCGGGCACTAGGTAAGTACTCTTTTTGGTGTCAACGCAACATAAGGGCTACTAACGGAACTAAACAGGAAAAGTACGGGGAAAAGTACTCAGGTGTGAACGCGCCTAATGTTCTTGTTTTCAGTGTAGTTTGTAAAGTGCAGGTCTGATATGAACACACCGGCTGAGATTGTTAACATATTAATGCACATGTAAAGCCCTTATTGAGAGGAAACTGTTTTTGGGGTCTCCTACATTCTTCAACTAACATTGTTCATCTATTGTTCATCTAACAAACATCGTTTGTGTATCCAGCAATATTATTTGTACAATGCAAGTATAAAACAAATAAAAGAGGACAAAGAGGTGGTAAACCCTTATATTTTCCTGAATTGAATGTTTGATTGTCTAAAAGTATATGCTTTGGCAGATAATAACTTTCCTAATGAACCAACACTTTTAAACTTTTAAAAATAGCGTTAAAATAATCTTCTTTCTAGTCATGAAAGTGTATTGTATGGTTCATTCTCATTTTGCCATTTCTCTTTTTTCATCTGGCCTATTGCCAAATACATTTTGGGTTTAAGTTGATGTATAACGTTTTTTTTTAAATGTTATTTATATATCTGCAATAATTATTATTAATTTATGTAAACTTGCAATCAGAAGTCAATATAACTAGTAGATCTAAGTTGAAACAAATGTATTATTAAAATATTCTTAACTTGAAAGGATGAGTTATATAAATGTAGAACTTGAAAGTGTGAGTTCTAATAATACTGGAATGTGATTTTATTTGACAGGTAAATACAATGTTCTTGCACTAATAATGTAAGATTGGTAGTTGTTTCAACTCTGAGTATAACATGAAATCAACTTAGACAACTTAAAAACAATGAACTAGAACCTTTAAGTCATATCGACGAGATGTACTTATTAATGAGTTGAAACAAAGATTTTGTTCAAGTTGACTTGATTTGCTTTTTCAAGGCAGCAGGGGTAGACTTTCATTTGCAAGTTGAACTGACATTAACTGTTTTACAGTGTAGGCTTCACAAACGAGGGTAAGCCTCAAAAGGTCATTGCTAAAGAAGCTGGCTGTGAGTAATGAATCCATTTATTTGTACGAGTTTCACTTTTTGAATTTAATTAAAGGTGGGGTAGGTAAGTTTGAGAAACCGGCTCGAGATACACTTTTCATTATATTCCATGGAATGCTCTTAACATCCCGATAGCAATGAATATCTTAAGTGCCAGTGGAATATCTTAAGTAATCTGTGGAAGCCGTAGTGCTGTAAAAAGCACGACCAATCATCTGAGCGGGGCCGACTAAAGTAACTGGATGGCCTACCTGCCTGTCAGCCTTCCATCTGTGCACAAACTTATCTCGTGCCCTCATTGGTCATGTGTGCGTTCGTGTGTGTTGGAGGAGGGGCTCTGTGAGGAAGTGGCAGATTGTTGTGTATTTTCAAATTCTAGCGCACTCGAGCTGGTTTCTCTGAAATTACCTACCCCACCTTTAATGAAATACATTTACTTTTCCACGATATTGAAATGTATTGAGATGCACCTGTATATGTATATATATGTATATATAAATATATATATTTATATTACAGAACAACGGTATAATCAACAGTTATGCAAAAAGCAGAAGATGTAACAAACAAATAATAATAATTATTATTCTTAAAATCAATGTGGTGTACTTCTTTGACGTGCCTTTAAAAACGGAGGCGGTCTTGAGGTGCTCCTCCAGCACAGTGTGCAGGAAACAAAATCCACCAATCTCCTGAAAATGACCGAAGAGTGTGTCCCGTCATGCCCATGCAAAGCCAACTCAAAAGCCCCACAAAACTTCATTATTTTGGATAAAATATGCCTGTTTTTATCCACCTCCTCATTGTGTTTCCTCACCGCAATCCTGTGACCGTTGTCCAGCTGCGTAGCAGTTTCTTGCTTGGGGCGATACAATAATCGCCCCTCTGGTAGTAGTTTTGAGGACGCTGATTGGCTAGATTTTATGACACACGTTCATATCTTGAATCAGCAATTGGCTAACCTACTACAGAGACCCGCCTCTGTGGGGAGATCGCCCCAGCACAGTACTTCAGTCATACAGTGTACTAGAAAAAGCATATATTTTGCGCAAATTATTTTAAAGCTCCCATGTCATGGCCATTTCTACTGATCATAATTCCATTGTTGAGGTATACTAAAATAGATTCATACTGTGCAATTTTCCAAACTCACATTGCTGTGAGGAGCGGACAGGCTTCCGGGTCGGCGATACAGCGAGAACAAGCTAAACTCATCCTGAGCACACACAAACACTCACAGCCAAAGTAAAAACAATGGCTGATTCAAGATATGAACATGTGGCTTGATATTGAGTAAGAAAAAGGTTTATAACGCTGTGAGCATGGGTCTGCGGAGAGCATTTCTCTGCGATCCCAACTTAGCAGCCCGAAAAACGTTTACCCATTTCAACAGTCGTGGTAGATACCTTGTTTGTTTTAAACATCATACATACACAAACAACAATGAATACTTACAGGTTGTGTACCCGAATCTCCCGCTGGTCCAAACAAAGTAGGAACAGCATGGTTCTTCAGTGCCCTAGGCTGTACATATCTGGCATGCATCCTGAAAGGTTTGGGAAGCTTTGTTTCGTGAAAGGCTGGCAGAGGGTGCGTGGCTACTGGGTATCCCTACGTAGTGATACCCAGGAAGTAAATGAGAAATCTCCGACGAGACGTTTTGGGGAGGTATTTTCTGTGTTAGAGTTTTACTCGCTACAGGGTGTACTTTGAGGGTTTGTGACTCTGCAGACCGTTTACATGCAGAAAAACCTTCATAACACACAAGGGTATGGGTAAGAACCGGAAAAGCATGACATGGAACCTTTAAAATCATATTTTACACATATTGTTGGGTGCATTCCATATTTTAAACACAAATATTGACAATTTATATAATTAATTAGTATTATTATTATTATTATTATTATATTGGTCAGCCGCCACTGTTCATCAGAACATGCAGCTGACATTAGCGACACAACCTTCTTCGGAATTACGCTAAGAGTCATAACTTGCTTTCGCCACTAGATGGTGATGGTTAAAAAACTGACAAGCTGGTAATGTTTATGACGGATGTATTTTGTAATACACACATTCCTTACATTTTAATTTACAATAAAGTATTCTGTAGGAGCCATGATCAATATTGATTGGTTGGCTTGGGTCACATGGGTATGGGTGGCTGTCAAGGGGTGGACTCAGAGGCATGAACTCAAGTGCACAACTCAGACTCAGACTCGGGTAGTTTTCAAAAATAAAGACTTTCCTGGAATTTACACAGTAACAAAAACAAGAAACACAAAATCACCCTTCCGAGGAAAAACTAAATGCAATATTCGTGATCATGATAAAACAGGATACGACCATGGAGCAGCTTGAACGTGGTCATGAATAAGAAACGAACTGGCACTGGACAGGTGGGGACTAACACAATATACACAAGGTGAGGGGAACAGGTGGAAACAATCAGGGCGGAGAAACCAATCAGGAACACAGGAGACACAGGGGCGGGGAGCATGGAGTTCTGAAACGAGAGGAGGAATACTTTTCACAATAAGACAGAGGGCACGGAACAAAGGGACATGACACAACTAATATAAGAATACACTTTCATGACATGACAGTGGCACTCATTATAATCCTGTTCACTAGTGATGGCGAGATGAAGCCTTATGAAGCTTTGAAGCTTTCCAGCCAATTGGTTCGCAAAAGGGTTCATCTCATGAGGCTTCATCATGGGCTTCATTTGAACACAAGCCCCCCCTGTTGGTCAACGTGTGTAAAACAGGCAGATTGGACTTCTCAACAGTGTGCTGTATCTCATACCGAGTTCCCAATGAGTAAAGCCTTAGAATAACTCTAAACAACGAACATAACATCATATGTTCAAGTTAACAATATTGTATTTATTCCAGTTGAATGATTGTGATTGAAAAGCCTAAGGAGGCTGGTAAACATTGCAAAGAGGGATTTGTATTCCTCAATAATTTTCGTAAACTTAACCATGTTGTAGCCGGAGAAAGGCTAAACCATATCAAAGAATACATTTATTAACTACATTATCTCATTTAGCTGTAGCTTTTACATTTACATTTATTTATGCTTGTATCTATTTATTATGACAATGGGACAAATCATCCCGGGACTCTCGACCGGCCCACTTCGGTACCGCTAGTAAATTGTCAACAGGGCGGCAGGTGCTGTAGATAGTAAATGTAAATATGTAAATATTTGTGTCACTGCATCCTGGTAAAATACAAATATAATGTATAATGTCTGTGTCTTTGACATTAGCGCTGCTAGCCACCTGTGCCCTGTACTACGAAGCCAGTTCAACAGACCCTGGATATGTTTGAGTAACGAACAACAACAAACTAACAAACGAGATCTCGCTAAGCGGTCCGACGACGCTGGTTATCAACTCGGTAAATCAAGCCAGGGTTCCTCTCTCCAGCTGAGAGCGCGTTCACGTCTAAGACACGAGTGGATCTGACTTTAATTACATTTGTCTCGAGTGTTTCGTCAACATAATGTGTTAAATAATACTTATGCATACAGTATGTGACGCTGTGAGTGTTGCACGGCCAGATGAGGCTGGAGAAGCTGACTCAGATAAGGAAATATATGATATATTATGATATTATATGATCGATGATCTGATTGATGATGTAATATGAATGATAAGTGCGACACGTCCGCATCTTCTCTGCATACGGCAGTTTAAACTGTATTTCCTTTATCCTGTAATATGACTTGAGAGATTTAAACTCCGCACACTGAGTTCATCTCTTTTCTATAGACGCCGGAGGCGGGCAGCGTCAGGTAAAAGAAGTTATTTAGCCTTCTCAAACCTGAGCCTCACGCGGCCTATGGGGGATGTGCTGGTGACTTATCCGACCGGCCCACTTCGGTACCGGCCCATCGGGATGGCCAGTCCGCCACCGCACACAGCCCACGTAAACTGTCAACGGGGGGAGCCTTGCTGCGGGGAAACGGTGGACCTAGTGTCCCGATCGGAGTGGGAATAATAATAATAATCCGTGCATTTATCCATTAATTTCCCCAACATTGTGGTAAAAAACACGTTTAATCCATGTTGTTGGTGTACTACAATTACAAAAAGCATCGGTTTGTTTTCTCATCAGGAAATGCAGACCGGCTCAAACAAACGATCATTTAATGTATCATATGTTCGCCGAATGGACATGAAAGCACTAATAAATGTAGTTTCATCCACTTGAGTTTACAACCACAAAAATAATCGATTTGTTTTTATATCACATCCGACGGGAGGAAATTCAGCAGCTCTCACTCCCGATTTTTAATCCTAATGTAATCATCATCTTCACCACGATCATGTATGTTTATGTCACCGAATTGACATGAAAGCACTGACAAATATGAATATACTGTAGTCAACTTCATTAAAACGTTATTAACGTGCCTAATCTCAGTAATTCACCATTTCTACGCATGACACAACACACTTTGTCCGTGTTTGGCTCTCGAAGCGTTCCCGCATTGACGTCACTTCCGGCTTCCCCCAAAACTTCAAAATGAGTCGAACGAATTTCCCCGCGATGTTCGAAATTATTGATATTTAACGGAACGGTATCGCTTTTTCTTTTTTAAACTGACGGTTCGAGATTACTCGTAGACCAATATTTCATTGCACAACACTGTTGGGATGGTGTCACAGGCTCTTTAAGTCGCACACACAGAGACTTCAGACTTGACTTGGACTCGTGACCAAAAGACTTCAGACTCGACTTGGACTCGTGTGTTGGGACTCGTGAACAATCATTGTGTTTTCTATTTTTGGCGTATTAAAGGTGGGGTAGGTACATTTGAGAGAAACCGGCTCGAGATCGCTAAAATTTGAAAATACTCAACCGGAGATAATCTGCTAGAGGCTGCTACTTCCTTATAGAGCCTCCTCCAACACACACGAACGCGCACATGACCAATGAGGGCACGAGATAAGTTTGTGCCCAGATGGAAGGCTGACAGGCAGGTAGGCCATCCAGTTACTTTAGCCGGGCTCATTACACGCAGACGTGCACGCCTCTGTTACTACCTCGTAGTAACACAATGGCGACCGGCGGCACACCTGCGGCTGTACCACTTGTAATTAGGTTCAACTACAAAAACTTCGAACAAAACGCCGGCGGCACCAACAAAAGGAGCTCACACTGCAAAGTCTGCAATATCAAAATCAAGGATGCTGGCGCAACAATGTCGAATTTCATCAGGCTCTTGAAAACTCACCCGGAGAGGTCAGTCACATTAACGCATATGGACGGTTAGCAAACATGTTTAGCTCAGCATCAGCTATGTAATGTTAACTTAGCTTGCTACTAGCTTTGTAACTGAATATTTGAAAAGATTAGTGAATTGCTTGCTTACTGATTTCTGATTCTGAAGTGTTTTGCTTATAAGTTGTTTGCATTTAGCTAGTTTTCCTCATATTGCATTGCAATAGCCTGTTTAAAGTGATCATATAACAAGCAACTAATCAGTACTGATACTGTATGCTAATAGATATTGGAGTGATAATAACACAGTAAATGCTTTGAATGTCTTAGATATAGCTGTGCAGTATTCTTAACAGACTGGATAGCAGCAGACAATAGAAGGCTTATTACAACCAGAAGAGACATGAGACTTTTATTTTTTTAGAGACTTGAGACTTGACTTGGACTCGTGACCAAAGACTTGAGACTTGATCAAGTCTCACCCCACAAAGACTTGAGACTTGACTTGGACTCGTGACCAAAGACTTGAGACTTGATCAAGTCTCACCCCACAAAGACTTGAGACTTGACTTGGACTCGTGACCAAAGACTTGAGACTTGATCAAGTCTCACCCCACAAAGACTTGAGACTTGACTTGGACTCGTGACCAAAGACTTGAGACTTGATCAAGTCTCACCCCACAAAGACTTGAGACTTGACTTGGACTCGTGACCAAAGACTTGAGACTTGACTTGGACTTGCAAAAAAAGACTTGTGAACATCTCTGACAAGTGGAGAACTTTAGCGTGTGAGCTGCAGCAGAAGAACAGCCGCAGAGCAACATTCTTTAACATCACACACTTCATTGAGAGACAAGTTAAAATCTTCACCGACCCAGTATTTGGAAACATTCAAGGTGCTCCCTTCATAACAACAAATACGGCTTTAAACAGATCACAGCCTCGCTCACATTTCGTAGGAACGAGATTTGCCACCACTGTAGCTCTTGTAGAAAAAGAAACCCAGACAGATACTGAAGGGAAGGAACACATTCTGACAAAATGGAGGACACGTCTGTGCTGCGGAGGAGGTCACGCCTTGGACTCGTGCCATCAGCTTGAAAAGGGAACACACAAAGAGAAGATAGGCTTCTTGATGGAAAAGGGTGTCTGTTTCGGCTGTTTGTGCGTGGGGCACATTAGCAGAAATTGCAAAAAGCGAATTTCCTGTTCAAAATGTGGCTTCAAACATCCAACCATACTTCACATCCCTTCCAAATAAGCTAGACACAATCCTGCTCAAGCCAAGAATACATCGGAGCTATCAGTGGACAGCGCACTGGTTTCAAGTGGCCTTACAGGGGCTGGTGATGACAATTGCAAACTTCCCATAGTTCCAGTGCGAGTCAAGTCAACGAAGGGCAGCAAGTGTTCGGACTAGAAGTGGCTGGCTTAAAAAATGACAATTTCTTTGAACTGCCACAAAGCTACACCCAAGAGTGCATGCCTGCCAGCAGTGGGAACATTCCTAGACAAGCGGACCTACAGAGATCTGAAAAATGTTAATTTGCCTGAAATAAATGCAGGGATTGTACTGTTGATAGGAACCAATGTGGCTAAGGCCTTGGAACCATTGGAAGTCATACGCCAGGGGTGCCCAACCAGTCGATCGACTGGTTGGGCACCCCTGTCATACGCAGTGTGGATGACGGACCCTATACAAGCAGGACAATCCTGGGCTGGACAGTGAATGGACCACTAAAAGGAGTGAGTGGGAATGCAATGGACTTTGACAAACCAGAAGTGTCTGTGAACAGAATCTCAGTTGTGAATTTGGATGGACAGCAGTTCAGCGCAGACTTCCCTGAATGCAGATTGGAGGAACAAGCTGGAATATCAAGAGAGGATCTCAAGTTTAAGAAGTTTGCAAAGAGAGTGTTTTTTCAGCAAGAGGCGAAGAGGAAGTGTAAAAAGAAAAGTTTTAAAGATGAGAAGAAGCCTCATCTCAAGCCCCAACAAAAGCCCTCTCCTTCAACGGCTGCTCAGAAAGGCCCCGCTGCAAACAAAGAAATGGAGAACAGGATGAAGTGGACCAACGTGCTCTACAAGGCCGAAGGACTCAGAGTCAAAGACGACGAGGACATGCTGAGCTCCTCGTTAAAGGAGTGGGGCGATCAAAGTGAGAATATCGTGGAGAAGATGCAGAAACGGCAGGAAGAGACGGAAGAACATCAGTGACATCTTTTCCACAGTATTGACTCTTTTCGACAGCCTTAAAGGACACTAAGGATTATCTTTAACTGAGCCAAGGTGGTGGTACTTTGGGCCTAACTGACTTGTGACTCGTACACATAAAAGAAGAAGGAAACTACACATACATGAACTGCAACTGCATGGACTTGATTACTAAGTTATAATTGTCACATGTCTCACATTTGAATAATGTTAGTAATTATTATGTATACTATCCTAATAATTAGAGGCTGGTGTGTAGGAGCCATGATCGCTGTTGATTGGTTGGCTTGGGTCACATGGGTATGGGTAGCACTCATTATAATCCTGTTCACCTGTGTGGGTGTGTGGAAGAGAGGGTGACACAGGGCCATTGTACTTTTGTGTTGACCGCAAGATTACAATTGCTTTGATTATAACAGTTTATTTGTCTGAGAACCGAGTTTTTTCATTAAACTACCATACTACGAAACAGAGCTTCAGATCTCAGCGAGTACTTACAACAGCAAACAGGCCCGGCCTCCGCCTCTCAGCGACTTACTTTGTTTCCTGCGGTCGCTACATATTGTCACGATTCTCATGTTATGTCACGTTTGTAGTTTTGTCTGTGTTGGTGTTTTTCTTGTCTTTGGGTTTCCTGTTTTATTGTGTAAAGTGTTCACCCCCGTTTCCTGCCGGTCTGCTTTCTGTCTGTTTCCCTCCCTGATTACCCGATTGTGTTCACCTGTTGTCCTTGTGTTTCTCCTCCCCTGCCCAGCTGTGTCTTGTTCTGTGATTACCCTTCTGTGTATTTAGTCTAGTCTTCCCCTGTGTTCCATGTCGGTTCATTGTTTCCCCTCCATGTTATTCCACGGTCTGTGTTCCTTGTGCTGCTCGTTGGTTTTGGATATTTTGGATACTGCCTTTTTTGCCACAGCTTTATATTATTTAATAAAGCTCACTTTTCGTTAAATTCTGTATTTGAGTCCTACCTGCTTCACCGATTCGTAACACATATTCCGCCTACTTAAAGGGCCGATGTCATGGCCATTTCTACTGATCATAATTCCATTATTGAGGTATACTAAAATAGATTTATACTGTGCAATTTTCCAAACTCACATTGGTTTCTCATACAGTATCTCTGTAAAGTATGTGTATTCACCGGTATTCACTCTCTGTCCTAAACGGTTTATAACACTGTGAGCATGGGTCTGCGGAGAGCATTTATCCGAGATCCCAATTTAGCAGCCCGAAAAACGTGCATTTAAACAGTCGTGGTAGATACCTTGTTTGTTTTAAACATCATAAATACACAAACAACAATGAATATTTACAGGTTGTGTGCCCACACCCCCTGCTGGTCCAAACAAAGTAGGAACAGCATTGTTCTTCAGTGCCCTACGCCAGTGATTCTCAAACTTTTTTTAATAATGTACCCCCTTTGAAAAAAATGCAGCCACGTACCCCCTGATCAGCGCAAATACTATTAGTGTTTTGAAATATGTGTAACTCTGTTAATATAAAACCCACACTTACACACGGCATCTATTGCACGTCTGTCCGTCCTGGGAGAGGGATCCCTCCTCTGTTGCTCTCCCTGAGGTTTCTCCCATTTTTCCCTTTAAACTGGGTTTTCTTTGGAAGTTTTTCCTTGTACGATGTGAGGGTCTAAGGACAGAGGGTGTCGTATTGTCATACTGATATTCTGTACACACTGTGAAGACCACTGAGACAAATGTAACATTTGTGATATTGGGCTATATAAATAAACATTGATTGATTGACACTGCTCAAACTTCCTTACTTTTCCTAAAATTGGTATATTTATCTATTTCATTAACATAAAATAAATCTCACTTATCCCCTGCAGTACTCCAACATACCCCTAGGGGTCCGCGTACCCCCATTTGAGAACCACTGCCCTACGGCATGAATCGCTGAAAGGTTTGTGAAACTTTGTTTTTGTGAAATGCTGGCAGAGGGTGTGTCCTCTGGGTATTCCCACGTCACGGTACCCAGGAAGTAAACAATGGAACATTTTAAATCTCCAACAAGGCGTTTTGGAGCAGCATAGACTGTGTTAGAGTTTTACTCGTTACAGGGTGCACTTTGAGGGTTTTTTACTCTGCAGACAGTTTACATGCAGAAAAACCTTCATAACAACAAAGGGTAATAACCGGAAAAGCATGACATGGGACCTTTAACATATTGAATTAAAAAAGTAGGGTTCATGAACCCAAGCTGTTGCCTGGCAACATAATTATGTTGATAGTTAATAAGGCTTATTACTGTATATTGCTTGATATTTGTAACACCAAACCAATGGGAAAAAACAAAGCAACACAGAAAAGCTGGTCTTAACATGACCCAGTGATCTAGTTAGTAAAACATTATAATATTAATATTCACTTTATTTTAAAATGAAAAGAAACCAGTAAAAAACATAGTTTCCGGTGTCCCGACGAGCTCCGTCTCTCGGTCCTGACGGATAGCAAAAAAGGCAGATATTATGCAATTAAACAAATACATAAAAACAAGGGTAATTCCGATTTAACGGTGCATGGTTTAGAAAAATAATAACATATCAGATTCCAGTATCCTGAGACCCGCCTGTGATCTGAACGATTGATGTGTACACTGAAAACAGTGGACCTGAGCAAGTAGTTATGTGGACTGCAAATAGTATTCTTCCTTTAGAAAAATAGACATAGAATTCGGTTCTGGTGCACTCCGGCAGGACAACTGAACTCAATTGAAATGCAAAAGCCCACAGCGGCGGTGTCACAGTGCTTTAATCTGAATTCATAATATAATCAGAGTTATGTGTAGATGGCAAATAGAAACGACATGTATTAGTGCTCTCATCCTCTGCCCTGTCAGTGAGAAACCTAAAAGATCAAGGGGAAATAAATGAATGCATGCCAGCTGTTCTGTGACTCTTCAGATGGCCATCCCCTGCCCAAACTACTTGCAGTTGGATTTAAATATTTATGTTTACATATAAATTGAAAGATTTTTTTACCCGTTTTCATACATGTATTTATTTATTTCAATCATCTAGGTAGTATGGATGTTTTCCTGCCTTCCTGCCATAACTCCACAAACAAACGACACGTATTACAAACACTAACAGGAACAGTGTACAAAACACCATCTTCAAACTAATGCTAATTTGGTTTTGCAAGTAAACAACATATCTATCAAACAAACACATTGCATTTCTCTAATAAATAATGTTTCATAAACAAAATACAGCATAGACATTACAAGTACACAAAAACATTGTCTACGAGTACAAAAAAAAGCATGTGACTTTTGACAGGAATATTCCATCGTGGTTATGCTGAGGATTCTCCACGGAGCAGGGGGCGCTAGAAACACTGCTGTCATCAGACTGGCTGTTACTGCTCTGCTCCACCCCCCTCCGTTTGAATGGACTCAGTTGAGCTTTTTTGTGAGAAAATCCCAGGATGTATCCTAACCAGGATGTATCGTAACCACGGATGTATCCTAACCACGGATGTATCCTAACCACGGACGTATCGTAACCACGGATGTATCCTAACCACGGATGTATCCTAACCACGGATGTATCCTAACCACGGACGTATCGTAACCACGGACGTATCCTAACCACGGACGTATCCTAACCACGGACGTATCGTAACCACGGATGTATCGTAACCAGGATGTATCGTAACCAGGATGTATCCTAACCACGGCGCAATATTCCTGCCAAAAGTTAAAAAAAAATATTTGTGTGTACTTGTAAGATCTACGCTGTATTTATTTCTGAAACATGATTTATTATAGAAATGCAATGTGTTTGTTTGATAGATATGTTTTTTACTTGCAAGGCGAAATGCATTAGTTTGTAGATGGTGTTTTCTATTTGTAAACCACCCTGTCGTACATGGCATTTGTTTGTGGAGTTATGCAGGAATTTATCTCCATACTTCTTCAAATGCACCAGATAATGTTCTAAAAAGGACATTAAGAGGATTTGCCTAAATTATAAATAAATAATCAACTGTTGGAATATAAATAATGATTTAACTTTTTTATTTTCTAGATTGTCTACTGTCTGGGGTTCAGTCAGACAACTCACGTGTTCCTTTAACATGTTTATTAGAAGCAGCATATAGTTGAGTTTGGCGACTAGGCTCGGGCATCATCACTCCATAGATATACATAGCACGATGAGTGATGATTAAATAACTAACCCCCGAGCCTACAGGTGGAAGCTGGGGTGGTGGTGGGGCAGGCAAGCAGCAGCAACATGAAACACAGCAGCACGAACATGAACGCAGCAATGGCAAATGAATGCAGCAATAGCAAATGAACGCAGCAAGCAGCAGCGACGTAGCTGCATCAATAGCAGCAGCAGGCAATGCATGGTGAGCGATCTGGCAGGTTAAATAGAGCGGCATATTAAGGAGACTCTGTTTGGTTGGTTGTAGAGCGGCAAGGGGGCGTTATGTATGAATGCAGCATAAGTGCTCGAGTTGACTGCCTGAACTAGCTCGCAGGCTTCGCCCCATTTCAGTCAGACAACTCACGTGTTCCTTTAACATGTTTATTAGAAGCAGCATATAGTTGAGTTTGGCGACTAGGCTCGGGCATCATCACTCCATAGATATACATAGCACGATGAGTGATGATTAAATAACTAACCCCCAAAACTGCGTGGAGATTAGATACTATCCCCCAAAACTGCATAGCCCGAGCCTGACGCTGGTGATGTAAGACTGATAAGTAGAGGGCCTGGCGAGCTGCCATGTGGCCATTCCCCCTAAGCACAGCGGCTTTAAGGGGAATATACTACTCAGTGAGACTGCTATGTGAAGGCCCGGGAACAGCCCGAAAAGCCATCCCCCTTAAGCACCGCGGCTTTGAGGGGAATATACTACCTAGTGACTGCTATGTGAAGGCCCGGGAACAGCCCGAAAAGCCATCCCCCTTAAGCACCGCGGCTTTGAGGGGAATATACTACCTATATATGCTACCTAATGAAACTGCTATGTGAAGGCCCGGGAACAGCCCGAAAAGCCATCCCCCTTAAGCACCGCGGCTTTGAGGGGAATATACTACCTAGCGAGACTGCTATGTGTAGGCCTGGAAGTGACCAGTGCCGACCCCCCCCTCAGCACCGCGGCTTTGAGGGGAATATACTACCTATCAAGACTGCCATGTCTAGGTCTTTGAGGCAGCGACAATGAGCTTTCCCCCCCCAAGCATGCAGCTATGAGGGGAATATACTATAATGAAATAAATATAATCTAACCCAGCAACCACCTGGTATGCAATAACAGGATTCTACAGATATACATCTTTGAACGTTACTCATCATCGAGTAGTGCAAGAGCTCATGGTTGTTTGTGCTGCAAGGATCTCATTCATGTGAGGCATGATATAGCGCTGGTGGGCAGAAGATGACCGACGGCCCAGGATACTCAGGGTTGAGGTAGGCGGATATAGAGCTGCGGTTGTGTCTGTGCAGATTCTTCAACAGTGGGAATAGCGATCTGGGGCAGGTCGCAGCTTAGGCAGAGATCACGCAGCTTGGAGGACAACCCTCGTCGTAGGGTTTGCAGCCATCGAATACACATGGGTGCCAACGCATGTGTCAGAGGGCAATGATGCGAGAAGTTCAGCATGGAAGATAAAGGACAAAGAAAACAGTGTTAGTTTTAGCAATGATTATTCGGGGTTCCTTGACTCCCCAATCAGAAATGTCAGACATTGAATGTTTCAAAAAAGTGTGTATATTTGATCTCCAAAGTTAATTCAGTAAGGGAGAGATTATGCTGAGGGTGCAAAGTTAAGAGGCAGTCTTTATCATTGCGTGGAGGACGTGCCTTCTTAAGGCCCTTGAGGAGCAAATTAATGAACTCTAGCGTGGCTTAATACTTAGCACTTGAAGATTGCAGGATTCCAATGAAAATACAATAAATGCATGAACAACTATTATATATATTGCATAAGTACACAGAGGAGGTTGGGACAGAAGAAGATAAAGTACCAAGCTGAATTGTATGCTTTGAATCATGCTCTTGGTTGGAGGCAGAATATGGGAAATTCTTGAGGGCTTGACGTGTAGATCCAGAGTCGTTTGGTTGAACGAAGGCATGGCAAGCTGGTGGGGCAAACCACTCATTGTGAAATCCCCCGAACCAGCAGAAGGCGCAGCATCTGTAAGTAACTAGAGAGGATCTGAGGACACCGCAAGGTCATTATAAAAGAATGAACATAACCTTCTACTCGTTGCAGAGGTGCTAAGACCAAAGATCTGAGCAATAGCCATCTCTAAGATTGCATTCATGCTGAATAGTCCGCGTCTTTACACCAGACGCAAGTGTATTACATCATTTCATTTGCAGAAGGTTGGGTTTGCGTTCACCCAGGCAACCTCAAACAGACTATGAACTGTAAACTAAAGTCATTGTACGGAGATGCTTTTTCAACATTTGGCGGGACATTAAGCGGATAAAATGCAGATCCCAGCAATTCCTACAGTAGCCTGCATCATGGAGCATTGGCAGGTTATTTTCATACTGCTGTTAATCTGGAGAGCACATCAACAGACTCTGCGGCCGGCGCATAGAATTATAAATCAGACAACGTGCATTAAAAACATTATAACACATAATGAGACGTTATGCAGTGAGGAGGTTTCACCGATGACAGGTGGCTCTGATGAGATTGTACCACTGCCTTTTCTCTGTACACAGGGAACCAGTGAGGTAAGCAGTCACCGGAATGAATGCATGACCCTATAGGTTACTGTATGTTCGCAGCATAGATAGCAAAACAAGCGATGACGCGCAAATAGTTGTTTCCCATGTTTTGATGCGGACTATGTCACACCAGCAATGAACCTCTCCAGAGTTTACTAGCGAGCGACCCGAGACCACCTCTTTTAGGCGGAGCAGAGGTATCGGACTGCTTCCACACCAATCCAACGAACCGCATCAAGGGGTTAACGCTACAGGGACCGATTCAATAGTACTAACCAAGCGGGTGTGAACGTGACCTAAGACTATGGTGCCTTAAGGTCATCACGTCATTGGAGGCAGTCGCAATTTCTACAGGCTCGCACTACCTGTTAGCATCTGGCATCTGTTAGCATCTAGCTCTCTTGCTTACAAACTTTGAGCCATCCCTGCTTATACAAGTAGTAGTTTTAGTTGTCTGCGATCTGCCGAGGCCGGCTGTACTGAGCTGTTTTACCTCCGGAGACGGAGCGAAGAGACGGAGCGGCTCCACCTGTTGCTGCCTGCGATCTACGGAGGCCTGCTCCCACCTGTAGAATACGGCTGTACTGGAGAGGTTTTTACCTCGGAGTCGTCGCGGAGAGACGGAGTGGATCCATGCTTCGGGCTTGGCCTGCTTCCACCGGGCGTGTGCTGCTGTACGGAGGAGGATTTTACCACCGCTGGGGCCTGCTTTCCACCTGTCCTGGTTCTGCTTTTGCAGAGCCTGCTTTCACCCCGGGGATACCACGGAGGGACCGGAGCGCTTCCACGCTGCTGTTTTCGCCTGTCCTTTGCTGCTGTGCTGATTTTGCGCCAGGAACATCGCGGATACTGTGTGCTGGTCTGGGGAAATGGCCCATATCGGGATTCTGCTGTGCCTGTTAACTGTTTTGGACTATGAGAAGATCTCTAGTCATTCTGAGAAGTCTACTGGATTCAGGTCTGTTCTGCCACCCGCAGTGGGCATCCCCTGCAAAGGTTCGGATGTGTTGCTCAAACAATTACCGGTTGCCTTGTCACAGACAATCTGCTCGACAAAATATGTTTGTCTTTTGTTTTTCCTGCGATGATGGTTCTTCAGGACTGCTTCTTAAGCTCAAATCACACTCTTGCAGACTTTTCCGGTGTTTCTAAATAAGATGACAATGTATATGTGTCGTAGAGAATCCAGCATAATGCTTCTGATGTCAAAGAAACGTGGGCTACTATGGCAACCAAATGCACATTTGATTGTAAAACCTTAAAATATATATGCCACGGAAGGCATATGGGATGTCTGCTTTCCCTTTCATGTCATCTACAGGGCAAAGAAACGGGAACAATTTTAGTAGTTAATAAAGTCTTAACAGAATAATTGTGAGGAACTAACGGCTCAATAAAGAAACGTTGCTAGAATAATTCCTCCTAGCACTAGGCTAGGGGCCTGTTGTGTTTTTAAACGTTTAAATAGCAGCACGTGTAATACTCCTGGCTCCTTCAGTGCAAACTTCAGTCTTGAGTGCAGGTTTCAACAGACATGGGTCCCTGGGAGCCAGCATAACTTGCTAAGAAACCTTGATTTAAGCCTGTGATAAGGTCATTTGACGAACATCTGTGATTAGGAAGAGCTTGGAAACGATTTGCAGCATGAAGCCTCCTGAGGCACACCCAGCGAGGGGCAGATATTGCAGGTAGAGCTTAATTCCTGTGAGGAAAAACTCTTCTTTGGTAGGTGATTAAATGTATATGGCCGCTTGGCAGAGAATGATTCATGGTATTCATAGAAAAGACACTGTAGGAGCACGTTTTTGAAGTCTAAAATGATGGTCAAAAATGTATCGAGCTTCCCTTCATATTCACGTGATGGAAATTATTAATTTATTTCCGTTTTTAATTTCATTGATTTATAGTAGGCCTAGTATAAGTACTTATATACAATCAACTTCTGTATAATTGCCTCGAATATGACTTACTGCAGGCCAAATATTTCCATAATAAAACATTGCTTATGCAGAATAGTATTATATACCTGTCAGGAAGCAAGAACTCGTGGCTGGATCTGGGACTCCAATTCCCAGAATCCTCGGGAGTGTGACGTCAGTGGCACAACGTGGTTGAACGCGGAAGTAGAAACATTTGTTTACATTGCAGGTAGAGGAAATCGAGTTTGTTCACGGGAATATATCGTGCAATTAAAGGCTTCAAGCGCTGATTTTACTTCGAGATGGTAGGACAGGATGGCAGGTACTTTGGGAATGCCGGAGTCAGCTTGCTCCTGCCTTTTTGTTGTTTAAATACCCACCGACCGAGAGACAGTGCGACTCTTAGCTGACACACAAGAGAGGGGTTGTTACCGGAGCTGGCGTAGAACTCGGGACTTCCTCTGGCCCAAAGGATATTAAAAGCTACTCCAGATGAGGACGGAAGGGACACCTGAATGCGTGTCGTGCGGGACCTGTGGCTCGTTCCAGCGGCGTCTGAACCATGCTCTGAGCTAGCCTGTGTTTCGGGAATGAGGCATTTCTTACGGCTTCTTGCGTATGACGATTCGGTTCCAGAGTCGGAGATTGCAATAGACATTTGCAAGGACAGCAACGGCAGGCAAGCAGCAGCAACATGAAACACAGCAGCACGAACATGAACGCAGCAATGGCAAATGAATGCAGCAATAGCAAATGAACGCAGCAAGCAGCAGCGACGTAGCTGCATCAATAGCAGCAGCAGGCAATGCATGGTGAGCGATCTGGCAGGTTAAATAGAGCGGCATATTAAGGAGACTCTGTTTGGTTGGTTGTAGAGCGGCAAGGGGGCGTTATGTATGAATGCAGCATAAGTGCTCGAGTTGACTGCCTGAACTAGCTCGCAGGCTTCGCCCCATTATTGGCAGCGATCTCAAAGCAGAAAAACATTAACACTGTATATTTAAGTATTTGTTTGAATATTCCAAGCGATAACAATCTCGATCAAAATAATCAACAGTGTTATCGCATATTGCAGTGGTACAAGATCAACAAGAACAGTGTGTGCACGAGATGGAAGGCTGACAGGCAGGTAGGCCATCCAACCATCTGCCGAGTTGGAGATGTGGATTAATGATGTGAAATATAATCAACTCTTAAAGGTCACCTATAATGCAAAAATGTACTTTCTGATGTATTTTATACATAAATAGATGTCCCCATGTGTAAGGAGACTCACAAAGAGTCAGCAAATACAATCCTCTCTCTTTTCTCCGTACCCACATACAATACAGCTGATCCAGATTTGCTGCATCATGACGACATTACTAAAATGTGGGCTGGCTTTACGTTGAACTCCTGGCAACGTCCTGCCCAACCAGTCCGCTATCAGAAACGTTGCTGTATCAGAAACAATGCGCAACGTGTTTACAAGTAACAGGGTTGCCAACTGTGGGTACCTGGCTGGAGTGAGATTTTGATATCATGGGTTTAATTACACATACTGTATGCGCACTAAATGACTGCTATCGTGTCAGTAGCGGGACCTTAGCATATATATAGTGTAACAGGCCGGGGCAGATAAAGGGAAAAGTGGTAGTGAAGCAGTCACGACAGAGGCAGTGTTCAAATAAAAAAAGAGGCTTTATTGCTGTTCAACTAAAAAATACCTTTAACGATAGAAAGGCTAACGTAGCCGGGCCGCTAACCGACTTGCCAGCTTACAAACTGTTTCCTCAGTCTGGGACTCTCCTGCTCCCTCCATGTGCCACACACAACTGAGCAACTCTAGGTGCTTTTGTCTCCCTTGAGGGAGTGATTAGCACCAGGTGTGAGGTCTCCCCACCTGCTCCCAATACTGTTAATTGGCAGCGGGTGGAGCCACCTATTGGGAATGTAAGTGTCTCCCACTACTCTGCCTCTCAGTCCCTTACAATAGGATATATATATATACGAATACACTATATTGGACACAGACTATAAAGGGCACACAGTTTCATTCACCAATGAAAGTCAAACACATGTTTGTTTCCACTGTTTTATTGTGTGCCTGTTGCGATAAGCAATTAGTTTACTTATCGTAGGATAAATAAAAATGAACTCGATAACTTTTCTGACCTCGATAGATTTCCATTTACATGAGGATGTGACTAGCAGTTCGAAAGGATGCACTTGAATTATTATTATTAGGGCTGTCAAGTTAACGCGTTAATAACGCGTTAACGCAAAAAAAAATTAACACCACTAATTATTTTAAGGCGATTAACGCATGTGTATTTTTTTTCCTCGGCCGCCCCGTAGTTTCAGAGCGCATCGAGTTTAAAATACCATCTACAAGCTGATGCTGCTGACAGCCCCGCTGCTGACAGCCCCACTCCTGCCGCCCGCTTGTGGCAGACCGCACTTCCACGCTCACTGGCAGGCACCGACTGGCCATCGGGAGGACCGGGAGGGCGTGTGTATGTGTCGCCCGAGCGAGCGAGAGAGAGACCTTACATGCATTACCGTACCGCAGTGTGAACGCGGCCATTGTTGTTGTTAGCATCTGGTGCTAGCTTGCTGCGCTAACGGATATAAGGAGCTGTTTAAATGAAAACAGAGGAGCGCCCTATCCACACAACTGCGCCGAGCACTTGACTTTATGCAGGAAGCCAGACAGCGGGACATTGTACGAGAAGTCAGCACACTCATGATTGCAGCAACATGATTGCAGCGTCCAGGCAGCTCCCGTTCGAGCATATGCCTTGAGTTGCACCTAGCTCCAACGATCACACACACACACACACACACACACACACACACACACACACACACACACACACACACACACACACACACACACACACACACACACACACCATTTGTATTGTATGAGAGAGGTTCCAGGTTGAATTGAGGCGAATATTTGTAATGTTCAGAGGTTGTTGTGTTTAATATTCATGAGAATATAATTGTTCAAATGATAATAAACATTAGCATAAAGCATATTTGTCCACTCATATGTTGATAAGAGTATTAAAAACTTGAACATATTCCTCTAAGGTACATTTAGAACAGATAACAAATGTGCGATTAATTTGCGATTAAACGCGATTAACTATGGACAATCATGAGATTAATCGCGATTAAATATTTTAATCGACTGACAGCCCTAATTATTATATATTATCATTATGTCAGTGGTCTAAAATGGTCATACAATGGTGCCGACAATATTATCGTTTATCGCAATAATTTCCTGGAAAATGTACCCAACAAAATTAATTATCGTGAGAGGCCTATACATGAAACACACACACACACACACACACACACACACACACACACACACACACACACACACACACACACAAATCTACAGACTTACTCCAAGCTGTCAAATATATTCATTAACGCACTCTCACTCTCATACACTCTTTGACTCTATGTTGGCCGAGTAGAACAATAAGTAGCAGACTTTTTGCTTTATCATTTCTACTGGATCTCAGATCTGCGCATGCGCAATACGGGTCGGGGATTGACCAACCGGCTCCCACTGCTCTGCTGTCTGTTAACGTTAAGAGTGGTGGGGGCGGGTCGACAGCTTGAGCAGCTGTCAACTCAACATTGTAAATAAGCAACCAAAAGCGATCGCCGGTTCATCTTGTTTTTGGCGTGAGAATAGTTTGGGCAGCGTGAGAGCGTGAGATTGAGAGTGAAAGCGTGTGTCACACGCCAGATGCGTGAGAGTTGGCAATCCTGAAGTAATATGGTCTGTGTTTACATTAGCAAGCATAGCTAGCACTCAGAGCTAACGCTGTGCAGGAAATAAAAGGTAGTAAACCCGCGAGAGAGAATGCGTTAGTCACCTCCCGTGTGTACTACTGCAACGGTGTCCTGTTTGGGGTACCCAACAAAACCCTGGACAGGCTCCAGTACGTCCAACACTGTGCTGCCAGGGTACTCACGCACATCACTCCCACCCTCATTCATCTACACTGGCTGCCGGTCAAATCCTGCATATCTTATAAAATCCTCCTCCTGACAGACTTACAAGTCCCTCCATGCCCATGCCCCCCAGTACTTATCGGACCTCCTCCTCCCATATGCCCCGACCCAGAACCTGCGGTCTTCAGACTCCGGCCTGCTTACTACCCCCCGCACCAACATGCGAACCTTCTGAGACAGAGCTTTCAGTGTGGCAGCCCCCACCCTCTGGGACGTGGGTCCGCAACATCCCCACGCTTGACGCCTTTAAAAGGGCCTTCAAGTCCCACCTGTTTGCCAGGGCCTTCGCTCTCTAATTTATTTTGTTGTTTGGTCTGTCAGACTTTTGTCTGACTGTTTTTGTGTATGTTTGTATTACTCCGGTTTTTTGCTGTAAAGCGACCTTAGGTCCCCTGAAAGGCGCTATATAAATCTAAGTTATTATTATATTATTATTATGAGCTCCATACTGTTTCAGATAATCCTTGATGTGGTTTGGAACATAATATGGCGTTTAATCACGGCAGCGTTTAGCTGAGTTTCTGCTGGTGGACAGCCTTCTCTTCTCACTGCTTGCATGCGGACAAAGGGGCGTGACCAGCAGCTGCTCCAAAGGGGCGCGGTCAGCAGCAGCTCCAAAGGGGCGCGGTCAGCAGCAGCTCCAAAGGGGCGTGGTCAGCAGCAGCTCGGTAACATTTATAGGCCCAGGCCCAGAATCAGCACTTTAGTAACAAGGCTGAAATAGTAGAGTAAGGCATGCTCTGATTGGTATTATGAGCAAAACACTTCAGATAATTGTTTTTATAAATATGGCCCTATACATATAGCACAATATTCAATTTAGATAGCTGCTGATTGAAAACAATTGGCCAACTTTTATTCACGTATTAAATCACACCTGATAATAATCTCAACACCCTTATGTTGTCACTTTGCAGGAGGCTTCCATCAGCGTCTGGCTCCAGTTCAGTGACGACACTGCCTCTCTCCTCTCTTCCTTCTGGGACCTTCCCTTTTTCTTGCATCTCTCCTCATTGGCTGAGACTGTAGTTGTGGTGACACCCATTCCCAGCCAACGCATCTTTGCCAAGGGTGATGGAGGCGGGCCTTTACTGCGTGCAGAACTGTTGGTCTCTACCTGCACTGACCAACCAATCACCTCCAAGTCTATCAGTGAAGGGGAAGGGGATTGGATGGACAGCGGAAGAGGGGAAACCAGGAGGCTGGCTGGAGGATCGGGTTGGATAAGAGTTAACCTGGACCACGGCTTCTTACTGCCTGATGGGGAAAGGGATGAGGAAGGCGATAAGTTTGGGCTTCACATTACAGACACGTTGGTTGAGTCGGACAGCGACATCTATGCAGCAAACTTTGACGGGGACGAAAGTGAAAATGTTAGCAGTGACTACTATAATGTGACTAAGATCAATGTTAAGAGACCTGATAACAACTGGAATGATGTGGGGAACAGAGGAATGGTCAGTCAGAATAATCTGGAAAGAGCTGTGCTCATGCCAATCCTGGAGGAGGGTGTTGTGTACTTCTCCCCTAGCAAGGAGAAAGAAGAAGAGGGAGAGGAAGGGCAGGGAGAGGGAGAGGAAGGGCAGGGAGAGGGAGAGGAAGGGCAGGGAGGGGGAGAGGAATGGCAGGGAGAGGGAGAGGAAGGGCAGGGAGAGGGAGAGGAAGGGCAGGGAGAGGGAGAGGGAGAGGAAGGGCAGGGAGAGGGAGAGGAAGGGCAGGGAGGGGGAGAGCTGGAGCTGGGTGTGGGGGCTGTCCTCTCTCTGCTCGGTCTCTCTGCTGTCCTGTGCCTGGCTAACTGTCTGCCCTGCGCCCTGCAGGACAGAAGGAACCCACTGATGGGGGAGAACAGGGAAGCAAGACTAGAGCGAGCCGCAGAGAAAGAAGAGGAAAAGGAGAGGGAAAAGATGGAAGTAGAGAAAAGCAAAAAAGATGAGAGAAATAAGACAGAAGGTGAATATAGGATAGAGCAACGTGATATGAACAGTACAGATGATATGAAAGAAGTAGAGATCATTTGCTGATATACAGTATGTGCAGGTATTCACAAGGAACATGAAACAAGCTGTTGTGTAACAGCGTGCTTTCACCTTGATAGCACAATCACTAGGAATGCATCAATGTAACATTCTGGGCCGATACTGATGTTTTTGTCATTGTTGTTTGTTTAGTTATATTACTGTTAATTATCACTTTCTGTGTCAGGAATACAAACATACACTGAATCAATACTCTGTAGACGGTTTGTGATCTCTCTGCTCTGCATGTATTTGTTACCCGCAGTGGAAAGCTCACCAACCTGTTTGAGCCTTTGTTCAGGCTGTTGGCCAACTCATGGAAACCAGAACCAAGATCACATCGAAAACAAAACTACTGGATCATTTAGCATCCTACAAATCTGGGCCGGTGGTATGTCCTTAATGTATGCAGTGTAAATAAAGCTGATTAAAGAGTCTGTGACGTCACTCATAGCTTCCTTCGGAGCACATAAGCAGACGAGGGCAAAGAGGAGCCAAAGTAGGCCTGGCTGCCATCGAGCTACCAAACTAGCTGAGGCTAACAAGCTAGGCTAACATGCTCAGCATCGCTGCCCTGCATTGCTAGCTTAGCCTGTGTATGTTGCTCCCATAGCATGTTGATTTAGGTAAGTAAATATAATACAGCAAAACTTCATATAATTGCTGATAAGAAAAGACTTCACGATCATAATGCCGTCATCGTTTTTTTGATTTTCAACTGCTATAGGTTTAAACAATTGAATCAAGCATGGGTGCATTTATATTTGTACATGACTTTAATTTATGTTTATTTGGTACTTGATGGTATTTAATATGATTGCATCAAAGACGCACTGAACCTTGATTATGTTTCTGAAATCAAGTAGGCCTATTTAGTAATTTTTTTGGTAATGATCAACGATTCAAACATACTTTTTGTCACTGATACAGATGATAACAGTCTGTTGGTTTATTGAGTGTGAAAATATTAAAAGCATATTTAACCTGTTAAGCCCGGAGCCTGTTTTTCTCGAAAATTACATGCCCAGAACAAATGACTAAATCTTCCCTTCTAAAAGCGGTACATTCATAATCTTTTCTCTCAAAACAATGATACACCTGTGAGTTGGCTGTAGAAATGTCAGAATCAATATAGATGTTTTTACTTTAAAGTAAATTCTGATTCAACAAAGTAAAACAATTTAAATGATAGTTTCCGTCTAAAAAAGAAACATGACTTATAGTGAAAACCACCCTTGAATGATGGGATAGCAGCCAAAAACCTCTAGGAATCCAAACTATAACATAGAATAAGTACCCTGTATCAAGATTGATGCAAAACAAGTTAATTTTGACCTTTTTAGAGAGATTTCGAAAAGAAAACCCACCTCTGGAACCCATTAGCATAGCTCGCTAGCACCAGAAGCTAACGACAACGATCTCCGGTACCGGTGCGCTCTCTCTCGCGCGCACGCACACAAAATGGCTCGTTCCACACACACACAGAGCCGAGCTTGAATGAAACACAGAGACCCAGACGTACTTGTACTGTAGCATTATTTTCGAATCAATACTTTGTCAAATTATGATTTTTTTTTGTCATAACAATTGTTCCTCCTTGTCTCTTGCCCCCCCCCCTGTCACGCATAGGCAAGCATGAACTGGTGTTTAACAGCATGTGAACAAGCTATATTCTTAAAGCAATTAGTATGACGAGCAACCTGCTTGAAAAAGCTATGTTTAGCCTCAAATCTCATCGTCCACAGTGCAATTAGAGGTCCGAAGCAACAAATCATTTGTGGGTAGTGCTCTAAATAGTGATGTTTTGGTATGAGCTTTACATGTGGAAAGAGTTCAAGATAGTGCCGTCTGTGATCATAGATCTTGGCTTCAAGATAAGCAATGGTCTCATCTGTGTGAACAGGGGCCACAACCAGCTCAACTATGTCCTTAAGATCCAGAATCACCTGCCACGCTGGTTCATCTTCTGGTAGAATTGGCCGAACCACAAAGGGAAGTAATTTTAGCAAGGTCCAATTTTCATGTGCATGCCACCTATTGTGTTTCTAGATGTGAAAGAGTGTGGTGTGGCATGGGGGCGATTGGTTCTGTCCCCCCATTTGTACGTAAATGTCTGGATCAATGTGTTAAGGCCAAGTATTTTTTGGAGATCAATAAACTAATGCAGCGTGCAAGTTCGACTGGAACAACACCCTCTAAGAGGTTATGCACAATGTCAGGAGGATAACCGGTGCTAACGTGAGAATGGGAAAGGTGCTCTGTTAAAACACACAGTTTTTTAGCTTAAATAGTTGCATTCTCCTGAGCAGACTGGACATGAATATCATAGATGTCTCTTGTTCTAAGTTGGAAAGCACCTGACTTGATATCCTTAGTCTGATATTCTGATTTAACTCCAGTACAAAACCTGCATACTGACCCAGCAGAAAAACTCTCAACAAATCCACCTATCCCTGGGGCTCCAAGATTGTCAGCTATTACACACTGGACAGAACCTTTAACAAGCTGACTATCAGTGTTGGGCAAGTTACTTTTAAGTTACTTGATTATATTTTGTAGTGTTCTGAATCTTCTAGAAGTATGGCTTTAGCATCTGAATAGAGCATCACAATGTGTCTACAATGTACCTCTCACCACACCCCAAACTAATGGCACACACATTTCAGGGTATTGTTTTGTTATGCATGCTTGGTAAACAGTTTTAAGAAGCCATGGTATTAACTCCAACTAACTGTGAATTTATTTTTAAAAAAATGTAAGGATGTAAGGTGTAAGGTGGCTGCAGAATCACAAATGTAAGGTGCAAATGTAAGGTGCAAATGTAAGGTGGCTGCAGAATCACCCCCGGTGGCACCAGCAGTGAAACCTGGACCAGCACCACTGAGGAGTCATTCCACTTTGATGCTGAGCCCTGCACTCCCCTGGCAGAATCCACCATTCATGATCTGTATCCACAGACGTTGTTGGCCCAACTGCTGAACTGTCTGACTGACCGCTTGTACTGACGACATTGGCTTTAAAGTATTTTAATGTATGTCCCTTGTGTTTCCTATTTTTGTGTGTGTTGAATGTACTGTGAATGTTAGTTTTAAATGTGCATCCTATAAACATACACAGAACTGTTTCATCATGCATGAGATGTCCATCGATGTGTTGAAAAAAATATCTCTCTGTGGCTAGTTCTCTTTAAGAGCACACATGACACTGGAATGTGGGTACTTCTACTGGCTTTGAAGTTTGCTGTTTAGCATGACTTTTGTATGTGTGATTTAGTAGCTTACTCCATGTATCAAATGTACACGGACAATCTGTGTATGGACATGGATAGCGATAACTGCCCCTAAAATGATAACTGCGATAACTGCCACTAAAATGATAACTGCGATAACTGCCCCTAAAATGCCCAAATGTTGTAACAACAAATACGTGCTAGCTAGTTCCAAACTGCAGACTTTACACTGCCACATTCATAATCTGAAAAGAAGAATAAAGACAACTATAGAATGCAATTCCTGAAGAAATTGTTAGTGGGAATGCTTTATGCTGAAAAGCTGACGCTAAACTGCTATGCTGAAATGTAATGTGTAAGAAGAAAGTGAAGAATTTAGATTGAAATGATACATGAACACTGGGGGCTTGAATGTGTGATGAGAGAAGAAAATAAAGTAAAAAGGCTTGGAAAAGCAGCAGAATAATTGAACTGCAAACTATTGAAATAACTTGATGGTGAATTATCTGTCGCCAGTGGCGTGCACAGACATTTATAGGGGCAGGTGCTCAAGAGGAAAAAAAGGGCACCTTCTGAGTCGTCGTGGCGGTCGCGCCAAAATTGTGCGCTCCGAAATTGTGCGCTTCAAAACTGTGCGCAAAAATGTGTCGGATAATGGCGGATTTTGTTAGTTTCTTTAAGGTTTTTGGTTACTTTATTTCGGTTTTAGGGTTAGGTTAGGGTTAGGTTATTTAATTCTTATTTTTGCCTGATTTTACTGATTTATTATCAAAAAATTTATTATTTTAACATTTATTCTTATTACTTACTAGCTTCTACACGCTCAAGCAACTGTAGTCAGGGATGCAAACTCATCAGGTATGAAAAAGGTGACAAGGATCCCAACCCCCCGACCCCACGGAATATCGGCTTTAAAATTAGGAATAACAGATGATTTTAGCAGTCAGAACAACTAAAGCAGCAGGTAATAATAACAGAAGAGTTACATCTAATAGAAATATATAAAAGCATTTATTTTAATTGTGTAGCAGTCAGTTTATAATTTTGGCAGCACTGTTGAGCATTTTGAAAATGTATTTTCATGCCTCTTAGTATTTGTATAATACTTTTCTACTTTCACTTGAGGAACATTTTGAATGCAGGACTTTTACTCTAACAGAGTATTCCTACACTCTGGTACTTCTACTTTTAATCAAGTACAAGATCTGAGTACTTCTACTTTTACTCAAGTACAAGATCTGAGTACTTCTACTTTTACTCAAGTACAAGATCCGAGTACTTCTACTTTTATTAAGTACAATCTCTATACTTATACCACCTCTGTTTATAGCCTATGAAAAAAACTATTACGAACTAAAACAAAGGCTAAAGCTAACGTTAGAAGATAGTGACAATGTATGCTAAATAGCGACCATAGCATTGCGACAGAAAAACGTTTCAGTTCACATCACGCTCTGCCGCTCTGCTCTGAACACCTGAACGGCCCTTTCTAACAGCTGTTCACCAGCGGTGCAGTCTGTGCCACAGTGACTCTGCACAGTTAACAAACACACCGTAGATAATGTAGCTGACCCCCCGGAGCAGCAGAGTTCAGCCGGCCCGACAGGCAAGAAGACTCGAGCACACAGCTCACGCTTCATATATTAAAAAATAACACCAATGCGCGTCATGATGGCACATAACAGCTCGCGATCGCATTATTTCGACGATTAGATAACATGTAAATTATATTTTACGCAACTTTAGTTACATTTCCATGACTTTTCCAAAACTTTGGGAAAATTATTGTTTTCCATAACTTTTCCAGGGCCTGGAATTTGCATTTTGAATTTCCATGACTTTTCCAGGTTTTCAATGACCGTACGAACCCTGTATAGTTTAGTTTGCCATCTGATTTAGGGGATTAAACAATACACTCGTTGTATTTGTTACCTGGTGGTTACTTACTTGGTCGTCACTAGGGCACTTTTAATCGTGCTGCTGCACCACACACCCGCCGTGGCCTGTCGGACTGAGTGACTGACTGTCAGCTCTGCGCGCTGCGCATTCACGTTGAGAGCAGGGAAGGGAGGGGCTAAAGCCAGGGCACGTACGGGAGTGCCGCGGGGCACGTGTGGCGATGTCTGACAAAATTACAACGCGCATTTGGGGCATTGTTGTATATATTAGAAGCTTTTAATCCAGAATTGATCGATGTTACCATGAGCCACACACTGTACGAACTTTCAAAAGGGCACATTGCTGTCCAGAGGGCAAAACGGGCAGGTGCTCAAGCACTACCTAGAATCTATGTGTGCACGTCTCTGATTCAGTGCATAACTACAACACAGTTGTGTAGGCCTATATGATATGTCAATAAACCTTAGAACATCTTGAAATCTTGAAAGGGATGTGCAAAATAGTCATTATATACAGTCTTTAATTAACTATTAGTAGAGAATAACGAGTAATGAATATACTTTATAGGGATCCTATTAATATCTAATAATACAAATAATGAAATTCAATAACATGCTTTAACCACTAGGTGTCCCTTTATATCAGCTGTGCACCTTTATGGTGTAAATACAGCCTATCTACCAATTGGATCAAATATAAAAGTCAGCCGAATTAGTGTTGATACTACAAGGAGACGTATTGTGTGAAAAGAAATGTAAGATGTTGTTTAATGGCTGATATATTTATGATCCACGTCACGTTTTCAGTTCCTCATGTTTGTCTAGAGGTCTTCTCATCAGGGCTCTATAAATACAGAACTACGGCAGATATGTAATATGTAATGCAGCCGAACCGTGTATTACAATGCCGTTATGTGATGACTTTCAAAGAGAAAAGCAAGCACACTCGGAATAAAGTCTTTTATTTTTTTTAAATGTTTTCGGTCTGTTTCCGGTATTTGTTAATGACGATGTGCTCTGAGATGTGAGACTGGAATTGCACAGGGGAAAATAACGTATCTTTAGATGCGGATTTTGTTAAACTAATAAGTTTGCGCTGTGGACTAGCACTATACATTGCAGGGAAGGGGGTAGCAATAAAGATAACACCATTAAACAGTTACACAACATAACAGAAATAATATCGATAGCAGCGTCCCTAGCAACCACCTTGGTAACAATGAAAACGTTATGGACGCAATTTCCTGAAGTAATCTTCGTAATAACTAGCAAATTAAAGATCATGTACATCCACTGCACACATAATCTGAAATAATAACTCATATTTCTTTGGCCAGCTCCAGTTCAGTCAGTCACAGAAAGTCCTAAGATTTTTTGCAGGGAGCGAAACGGCAACGTAGCTGCTTAATGCCTCTTTTATTTTTTGTACATGTCTCGAAGTTTACTCCATTGACTGTTGACAAGGAACACGTGTAGACAAAATATGTGTTTTGTTTGGATGTTTTGAGTTACGCAAAGGCGCGTAGTGACACAAGTCATGTTACGCAATTGAGATTTTTGCCACGCATGCGTACCTGCGTACCAGTTAAGTGGACCCCTGATTATAATCATACTAAATCTATCATGCTGTGATCATGTTCTAATATGAAACTTTAATTCACAGTTTTACATTTATTACCATAAATTGTAACTTCAACTGCCCAATTCAGTTGTGATTTTTATTGAATTTTAGAGGTCTTACCTCATAAAAGACGAGTGTTAATAAAAAGCACATTCAAACTTTCATTCACTAAAACAGTTCAATTTCTCCATATGCTTCTATGGACGCTCATGGAAGCACGGCATTCGTTTGTGTCGGCTGCCCTTAAAGGCAATGTGAGCCACCATTCTCATTGGATAACGGAGAATTGTACACCCGGAAGTACGTATTCCCCTTACTGTCGATTGATTGTACAGTGATATCTGCACTACTCATCGACTAAAAAACACCAGATTATCCTTGTTAATTACACAACATTGATTGGTTTAAATTGTGTGCAATGCTTTTGTGTTTTTCCCCTTCGATTCGGAGAAACAACTTTCAACTTTCATTTCTCTAACTCCCCTCCTCGACTCCCCTCCTCGACTCCTATCCTCGAGACTTAGTCCCGCCCACAGAAGATGCGAGCGGAGGAGTCGAGGAGGGGAACCGAGGAGAGAGGAGGGGAAGCAGCAGGCGGTTAGAGAAAGGAGAACTCCTCTCCTCTGAACGGTCATCTTAAAGAGACGTCCATTAATGATGACAGGAGGCACAGCAGCCCTCTGTCTGATGGACAGATGTGTTCATGACCACTTCTATATTTACTTTGATTCATTCACAGTGCGGTGTCATGAGACAATAACAGGCTACAGATGCGGACACACACACACACACACACACACACACACATATATTTGTATATAAATATATACAATTTCAGAATCAAACAGAGCACTCTCATAATAACGTAACACTATCAAAGACTGGATATATCCCCCCCTCTCCCCTCTCTGGTCGCTACAATGAGGAAAATAAATTACGGTATAAGTATTAAAGTATTAAAAGTAAGCAGAGGACACCAAACCAACTGAGACCTGTCTGTCCGCTGCATCTACGCACTGTACAACACACACACCAACACACTGTACCACACACACACCTACACACTGTAGCCTACCACACACACCTATACACTGTACCACACACACCTACACACTGTACCACACACACCTATACACTGTACTACACACACACCTACACACTGTAGCCTACCACACACACATACACACTGTACCACACACACACACACACACACACACACACACACGCACATACAGTTCCTAAAACAGGCTACAGCCGTTGTGTATTTTATTATGTGAAGCACTAAATGGTTTTTTGAATTTTTTTAAATATCGACTCTTTGTAGATATCTACTAAACTAAAGCAAATAAAGAGAGTAGGCCTGTTATACTGAGTGATATATATATTTTACACATGCACTGCTTTCTGCACGGACCTCACAGCTGTTCTCACTGTAAACATCACGTCGCGATGAAAGCAGTTAATAAAATAATATCCAGGAGATGCATGCAGAGCTGTCATTGGCTGAGATAAGTCCGGCCGTGCGTCACATCTCTGTTCCCAGAAATGCATCCACGAAGGAGCCGTAGAAGACCGTGGAGGACCCATCAGTGTATCCTCGGTTATAGCTCCTCCAGAGAGCCTCCTCGACGCTCGATCCTCGGTCCTCGAAGTGCATTTAGAGAAATTAGACGTCCTTCAACATGGCACGCATGAAATTCATTTCCGGGTCACTACCGGAGGACCAAGGAGTCGAGGAGGGGGATTTGGTGAAATGAGAAAGGGCCCAAGCCCCCAGGAAGTGCGCCGGAGTCTGAAGAGAATATTCGTGCTGGTCAAACGGCGGTACTACACTTCCTTTAGGTTGCTGGGCCCGGAAACACTTTTTCCAATTGACTTACATTGGGAAAGAGTGGTCTGTAACTCGTTGGATAATTGTTTTTAAACTAAATAAACTATCCAGTATGAACGTTTGTATAGCCCTTATTAAAAACATTCGTTCCTCAAGTTGTAAAAATGTGCTAATAACCTTATTCTGAGAGTTATTTCCCTCGGCATTATGAACGTGCATCTAACCCACGGGACCGCGCCGTCCGGACTAAGACAGATGAGACTATCTGTCTTAGATGTTAAATGTCATCTAAACCCAATTAATGTCTACTAATGGTTATGCCATACCCCTAAACATTGCTTTCACCCACTGTAACATGGCTACTCCAAATAACTCTTTCAGGAAACCATTTTCTTCTATAAATTAAAAATACCTACATGTTTCAAGCACCACATATGTCACACACTACAAATTAACGTCCCCATATTTTCTCCATTACTTTAAATCTCACTGTTATTTAGAACATAAGTAACTTTTGTGACTGGACATATCTGCAATGTCGCCACAATCTGCTGGGGAATTTTGTTCATAGAGTTTGTACGTACAAAGCTGTACTTGTGGGTTAGTAGCCAGTTTCTACTGTAATCATTTGCAATAATTGTGCTCAAGTCACCGGTCGGTTATTCATAAACTTAACAGGGGGTGTTTCTGTTACAGACTAAAACATGGATCCAGTGTATTTGGAGATACCCCTAATCTGTAAATTCCCATCACTTACATATTCCAATCACTTAAACCCATCTCATCATTTGATACAAGAACTGCATATATGGGGGGTGAATCATCTTGATTGTAACCGCCTCACCTTTGGGACCGAGTATTTCTAACTCCTCCTCTTGTGGCTCAGCTGATCTTTTGGCTCTGGGGATAAGTGAACGTCTCTGAAACACAGCTGGAGTTTTGTTAGTGATGTGAGCATTCTCTATGAGTGGACTAATGGATCCATGTCTTACATGATATTGTACTCCCCATCCAACCAGAAAGGTGCCAAGTGTAATGAGCACAATCAACAATGCTATCCTGACTCACAATTGGTTTGGCTTTGTTCTTGACATCATCTCTATTTTGTCCATGGTTGTGTCAGTTACAGAATTTAAATAATGAGTACTATAATAACGTATACGGAAATTTGAAATGTTCAGATGTAAAACAAAAAATAGGTTTTCACTTTAGTGCACAATCTATACAAATCTATAGACAATTTGTCTTTTGAGCTGTTTCTATCTGTATCTTATTTCTATTTATTGTTTTGTTCCAGCTCTGCCAAATCAATCCTAACTCCCAATAATGTTCTGGAAGTTGCCAGTGAAGGGTGACAATGTGTGGTGTCAATTTGCTCATTTTTCTTTACCTTTAAACCGGAGCGCGTGTGAAGTTCATTACAACTTCTCACTGTTCCGTCCACCGGGATCAGCTCACTTTATGACCTTTCACCCTCACCCAATCACCTGGCCGAACAAGAGTCTCTTCTGGTGTCTCGTCTGGTATCTCTGTAGCTTTCCAGCCTGTGTAGACAAAACTTGGATAATATTACTCAGAGTTCTGACATATTCATCACTTCTATTCATCTAATATCTAAAACTGGACCACTCCCTTCTTGGAGCATAACATGCTCAATTAATATTGCAATGATTACCCTATTATGAACAGGACATGTAAAACCCATAACGTTGCACAAAATAAATATAAATTCTCCGTGTAGCCATAAGGCGTACAAAAAATATAGTATGATGTATGGCTTTCTGATGGTATAAAAACATATTCACTAAAATCTGCCATTAGCACAATAAATGGTTTACTTGTTTCAGGAATGGCTTTTTTCCTGGTATTATGCATCATTGTTGCTGCGAAAAACAATACCCCTGGTTTCGCTAATGCGTCTCAATAACTCTAGGATTAGAGGATTGGTTGATACTGCTGAACAAACATATGATAAAATAATATTTCTCCAAACGAGAGGGAAAATACGAACTATTCTCACAGAGGGTGACATGCATGGAGGACTGGTGCCCCTCACTCAAAATGAGATTTTGCCTTACGCACTACATTATAAATCAGTAAAGTTACTCAGGAATAGATACATAAAAACTGATTCTTGAAACTGTTGTAAAAACCCTACAACTTCTTCATCCAAGCTCTCAATTAGTGTTATGTTATTTAATCTGCAGCTCATGCCTTAAAACAGACACTTCAGACCGATTATAAATTTGTGTTTATGAGAAAAAATGTAATCTGACTCCATAAATCACATAATTATTTGACAAAAAAACGACACTTCCCCTAACAATAAATGAAGTTCCCCTTTAAACACAGCCCCGGTCTTCTGACAGGGTCTATCTATGTACTGGCTGGAAATGTTGGGCCAGTCTCCGTCGCTCCGTCACTGTTTTGCTGGGTTCTTGTTGACTTCTTCACTGGTTTGAGACAAGCGACACTATCGGACACCTCCCTTTGTAGCCAGACTTCACCACAGCAGAATCGAGTTTCTGTTTTTAGGTCTCAACAGTTCCACGTCTGGTGTATCGCCGCCCCTTGAACTGCAGTCGGTGTAAACAGGAGGTAAGGATCCTCCGTCTTGGGCGAGTACTAAGTTTCTGTCATCATATTTTTGGGTGGAAACCCGTTGTCTTGACCTCACTAGCTGTGTGGACACAATAGTTTTCTGTGTAGGGGAACAACATCACTCGTAATCTCTTTCCTTCTCATAATTACAAAAATAGTCTGCTAAATGTTCTACTATGTTTTATGCTTTATGTGTAAATGCAATATGCTACTCACTATCTTGTTTTACATTAAACCTGTGGTGACAGATATGGCTCAATGTAGCTGGATTTCAAAATACCCTTGTGCTGAAGATGCATCACCTGGTGGTCTGGTCCTTTGAGCTTCCTCATTGTTGTGGTTGATACCATGGTGTCAGTGGCATTTGGGTCATGTTTGGCACCCCTCTTCATCTTTGACATCTCTGGGACCCCCTGCCTCCGTCGTCATCATAGAAACCTCCCCCGGGGTATCTGCATGGAGGGCCGTTGTTTGGTGGGTGTTTCATTTGTTGTTGTGGACAATCTCTAGCCCAATGGCCCATTTGGCTGCAATGGTAACATCCCTCAAACCGTAAACGTCTTCTTCCTGTGCCTCCTTGGACACCTCCTGGTTGTCGGTTCTGCACCAATGTACAATTTATAAATGGGCCTCATACCCTTACGTCATAGCTCTCAATCCATGCACGTAATTGTTTGACTTTAAGAGCCAGTATGGTTATCTCCTCTGTTTAAACACGCTATAATGGGACAAAGTAAGACGTAAATCAAACACAATCAGCAGAATATCGTCTAACTAATGCACGAATGTCGCACTTCTCGTCGTAATCCACATGCAATGTCTGTTTGAAAACAGAAAAACAACCACTGAAAGCTTCAAACCTTTCAGGCCTTTTCCTAGAAAAGGACTTTTTTATAAGAAAGCCTCACACTGTAATTAAAACACTCACTCAACTGTGTTATTTTGTCTAAATAGCCTCAAACCATTCACGTTAACTTAAAACGTAACAAGAAACACATTTTGAAATGATTGCCCTCATCACACAAAGGACTTTTAAAAAGAAAAACAGCCTCACACTGTCTTTAACACAAACATTCACTCCAATAATCTCAGCTTCCACTGTGATTGTGTTCTTTTGTCTAAATAGCCTCAAACCATTCACGTTAACTTAAAACGTAACAAAGAACACTATATTGGAGCGATTAGCCTCTTGCCGACATGTAATAACAGACAAACGAATAGCATGCAGGTTAGATATAAGGAAAATAAGTAATTTGAACTCACCCTGCGTGTGACAAAGCAACGCCTCGTGTTATATGATTGTTGTCGTTTTAAATTTGGTTGTTTTAACATTAATTGCCCAGCTATTTTCAGGAACCGGAACCAGCAGTCCAACACACAGTCCTAAGATTGTCCTGCATAAGCTATTGAAGAATTTGACTTAACAGGTTTCTTCTAACCGATTGTTTGAGAGCTCTTGTGTGTCGAACGATTGCCAGCGGTCCCGGGCAACAGCCGGCTGTATAGTCTATCCCGGTCCAACTAGAATCACGTCAGCTGGGTCGCCAATTGTTATCTGTGTGTGGTTATTCTAGCGTCCAGGAGAGAAGCTTAAAAAGGAGACTAAATGGAGTCTCTGAGATTGTTTCAAATTGGTACTTTAATTAATAAAAAGCGTGGTAATGTTACAAACAGGATATTGTTCAGTCAGGAGAGAAAGGCTGCAGCTTCCTTTCCCTGTGATGGCCGTGCAGAAGAGCTTACAAGCATTCGTCCTTCCCGCTTCTGGCTGTTCGCTCCTCCTCTCTGGGAGCTGTAGTGACGTAGGGGACTTCCCCCCTCGTTCTCCTGTGTCCGATATCGCGTTAAACAGAGGATTTCGACATTTTACATGCATTGCTTACTTCCACATGCCTTTTCTCCTCCTTATCTCTTTCATAACTGTATATGTAATACATGTTAACGGCGTCAATAGCCACTTTAATGATACTAATGGACGGTAGTCCCGGATGTCGTCATGAAGGATTTTTAGAATAAAAGCTTGGTATTGAGAACTTCCGGGTTTTTCCAGAATAAAATAGCATTTAAACTGATGGTATGTTTAAGGTACATTATGCCATAAAACATTGATTTTAATTTCCAACACTGGTCAGGGACAGGCAGGGTCGAAACCGGGAGAGCAATCTGAAGGGTAATGCGGGAAAGACTGGCATGCTGCAAAGTACGATCTGGCACTGAGGTGAAAGTGAAGTGGGCCTAAATACTAATGGAGCTGATGGGTATAACAGAGTGAGAGAGAGAAATGGTGTGACTACCAGGTGACTAAGGAATGTTAATGCAGAAAATAGGTGAGTGAGAAAGCAGACTGTGACAGAACCCCCCCCCTTAATGGACGGCTCCTGACGTTTAAGAAAATTCTAGGAGAGAGAAAAAAAGAAGAAAAAAAGAATTAAAGAACAATCAACAAAAACCTGAGAATGCTCTCTCGGCCTCTCCCTCCTGGAAATCCTCGTCCTCGTCCTCCTCGACTGATGACACTTCCCCCTCCCCCTCGACGAAGCCTCTGGTCTGTAGTGGACGAGTGCCCCCTGGCTTAACGCCTGGTTGAGCGTGGGTCCTAGAATGCTGCTCCGGGTAACGCAGGTGGAAGTCTCGGATGAGTTGAGGGTTGAGGACATGACGAGCAGGAATCCACTGCCTTTCCTCAGGACCATAGCCCTCCCAGTCCACCAAATATTGAACCCCTTTTCCTCTGCGACGGGAACGGAGTAGACGACGAAGGGTGTAGGTAGGACCCCCATCGATCATCCTAGGGGGTGGTGGTGGAGGGGCGGCGGAAATCATAGGACTCTCCCGGACAGGTTTAATCCTAGAAACGTGGAAGGTGGGATGGATCTTCATGTTCCGGGGCAAACTCAGTCGAACTGCTGCAAGGGTCCAATAAACCTGGGCGCTAACTTCTTAGACTCCACCCGAAGGGGAATGTTCTGAGTGGAAAGCCACAACCTCTGGCCTACCTGGTACACAGGTGCCTTGGTGCGTCGGCGGTTCGCTGATGTGGCATACCAGTTAGCAGACTGAAGCAGGGTTGTTCGAGCCTGCCTCCTTGTCCTCCGACAACGTCTGATGAAAACCTGGACAGACGGACAGGTAACCTCTTTCTCCAATGCAGAGAACAATGGGGGTTGAAAACCGTATGCACACTGAAAAGGGGAAAGACCAGTAGCGGAACTGATGAGGGTGTTGTGGGCATACTCCACCCACAGGAGTTGTTTTGACCAGGTTGTGGGATGATAGGAAGCCATGCATCGGAGAGTGGTCTCCATCTCCTGATTCTTCCTTTCGGTCTGGCCATTGGCCTGTGGGTGGAAACCAGAGGTGAGACTGACCGTTGCCCCGATCAGTTCACAAAAGTCCCTCCAATACACAGAGGTGAACTGGGGCCCCCGGTCGGAAACCACATCAGTCGCCAGTCCGTGAATGCGAAAAACGTGGAGAAGAATAAGTTCTGCCATCTCCTTAGCTGACGGAATCTTAGGCAGGGGTACGAAATGAGCCATCTTACTAAACCGATCTACCACCGTCAAGATGGCAGTATGTCCGTGGGACGGTGGTAGACCAGTCACAAAGTCCAATGAAATATGTGACCAAGGGCGACGTGGGACCGGTAATGGATGAAGGAGGCCAGCTGGCGCTTGGTGAGATGGTTTGTGCCGATTGCACACAGGACAGGCGTTCACAAACTCCCGGATGTCAGCCTCCAGCGTGGCCCACCAGAACCGTTGTTGGACCATCCCTTCGGTACGTTGAATTCCAGGGTGGCAGGAAAGTCTGGAGCTGTGAGCCCACTGAAGCACCTCAGCCCTCAAAACCTGAGGCACAAACAAACGGTTGAGAGGACAAGAACTAGGACCGGGTTGGTCCACCAAAGCGGTCTTAACCCTCTCCTCAATCTCCCAAGCGAGGACGCCGATCACTCGAGGAGCAGGAAGGATAGTGTCCGGAATACCCCAGGTCTCTCCCTCCCTCCCGAACTGCCGGGACAAAGCGTCGGCCTTCACGTTGCGGGAGCCCGGGTGGTAGGAGAGGAAAAGATTAAACCGGGTAAAAAATAACCACCTGGCTTGCCGGGAATTCAGTCTTTGTGCCGACCTGATGTATTCCAGGTTCTTATGGTCGGTCCAAACCTGAAATGGTTGTTCTGTCCCCTCAAGCCAGTGTCGCCACTCCTCCAACGCCAACTTGACTGCTAGAAGCTCCCGATTCCCCACGTCATAGTTTCTCTCCGCTGGACTCAATCTCTTCGAAAAGAAAGCACAGGGGTGGAGCTTCTGGTTCTTACCAGAACGTTGCGACAGGATGGCCCCCAACCCTACGTCAGAAGCATCCACCTCCACCAACAACTGACCAGCGGGATCTGGTACTTGCAGGATAGGAGCCGATGTAAACCGGCCCTTGAGGTCCTGAAAAGCCTCCTCGGCTGCAGGGGACCATCGGAACGTCACCTTGGACGAGGTCAGGGCGGTGAGCGGGGGGGGCCACGGTGCTGTAGCCACGGGTGAACCGTCTGTAAAAGTTGGCGAATCCCAGGAAACGCTGCAGCTCCTTCCGGGAATCAGGGACCCGCCACGAGGTAACTGCTGAAACCTTAGTAGGATCCATCTCCACACTTCCTTGACCCTCGATGTAGTCAAGAAAGGCGACCGAAGAAGTGTGAAACTCGCACTTCTCCGTCTTGACGAACAGCGAGTTCTCCAGAAGTCTCTGGAGGACTGTCTGGCCATGGTGGATGTGTTCTTTGAGGTTCTTTGAAAAAATCAAAATATCGTCCAGATAAACAAAAACATAACGATCCAACATGTCCCGGAGTACGTCGTTCACCAACGCTTGGAAAACTGCAGGGGCGTTGGTAACTCCAAATGGCATCACCAGGTACTCGTAATGTCCCGAAGAGGTGTTGAAGGCGGTCTTCCATTCGTCCCCTCACGGATTCATACCAGGTGATAAGCGTTTCGTAGATCCAGCTTAGTGAAGATTGTAGCCCCTTGTAGTAACGCGAATGCTGACGAGATGAGTGGCAAGGGATAACGATTATTCACCGTGATGTCGTTCAGGCCCCGATAGTCAATGCAGGGTCTCAGGGTCTTGTCCTTCTTCGCCACAAAAAAAAACCCTGCTCCTGCGGGTGATGTGGAAGGACGAATAATTCCTGCAGCCAGAGAGTCATTGACGTAAGTCTCCATGGACTTCCTCTCCGGGGCCGAAAGCGAGTACAACCGGGCCTTGGGTGGGACTGCGCCTGGATGTAGCTCAATGGCGCAGTCATAGGGCCGATGAGGTGGGAGAGATGTTGCCTTAGCCTTGCTAAAAACCTCCTTACAGTCCAAATATTCTGCCGGAACCCCTGTGACATCCGGAACCAGGTTCATATCCACAGATAGTTGAGGTGCGGAAGCCTGCTTGAAGCAAACCTGATGACAGGAGGAACTCCAACCTAGGATGGACCTAGTTGCCCAGTCAATGTTCGGGTTGTGGCGGCGGAGCCACGGATAACCCAAAATCAGAGGGATTTGGGGGGACCGTAGTGCATGAAACTGGATTGTCTCATGGTGGTTCCCCGACATGAGCATATGGACCGGTGTCGTCTGGTGTTTCACCGTTCCCAGCAGGCTGGAGCAGCCGAACCTGTTGGATGCCCAGCTGTAGTGCGAGCTCCTCGTCAATGATGCTAACATCTGATCCGGAGTCGATGAAAACAGCCAGAGCCTGAGATTTGCCTGTCAGGAGGAGTCGTGCATGGCACAAGGGTCTTAGATTGGGGATCAGCTCAGAGGTTTGGCCCACCAGTATACTCCCCATTACTGATGAGCTCTGCCTTTTACCGGACAACGGGAAACCATATGTCCAGCCTGACCACAGTAAAGGCAAAGATGACCTCTTCGACGTAATTCCCTCTCCTCAGAGGTAAGACTGGTACGACCCACTTGCATGGGCTCGACCTCCCCGTACCGTGAGTCAGAGTAGGAATGGGAATTCTCCGCCGAAACCGGACGTCGAAATCTCCCGGAAACCGGAAGTTGTTGTCTGTTGCTCTCCTCTCCGGGTCTGGATTCGTCTGTCAATCCGAGAGGTGAGCTCAATCAACCCATCCAAGGAAGCAGGGAGATCATAGGAAACCAGCTCATCTCTCATATAATCCGCTAATCCTCTCAGATATGCGTCACACTGCGCCGGCTCGTTCCAGCTGCTGCGGCGGCTGCTGGTGCGGAAGTCAATAGCGTAATCCACCACCGTGCCGGAACCCTGGCTCAAACTCAGCAGATCTCAGCGTCGGGACCCAGACGAACGGAACCGAACACCTTCCGCATCTCCGTGGAAAATGCAGCAAAAGAGGCGCAGGCTGGAGTCTGCTGCTCCCACTCTGCAGTTCCCCATAAACGGGCTCTCCCCGTCAGATGATTATCGGTGAAAGCTACACGAGCCGCCTCGGAGGCGAAGGTGTGTGGCTGCAGTGAAAACAATATGGAACAGTTTGTGAGAAAAGGACTGCATCCCTCCGGCTTACCAGCGTAGCGTTCCGGCGTTCCCACACGAGGCTCCGGAGCGTATCCCGTCGGGCCAGGGGCTGGAGCGAGCATCGGAGCTGCGGGCGGAGGAACGGTAGCAGCCATGGTAGCGGCTAGCTGTTGTACAGTGGCGGCCATCTATTGCATCTGGGAGGTAAGGTAAGCCAGTGTTTGTCCCTGGATTGAGGTTGCCTGGTGAGTCTCGGTAGCTAAGGTAGCTATCGTGACCTCCTGTCTTTGGATGGCATCCTCAACCCTCTCAAAGCGGTCTCTAGGAGACCCAGTGTTTGCTTGGTCCATTTCTGGCCAGATCGTTCTGTCACAAACGAGCTGAGGACCAAAATGCAGAACACGGGAAACCAGGGATAGTCGGTAACCAGCTTTATTGATGGCAATAGGCTGGTAGGAGACAAAACAGCAGATAGTAGGCAAAGGGCTGGTCGGGGACAAGCGAGGGTTCCAGGAGGAAGCAGGACGGGAGTCGCAGGTACAGAACGGGTCAGGGAGCAGGCGAGGCAGGCTGGTCAGGGAAAGGCAGGGTCGAAACCGGGAGAGCAATCTGAAGGGTACAAATTGTAAGCTGTGTCCTTATAATTTATAATTTATTTTTGACATATTGACTGTTGATGCCCTTATTTTGTTATAGACTGGGAAGATCTCAACTGACAGCTTCATCAAAAGTTTCTTTGAGCAGGAGGCTGTGCGTTATGAGGTGGACATCATGTGCAAGGAGGAGCCCTTCACCTGTCCTGCGTGCAGCCCTGATATGCTTGCAGTTTCCGTGGATGGAAACCGCAAGCATTACCGTTTCAAGAATGCAGCTAGGTACTATAAACATATATATAATGTCACAGTATTTGAACAAATAACGAAACAAAAGTATCTTGATGTGAACCAATCAACCTTATAATATGAGATGTCATACATTGCATCAATACATTTTTATATATTAGGTCTCCGGAAGAGGTGTTGGAGGACAGTGGTCGGCAGCCAGAGAGACCTCCCAAGAATCAGCCAGCAAGCTGGATGAGGAGGGCATGCCGTCTGTCGACATGGAGTGCTCCTCTGTGCTCTCAATATGTACAGGGGAGAAATCTTTGCTTATCCATTGTACCTACAGGCAAAGCAGGCCAGTAGTATGTTCTTTTGCATGGATGTGACCTGCACATATTGGCCCTACCTCCAGAGAATCACAAAAAGCTGTCCAGAGCTCCAACATCTCCTCGACATGAAGCCCTTTCTCTCAGTGTTTCATGCCAAAGCGCATGACTTCAAATGTGAAGTAAGGAATTGTTACCATGTGACACAATCACTTTATGTAAAAACCTCCTTGTGAATAGTGACAAGTTGTAACGAGTTGTACTTTTGAATATATTTTAAACAGGTGAAATGGAGTGGGGCATATCAAGAGGGGGCTGGACTAACCCTAGGGGAGGAGGTGGAACAGGTCAATGCCTTCCTCACATCGATTCCATACCTTTTTATTTTCCGTCACAGATGGCGGGGACTAACATTCAAAAACCCATACCTATCCCACAGTTTTCGGAGGCAGTTCCTCACGTAGGCAGGTACTAAAACTCAAAAACGCATACCTATCCCACAGTTTTCGGAGGCAGTTCCTCACGTAGGCAGGTACTAATACTCACAAACGCATACCTATCCCACAGTTTTCGGAGGCAGTTCCTCACGTAGGCAGGTACTAAAACTCAAAAACGCATACCTATCCCACAGTTTTCGGAGGCAGTTCCTCACGTAGGCAGGTACTAATACTCACAAACGCATACCTATCCCACAGTTTTCGGAGGCAGTTCCTCACGTAGGCAGGTACTAATACTCACAAACGCTTCTTCCATAAAATCATTCCATTCAGCATTCAAAGAAATTCCCTCATTCAAAGAAATTCACTCAGCATTCCAACCAAGAAATTCAAGAGATATTTACCAAGTTTGAGAGAACCTTACCGAGAGCTATTAACCCAGCTCTCAAGGACAGAGCTTACCAGGAGAGAGTATACCAGGGGTTTCCCCCTCTCTCCCCCTCGAAAATCCAAAAAAGCCAGTCTTTATATGCTCAAAAAACCGGATAGAAAACCCACAAACACCTCCTCTATACCCAACCAACATATTCTATTGGCTATGGCACAAGACACACCTTCCCAAGTTTGTGTAAAACAAAACATGACTAGACATATTCTATAACTATGATATAACCACCTTTTTGAGGCCTCAATTTTTTTCTCCTTAAGTCCGGAGCCCCCCTCCCTGCTGTGAGAGGAGAGGGAAGAACTGCCTACTCTCTTATCAGAGATTAAGGCATAAATCATTTTGGGCCTTACACTCAACTAAACAAACCACTTTGTTTTGTTTATGCTGTAAATATAGAAAAACCCTAAAATATGAAGCATTTTAATTGTGGGTTATACAAGAATATTATTGATTATATTTGATTATAACTAACTTTTGTTTTAAGTATTCAACATAATATGAAGCTGTCAACAAATGTTAACAATTATTTTCTTAATGACATATTGTGCTAATGAAATCCTTGTAAATAAATGTCCAATGAATGTATTCTTGCATTCGATTTTTTTCAATAAAAACCCTATCCACCTCCTGGTACTTCCAGTAATCGTCATTGACACACAATGTGCAGATATAACACAATCAAATGTTAATTCTGGTTAAAGAAATATAACACAAAATGTGCAGAAATAACAAATGAGTGTGTTCATCTTGGTTACACATTTATGACACACAATGTGTAAAATGTGCACATCGTGTGTTAGGGGCGTGTAACACATTTTGTGTGTAAAAATGATTTACACATAAATAAACACAACACGTGTTGTCCCTGAGCACACTCTGTGTGTTCAAATTCAACACATGCTGTGTCATATTTGACACATCCCTTCTAAGAGTGTACAGCAGATTTTCAATTTTCGACAGATACAGCCCACTCACAAATATATTGTTTTATATAAAATACATTTTTATATATCTATATATATTAGCTGTACACTTTACGAATATAATAGTTTTTTATGGACAATTTTACCATTCAATCTCGTCCAACTGATTTTGCTGCCGTCACTCCTCTTGGTAGTTTAGGCATTTATCAAACCTGGCAACTCTGGGTTTCCTTGCAGCTGTCAATCAAAGTCCAGTGGCTCCGCTCCAAAATCCCAGAAACTTTTCACGCGCGCGTAGACAGACACTCCCGCGAGCGAGCAAGAAGGCTGTCTCTCTCGCGAGCGAGCGCAGAGCCGATCGCGGGCACAGAGCCGCTCGCGGGGGTTTAATCTGCGCGCGAGGGTCATTTTATGCGCGTGTAAAAGCACATTTTCCGCTCGTGAGTAGCTTGTTTTACACGCTAGAATATTGACCCAAATCTGACTCCATACCTGCAGTCCCACACCTCTCAAGCACGTTCTAAGTCCCTCCCCTCTCTCGTGCACGCGGCCACGCTCTAGCTGCCAGAGCATGTGAGAAAACGAGAAGCATGGCTGCAAGTGCAAGTGGAACTGCCGCTGCGCCTCGGCTTGTTGACAAAAAAGAGGCCAGAAGCGAAATTTGGAAGTATTTCAGCTATATCTCTGACAGCGAGGGCAAGCCTACGGACACCACGAGGCCTGTCTGTGAGACATTTTTTAGATCCCTGCAAATCAAGGGAGCCAACACATCAGACTTGGCTAAGCACCCGCCGACCGGAATCCAGAGCTTTTTAAATAATTTAAACACAGACAGGTTAGCGCATGTGATAGATAACATAATTACATCATGCTCAAGCCCATGCCCTCAAATCTAAGTCAAACAAGTGTAATTTATTTTGTGACAAACGAACGTTTTCGTAGTTTGACGAGGCAATTAATGGCAATGATAACTGTCTAATATGGCTATCTTTTTAGCTAACTTACCAATGTGACTAACATCTGCAATATACATTTTGTCAATAATTATTTATATTACTGTACAATTACATGTTAATAAAATATAAAACAAATTATATTTTATAAAACAAAAAATCCAAGTCTACAAAACACACATGTAGTATCAAACCTGGCAACTCTGGGTTTCCTTGCAGCTGTCAATCAAAGTCCAGTGGCTCCGCTCCAAAATCCCAGAAACTTTTCACACGCGCGTAGACAGACACTCCCGCGAGCGAGCAAGAAGGCTGTCTCTCTCGCGAGCGAGCGCTGAGCCGATCGCGGTTCAGGAGTTCCTCAAAGTATTCCTTCCAACGCCCTAACACTCCATCAGTTGAGGTCAACAACGTCCCATCCTTACTGTACACAGCTTGGATGGTCCCCTGCTTCCTCCTCCTGAGGTGTCGGACAGTTTTCCAGAACAACTTTGGTGCCACCCGAAAGTCCTTCTCCATGTCTTCTCCAAACTTCTCCCACACCCGCTGCTTCCCCCGCCACTCGACCCAACTCACCACCAGATGGTGATCAGTTGACAACTCCGCCCCGGCCACCAGACGCTCGCCGACGAGTCCTCCTTCTGGGCCTGGCTCCAGAAGGGGACCCCGGGCTTCCTCCGGGCCGGGTATCCTCACTTCTTGTGTCGTCTTTCATGAGGTCTTTTGAACCAATCTTAGTCTGGCCTCTTGCCTGAGACCAATTTGCCATGGGAGACCCTACCAGGAACACAAGGTTCCAGACAACACAGCCCCCAGGTTCATCAGGGCACACAAACGTCTCTACCACGGTAAGGTGCTGGTTCTTCAGAGAGGTCTACATGTGTTTTGTAGACTTGGAGAAGGCGTATGACCGAGTTCCCAGGGAGTTACTGTGGGAGGTGCTGCGGGAGTATGGGGTGAGGCGGTCTCTACTCAGGGCCATCCAATCTCTGTACTCCCAAAGCGAGAGCTGTGTCCGGGTCCTCGGCAGTAAGTCGGACCCATTTCCGGTGAGGGTTGGCCTCCGCCAGGGCTGCGCTTTGTCACCAATCCTGTTTGTAATATACATGGATCGGATTTCGAGGCGTAGTCGTGGGGGAGGGGGTCTGCAGTTCGGTGGACTAAGGATTGCACCACTGCTTTTTGCAGATGATGTGGTTCTAATGGCTTCATCGGTCTGCGACCTTCAGCACTCACTGGATCGGTTCACAACCGAGTGTGAAGCGGCTGGGATGAGGATCAGCACCTCCAAATCTGAGGCCATGGTTCTCAGCAGGAAACCGATGGACTGTCCACTCCAAGTAGGGAATGAGTCCTTACCCCAAGTGAAGGAGTTCAAGTATCTCGGGGTCTTGTTCTCGAGTGAGGGAACAATGGAGCGTGAGATGGGCCGGAGAATCGGAGCAGCGGGAGCGGTACTGCAGTCGCTTTACCGCACCGTTGTGACGAAAAGGGAGCTGAGCCAGAAGGCAAAGCTCTCTGTCTACCGGGACATTTTCGTTCCTACCCTCACCTATGGTCATGAAGGATGGGTCATGACCGAAAGAAGGAGATCGCGGATACAAGCGGCCGAGATGGGTTTCCTCCGCCGGGTGGCTGGTGTCTCCCTTTGAGATAAGGTGAGAAGTTCGGTCATCAGGGAGGGACTCGGAGTTGAGCCGCTCCTCCTTCGCGTCGAAAGAAGCCAGTTGAGGTGGTTCGGGCACCTAGTTAGGATGCCACCTGGGCGCCTCCCTAGGGAGGTGTTCCAGGCACGTCCAGCTGGGAAGAGACCAAGGGGTAGACCTAGGACCAGGTGGAGGGATTATATCTCTTCGCTGGCCTGGGAGCGCCTTGGGACCCCCCAGTCAGAGCTGGTTGATGTCGCCAGGGAAAAGAAAGTTTGGGGCTCTCTGCTGGAACTGCTATCCCCGCGACCCGACCACGGATAAGCGGGAGAAGATGGATGGATGGATGGAAAACAAAAAATGTGTTTGAGATGATGCTTAATTTTATTTAATACGAATTATTGTCATTTATTTTGTTTATTGTTCTCATTGTTTAAAAGTTTGTGTTATGGTTATGGTGTGAAATAAAGCACAACAATTACATTTAAGACCATTTCCCTTTTTTTTAGAAAAGTATCGAAAAGTAATCGGAATCGCAATTCCGCAAACACTAACCTGTACAGGCTTGCTTGCATCTGTCTTGTAGTCCAATACTAACTGCACAATATTTACTGACACTAAGCTGTGAAAATATAACACTGTGCAGACTGCAAATTCTACTGCAAAACTCTACTGCAGTAGAATTCACTATTTGATAGAACACTAACATTCCTGACAATAGACAGTGTGCATTTTGACCCTGTGCTGACAATACCTTTTGACGCAGCATCCACTGTAAGTAATCTTGTTTAACTAGACTTCTCTATTTCAGTTATTCTACTCTGTATAACTCTTCTGTATTTACTGTACCTAAAAAGAGCGCTTTTGAGAGAATTTAAATCTCAGATCTGATCACGTGAAACTCTCACAGGTCTCAGTATCTATCTCGGCTGCATTTAAATAGGCACGCCCTCTCAGCTAATTGAGTGAAGAGAACAACAGCCTGAAGCAGGCATCTCTCAGCTAAAAAGCATTTAAATAGCAGTTTCAAAACTCAAGAACTCAGTGTGCATTTTGACCCTGTGCTGACAATACCTTTTGACGGAGCATCCACTGTAAGTAATTTTGTTTAACTAGACTTCTCTATTTCAGTTATTCTACTCTGTATAACTCTTCTGTATTTACTGTACCTAAAAAGGGCGCTTTTGAGAGAATTTAAATCTCAGATCTGATCACGTGAAACTCTCACAGGTCTCAGTATCTATCTCGGCTGCATTTAAATAGGCACGCCCTCTCAGCTAATTGCGTGAAGAGAACAACAGCCTGAAGCAGGCATCTCTCAGGTAAAAGCATTTAAATAGCAGTTTCAAAACTGAGACCTGGATTACTCCATCCAACACATCCACCCCAGCAGCTCTCTCCACAGCATATTCCTTCTCCCATAGACCCAGACCCACTGGCAGAGGAGGGGGCACTGGTCTCCTGCTCTCTCCCAAATGGAGCTTTTCCCTCTTCAAGCTACCTAACTTCACTCCTTCCACCTTTGAATTCCATGCCGTCACAGTAACCCATCCTATACAACTAACCATTGTTGTTCTCTACCGTCCACCAGGCGCCTTGGGGGACTTCTTGGAGGAGTTAGATCTTCTCCTCACACACATCCCTGAAACTGGCCCTCCCGCTGTACTTCTCGGAGACTTCAACCTCCAGACGGGGAAGATAGACTAACTAACATCTCTATTAACCACCTTTGCTTTCTCACTGTCTCCGTCCCCACCAACTCATAAAGCTGGCAATGTCCTTGATCTCATATTCTCAAGGAACTGCACTACTTCTAACCTCTCTGTAAACCCACACACATCCGATCATTTCTTCATTTCATTCTCTTTACCCCTTTCCAAACATAACAAACTAATCTCTTCGCATCCTGCACTTGTCCGCCGTAACCTCCGTTCCCTCTCCCCCTCTACCTTTGCCTCATCGGTGCTCTCAGCCCTCCCTTCCTCCGACTCGTTCCAACTCCTGCCTCCAAACTCTGCTGCAGAAACTCTCCTCTCTACTCTCTCATCCTCTCTGGACTCTCTCTGTCCTCTCACATCTCGGCAGGCTCGTCAGTCCCCTCCTGCTCCCTGGCTAAATGACGCACTGCGTGCTAATAGAACCGTCCTTAGGGCAGCTGAGCGGAAATGGTGGAAATCCAAACACCGTGACGACCTCCTAACCTATCAGGCTCTCCTCTCCTCTTTCTCTGCTTCCATCTCTCAGGCAAAAAGCACTTTCTTTCAAGATAAGATCCAATCTTCTTATTCCAATCCTAAAAAACTATTTTCCATCTTCTCCACCCTCTTGGATCCCCCCAAGGCCCCTTCCCCCTCCTCCCTTCTGTCAAGCAACTTTGTTAATCACTTTGAAAAAAAGGTTGACGATATTCGCTCTTCTTTTTCTGACTCACCTCTCCTCACCGCTGGATCACCTGAGCCAGCTTCAACCGGTACACTAACCTCCTTTTCCCCTCTCTCGCCAAGTGAGGTTCTTACCCTCATTACCTCTGCCCGCCCTACCACCTGTCCTCTGGACCCTATCCCTTCAAACCTCCTTCAGACTATCGCTCCTGATATTCTACCGTTTCTCACCCATTTCTTCAACACTTCTCTAACTTCTGGTCACTTTCCAAACAGTCTCAAGGAGGCAAGAGTAAACCCTCTCCTAAAGAAACCCATTCTCGACCCGTCTGACGTTATAAACTACAGGCCTGTCTCTCTCCTCCCGTTCCTGTCTAAAACACTTGAACGCGCTGTCTTTAAACAACTCTCCTGCTATCTCCATCAGAACAACCTTCTGGATCCGCACCAGTCTGGTTTCAAGGCAGGTCACTCCACAGAAACTGCCCTCATTGCTGTCACTGAGGAACTGCACACTGCTAAAGCAGCCTCCCTCTCCTCTGTCGTCATCCTGTTGGACCTGTCTGCTGCATTCGACACGGTGAACCATCAGATCCTCCTTCGCACTCTCCAAGAACTTGGAGTTTCAGGCTTTGCACTTTCCCTCCTCACCTCATACCTCAAAGACCGCACCTACAGGGTAACTTGGAGAGGGTCCGAGTCCGACCCTTGTCAATTAACTACAGGGGTCCCTCAGGGCTCTGTTCTTGGTCCTCTCCTCTTCTCCCTGTACACAAACTCGCTCGGATCTGTCATTAGCCCGCATGGTTTTTCATACCACTGCTACGCTGACGACACCCAATTAATGTTGTCCTTTCCCCGCTCAGAGACCCAGGTCGTCGCACGCATCTCTGCTTGTTTAGCTGACATCTCTCAGTGGATGTCCGCTCATCATCTCAAGCTCAACCTTGACAAAACTGAAGTGCTTTTCCTTCCGGGAAAAGATTGTCCCACTCTTGACCTGACTATCAACATCGGCACCTCTGTTGTTTCCCTGACCCAGACTGCAAGGAATTTGGGTGTGACCCTGGATAACAACCTGTCCTTCACTGCAAACATCGCTGCTACAACCCGCTGCTGCAGATACACGCTCTACAACATCAGGAAGATACGTCCCCAGCTGACCCAGAAAGCGACGCAGGTTCTGGTCCAGGCTCTCATCACCTCACGCCTAGACTACTGCAACTCCCTCCTGGCTGGTCTACCTGCATGTGCCATCCGACCTCTGCAGATCATTCAGAATGCAGCGGCTCGTCTGGTCTTCAACCTTCCAAAATTCTCCCACACCACGCCACTCCTCCGCTCCCTTCACTGGCTTCCGGTAACTGCTAGAATTCACTTCAAGAGACTGGTACTTGCGTACTATGCTGCGAATGAATCTGGCCCTTCCTACATCCAGGACATGGTTAAACCGTACACCCCAGCACGTGCACTTCGCTCTGCATCAGCCAAACGACTCACTGCACCCTCGCTGCGAGGGGGACCCAAGTTCCCATCAGCAAAAACACGTGGGTTTGCTATCCTGGCTCCAAAATGGTGGAATGAGCTCCCCATTGAAATCAGGACCGCAGAAAGCTTACACACCTTCCGGCGCAGACTGAAAACTCATCTCTTTCGACTCCACTTCGAGCGATAGAATGACTAACAAAGAACTGCTAACAGAGCACTTATATACTAATTAAGGACTGGCTTACCTGAAGCCAGTTGAGTAGCACTTGAAATACTTGGCTCTTTGAATTCTGATGTTCTTATATGATTCTGTTTTCTTCAAGGTTGTGTCTTCCTGGTCGAATGTACTTATTGTAAGTCGCTTTGGATAAAAGCGTCAGCTAAATGCAATGTAAATAGACCTCAATAGTCATCTTTTATGGTGTACATGCCTTTTTAATAACATTTTTGAATGGAACATTCATAAATCTAAATAAATATAACTTAAATATACATTACCTCTTAAATTAAAATAAAGTGAACATTAACACCAATATTATCATTTATATAACAAAAAAACAAACATAACATAAGCAGCAGATTTTTTAATTAAATATACATACCAAATACAAAATAAGCGGGTATTAAAGTGTAAACGGACAACAAAACGGAAATGGAAATGAAAAGGCCTAATGGTGGTGCTAAATCAGAGCCTATTACCTGTTCTGTCTTTTTCTCATCATGCATCTTGTGTGTCGTGAACCAATATCGTTACCATAGCCTTGCCCTTTAACAGTTATTATGAGCCCTTGCTCAGCCTTACTCACCAAGAGCTCAGCACCTAGCCTTCTTGCAGGCAAAGTCACTGATCAAGTCCAGCTTTCTAGCCAACTGGCTTTCAATGGACAGCATGGCAAGACTCAGACTGCAAAGCCTTGTGGGGGGACAGGGCTGCAGAGCCTAAAGATGGATCTGTTGGTCCTGGTACCAGGGGGAGGGACAACTGATTTAGTATGAATAGCTGCTAAAAATGTACCTGCATTAAATGTCAGCTAAAAGAGGAGTGAAATGAAAAACCTCTGCATTTTCTGTGAAGATATTAACAGTACTTAATGTCAGCAAAACATTACAATTATTATTTACAATGGACTAAGCTTGGCTAACAGACTAATTTCCACCACTCATGGACCACACCCACCTTTTCTTTTGAAAAACTGGGTGACATACTATCGCCCTTTAGTACCTCTCTCTTTCTCTCCTTTCTTTTCTTTCTTGAAAGCCTGACTTTGTTAGTGGTTGAGACATTGTACACACGTAAGTACTAGCATCCCTCCTCACATGCTCTCACTCTGCTGCTAAAGAGCGGTGCCGTACAGCGTTTGGAGGCAGGACCAAACCATTACATGTAAATAGATGGGGATGTTTGATGCTTTGGATAATTAACTTTTGGAAGAAAATAAGTTAAATGAATCGTAAGTTTAGTGAGTATATCATCAATATGATGTTATATTAATGTTAATTATTGATGAAAGGTTACTTAAACTTTTTTTCCTAATGTTCTAAAAATATTTGGGGCCCATGTCAGTCACGGGCCCTTAGAATCGTCCTAACTTTTCACCCCCTTACGGCGCCACTGATACTACAAGTGAAAATATATGTAAGTATTGATCATTTGTGTTGTTTGTGCTGTACTATACGGTCTGTTTCTTTATTGTGTTAAGTGAGAAGTAAAGCTGTCCTATGAAAGTTAGCTTGTGCTACCTTTAGATCCATAACAATGCAAGCTAAGTAGCCTAACAGTTAGCTACATAGCTAGCAGTGAGTGAGCGTTCAGACACCGGCGCACACACTCAAACGGACTCGTGTGCCTGACTCTACCAACAGGTTTTCATGATTCTGTTTAGATATGCAAGTATAAGCCATGATAGCTTATTTTATTAACATGCTCATTTGATGTGGAAATCAATGGAGGCTGAGTTAACTTTGTAGGAAAACCTACCGTCCATGACTGAGCTGTGTTTTATTTGTTAACTTCATATTTTTCATTTCCTGAAACATTTATTTTCCTCTCATATTAACAGTGTGGATCATTGAGACAGCGTGGCGTCCAGAGTCTTATCCCGTTTCCCCACTTCCTCTGAGGGGACAGCACGGAGGGGGGGGCATGAGGAAAGACCTGCACCAGCTTCATCCACGCTGGGCGTTTATCACTGGCTCAGTGTCATTTCATTTGACCTAATGTCTTTACATTTAATAGATTTTATTATTATCCACCTTTTTGTTTTATGTCCTTTTATTTAAAACATTATTTGAGACTTCATCTTCTGGTTCAAATTTCAATAAATGTAATTTAATCACTCTTTTGTCTTTATTCTACATGAACATGTTCGAGATTCCATTCAAATCTGTTGATTATTCAGATCTTCCTCAGGAATAGTGTGTTGAGTTTTTAATGCTAAATGTATATCATTTTCTCACAGGATACAGAACGAGACAAGACCGTTTGTATCCATTGTTGCTTCAGCTCTTCAGACCAACATAGTAAGATGTGAGCATGTTCCTAATTGTGTTGATATGCAGCCTAGGTCTGGTCTGTTAATAAAGCAAATGTGCCACTTTTATATTGTAGAATTTGTTAAATTAAAGCAGTCTTTAATTGTTTGTCCTAAACATAGCAATATATGCTTTTCAAATGTAACATGTCTTTGAATAAATAACAGTATACAGTTTATATTGTGCATCACTTTTTGCTTGAAAATACATAGATTTGTTTTTTTAATCTATAAAATAAATAAATAGACAGACGGACACTTTATCAATCCCAAATTAGGACATTATTTAACAGCAGCAGTGTGTTCAGGTATTACAATATTTAAAGTTGGAATAAAGTATAAACTACACAACACAAGTATAATGCACGGCAATCCATAAGAGAAGTCCGATATGTTCATGAAACTCCCCAGGAGACACCGACACTAACGTGGCCGAGTGCAAAAGTCTGATCATTGAGAAAGAAGAAACAAGAACTGCAAACAAAAACCTATGTTAAAACAAAGAACAAAGACTTATAGTTTATATGATTACACAAATGATTTGTTTACAACTTATAGTTTTATTTTTGAAATTTATTTTATTTTGCTTGACTCAGTTCTTTTTTCTTTTAAACTCATAGTTTTGCTTTATTCTGAGAAAGTGTTGCTTTATCTTTATGATACAAAACGAATCCCATATTATTTTGAATAGTTTTTTTCTTGCCATTCTGCTGATCCACACTCCAGTCCAGTAGGTGGCGGTAATGCGCCTATTCGTTTGTTGCCAGCCACCAACAAACCTCGAAGAAGAAGAAGAAGAAGAAGAAGAAGAAGAAGAAGGAACAAAAAGAAAAAAGATGATGAAGATATTTGCGTGGCAGCACTCTATGCAGCATTAGCAGAGGAGAGGCTGGAGGAGAAGCAGGTACAGTTCGTGTGTGTGTTAGTGATGGGAATTATGGCTCTTTGACGGGAGCCGGATCTTATGTGTGGGCGGCGCCAAGATTTTTTTGCTGCAGTAGTTTAGCAGTTGCTATATGACAGCACGGCGTTGCTAGTTCATTTTCAAAATAAATAAACAAACAATACCTGTGGGCCAAGCACGAGCCTGTTCATATTGTAGCGTTCACCGCTTTTCAAGATCATAGCATCACTCGAGCCTTCAATGTCGAAAACGTTCTCTTTATTTTTCTGGTATTGACGGCCACAGCCACGCCTTGCAGAACCAATCAATAGTATAACACTCATTATGACTTTTCCCCACACTCGAACACAACTCCTACCATCTCGTACTCCCTCCACACACACACCAACAACATTGCCTAAATAACTTTACAAATGTACCAAACTGTGCATGTGCACATCTGATAAATCAAATAACTATTTACTTGGACATGCTACAATATTATCATTTAATATTTACATTAAAACATTCCTTTGACACTGATAATATTACTTTGCAAGGTAAGCACAACCAAAATAAGTTTGTAAAAGCAGAATTTGAACACTGTTTCTGTGCTCCTACACTATGTTTGTATAATACCATTACACCCACATTACCATTGTACACGGTACAAGTACACAATAGCGATCGTTCACTGTTTCAACTGGCATATTGTGGCATTTAACCTCATCACCACACCGCAAACAGACAGACAGACACACACACACACACAGTTGGAGATCGCGGTCGTTTACGCTGACTTGTGAGAATTATAACAACATTAGCCAAGCAACAGTTTGCGCTTTAACTTATAACGACCCCTGATAGATATCGCGGAAAATGTGTATAAATTAGGGCGGGAGGGTGTGTGTATGTGTGGCGCGAGCGAGCGAGAGAGAGAGAGAACGTGCACACCTTACGTATATTGTTGTTGTTAGCATCTGGTGCTAGCTAGCTGTGCTAACGGATATAAGGAGCTGTTTCAATGAAAACAGAGGAGCGACATTTCGCCACAACTGCGCCGAGCACTTGACTTTATGCAGGAAGCAGACAGTGGGACATTGTACAAAAAGTCAGCACACTCAGCACGGATAGTGCGCGCAACATGATTGCAGCGTCCAGGCAGCTCCCGTTCGAGCATATGCCTTGAGCTGCACATAGCTCCAACGATCCATCGCGCGCGCGCACACACACACACACACACACACACACACACACACACACACACACACACACACACACACACACACACACACACACACACACACACACACACACACACACACACACACACACACACACACACACACACCACACACACACACACACACACACACACACACACACACACACACACACACACACACACACACACACACACACACACACACACACACACACACACACACACACACACACACACACACACACACACACACACACACATTTTTGTCTCGGCCAATTTAGAGCGTTGGGCCTGGTCTTGCCTTAGCTGAACCAGGGCAAACTGGGCGCGCTCATCCTCTGCTGCAATGCGTGCTTCCTCTGCAGCTATTTGAATCTCGGCGAGCTTCGCACGTTGGGTCTCGGCTAACTTGGTGCGCTCATCCTCTGCTGCGCCGCGTTCCAACTCTGCTGCGCCGCGTGCCAACTCTGCTGCGCTGCGTGCTTTGTTAAACTCAGCTTCCTTTTGATGCTTGAGTGCGTTTTTTCCCATTCCCTCCAGGTGCTGTGCACTTCCTTTAATTCTTTAATCACAGTGTGAGAAAAAGTTTTTAGTGAGTACTTGTCCATGGACAAGTGAGTTTGGCAATTGACTTGTCCGAATACATTTTTCACTTGTCCAGAATGGACAAAAATTGGGGCCACTGGAATCTTCTTCTTCGTCATCGTATTTTACACACGTTCCCACGGTTTTTACAACACCGCTAACGTAAGTGAGCGGTAAGATTTTACTGCATCACACATAGGGTTGGGTATATCGTTTGGATTTTAACGATTCCGGTTATTTGCGGTTATTAAAAATAATCTCTGCATTATTTAGTTAGTTCCAAGTGGTGCAGTTTGAGAATGTACAGTTGACCCAGTCTCCTCTGATGTTACACTGCAACCTGCCTGTGAGACAGAGTCCAACCACACATCTCCTAATAATAATAATATATTATTATCTCAAAAAGAGAGATGCTAATAAATAATCTTGGAAGTTTAACCACTTGGATTAAACCGGAGGTGACAAGTCTCTGTGTCATCCTGGACTCAGATTTGAACTTCAACGGCCATTTAAACAAAGTGACCAAAATAGCTTTCTTTCATCTCAGAAACATAGCGAAGGTAAGACCATTCATAAATCACAATGATGCAGAGAAGCTAATTCATGCTTTTATATCTAGCTGACTAGACACGGCAATGCACTATTCACTGGTCTCACCAAGAAAGCTATTGGAAGACTCCAGCTCATTGAAAACTCTGCAGCTAGACTACTGACGAATACCAGAAGGAGGGAACACGTTAATCCTGTTTTAGCTACTCTACACTGGCTTCCTGTAACTTTCAGAATTGATTTGAAGGTGCTTCTCCTCACATACAAAGCTCTAAATGGACAAGGACCAGCTACATTGCTGACTCTCTGATGAACTACACACCCGCCAGAACACTGCGATCATCAGATGCAGGTCTATTAGAGGTCACCAGAAAGAGTCATAAGAAGATCGGTGATGCAGCCTTTGTAAACCACGTTACCCAACAATATTAGGGAAGCCAATACATTAGGCATTTTTAAAAGGCTCTTTACCAAAGCATTTTACAGATGTTACACTATTACACTGCACTATTCTGTGATTGACATTGCACTATTTCTCTGTTTTATTCCCCATGTTTTTATTTTTAATTATTTTATCCCATTTTATGCTTTGCTCTTGCTGCTTGTTTTGCACTGATTTTATCTCTTATTTTTTACTGATGTAAAGAACTTTGAAGTTCTGCAATCCCCTGTATGAAAGGTGCTATACAAATAAAGTTATTATATTTATAGCCTATAGGCATAGCGCTTTTCTACAACTCAAAGACGCTTGCACGCTTACACATGTCCTGCATACACAACACACAGCTGCTCACTGTTTGTAAAAGTAAATAAATAGTATTTTCATTTCAATAATGTACTTTCTATACCCTGCTTCATAAACAATACTGACATCCCTGTGCTCCTCCGAGTCTGGGGGTCCGGGGATGTGAGGACAGCGCGAGGACAGACAGGGTTGCTTCACTTCATAAAGGAAATGGTGGTCCATATTAACAACACAGGAGCTAAAACGCTTAATAACCTTCATTACGTGTTAGAGAAAGAACATAAGAAAGTTTGACAAAGATGAGGCTGTTAAACGGACAGTGGATCCGCTGTGTGTAGAGAGAGAGAGAGAGAGAGAGAGACGCTGAGCTGCAGCGATCAGCTGATACGGAGCATAGCGAGAGAGAGAGCTGCAGTCTGCGGGGCTCGTCGGCCTCGCCTTCTGTCCTCACAACTCTTATTAATCCCGGGACCGGACAATTGTTATTTGTTCCTACTCGGAACCGAGTTTTGCTTCCCAACCCGGCCACTGTGCTACACTTCCCGCCCGCTCCGCCCCGCCCCCGTCTAACTGTACAGAAAGCGGCGAGATGCATTTCCTTAGGAATCGACAAGCAGAACCGAAACTAACACTTCTAAACGGACAATTTGCGAATGAGTTCTGCCTTTTGTAAAGTGAATGTATCAATAATTTGTCAATAAATCGGGGCGAAAAACGTCACTTGTCCGCCGGACAAGTCAATTGAAAGATCTACTTGTCCGATATTGTAAATAACACGTCCCGGACGGTGGGACGTGTACTTTCTCGCACACTGAATCAGTATTAATAAATGTTTAAGTTGCTTCTCGTAATTCTCATAGCTCTCCAGGTCAATTTGTGTTCCTTCTGCGTCCTCATAGACCTTTTCAGCTTCCCCGATGTCAAACATCACTTTCTGTTCTCCATGCCTAGACCAAAGGTTTGCTTTAATCACTTCACTGACCTCTTCAAGCCTTTGGCTGGTCTCTCCATCCGTCTTTTCCACGTCTGCCCTCAGCTCTTCTGGTACTTGGTCCTCGTCGCTATCAGCGTTCAGAATAAATTGCATCAGGTTACTGTTGGCCTCTGTGACTTTGGTGGCGGCCTTGTGGACTTCACTATATTCTTTCATCAACTCCTCCTCTAACATAGTGTTCACCGTCTTTGTTACTGAGTTCACCTTACAAACTAGAGCCACCTTCGCCCTCGTCCGCAGGTCTTTCAGATGCTTCACTGTTTCCTCCCCCTTAATAATCTCTCTGAATTTAAGGTTGAGTTTAGCTCAATCTGTTTTGTCCTGGCTAGCTAGTTGGATCGCTAGCTGGTTAGCTCCGTTTTCTAGCCAACAGCTTGGTGCCTTTGGCTTAGCTAGCTTCTCCTTTACTCTCTGGGTAGCTTCGTTTGCTAACCAATAACGTGGTGTCTTTGACTTTGATAGCTAGCTTGGGTTCCTATGCTAGCACCCTTCAGTCTGCTAGCTAGTTATTGTCTTCTTGCTAGTTAGCTTTATTTGGTGGAAACCTTCAGTCTGCTGGATAGCTACTGCTTCGTTTTCGCTATGCTAACACTAGCTTCTTTGGCTAGATAGCGCCAAAATATTGTCTGTGTTACTCACGTGATCAGACCACGTTAGCTCCGCTAGCTTTGATAGCCTCGGGCCTTCCCTTTCCGCCGACCGTTGCGACCACGGGGTTTCCTTATCGTCCGGTTGTGAGCTCGACTCGCGGACCGGCACTCCTTGGTGCTTCGCGAGTTCCGGTAGCTTCGTTAGCTACGCTCCGCTAGCTTCGACGGTCCTTGCTAGCTTTGCTGGCCTCGGGCCTTCACTTCCCGCGGCTCGTTGCGACCACGGGCTTTCCTGCTCGTTCGTTCGTGAGCTCCGGTAGCTTTGTTAGCTCCTCTAGCTTCGACGGTCCTTGCTAGCTTCGACGGTCCTTGCTAGCCTCGGGCCTTCACTTCCCGCCACTCGTTGCGACCACGGGCTTTCCTGCTCGTTCGGTTGTGAGCTCCGGTAGCTTCGTTAGCTCCTCTAGCTGTGTCTCGCCATCGGTTGAAAACTTTATCCCTCCCGATGCGTTAGTTAACAACTGTACTGTCTATCTCCCGACAGTATGGGTGGAATCAAGATGGACGGAAACAACTCCTAGTTTTGATTATTTAATCAAATCCAAATAGGTTGTTAACCTTAGAAGAAAAAAGGACAACAACAATACACCAATTAGGATCACATTCAATATAATAATCACACTTACTAGTGGCCTCCTGATTCCTCAATGTCAATGACGTTAATGTATGTATCCCCTCTATTTATACATATCAATAAACCCCGCGAATCTCCATCCAGATTTAAAGTCACACTCGCATAAACTGAACCCCATTAATTTAACCCTCATACACCCAACACAAAACCATGAATTTACAGCACAGTAGCTAAGATATTTGGGACTGTGGAGCCTTACTCACTGATCAGTTGGGTGGCCTGGGATCCAGGTTTTATTCCAAACAAGCTTGATGCAAATAAAAAAAAATGGCAGGCTCAGGGCCTGAATATTTATTTGGATTTATTTGAAAGAAACGCACTTAAAAGCTTCCAAAATCTAAGGGATCAATACGGCTTGGCCAGCCAGGACCTCTTCTGATGTTTGCAGCTCAGACATCATGTGAACAAACTGATTAGTAAAGAAGATATATTAAAATCATTATCTGGAACTGGTATATTAAGTGTCTTTATTTCGGCATACAGAGCTGACCAAGGTCACAAGACTATTTCTAAGCTGTATAAGGGCCTCCAGGAGCTAAGTGGGGTGAACACGTCTTATATAAAGGAAAAATGGGAACGTGAAGGAAACTTTGTCTTATCAATAGAAGAGTGGGACAACTTATTTGAAAGGCAATGGAAATCAACCAACTCACTAACATGGAGAGTTTAACTGGAAAAATCTAGTCAGATACTTTATAACACCAGTGCAGACAAGGAAGGGGCAGATGGTGTGCTGGAGAGGCTGTGGATCTGTGAGGGCCAATCACCATCATGTGTTTTGGGAATGCCCTGGGATGGTTCACTATTGGGAATCAATAAGAGATGGAATGGAAAGAGCTTTACAAATTGAGATTGATCTCTGCTTTCAAGTACTGTACTGTGTAAGATGCAACAACAGCTTATTGGCTTCTCAACAATGTACATGTTTAAAATAATGCTAGTCGATAGTAAGAAAGCCATAACGAAAAAATGGCTAAGCCAAGTACCACCTACTCTAGCAGACTGGTTTAATGTGATGCACGACATTTTTGTGATGGAAAGATTAACATTTGCTCTAAGACTCAAGACAGACACATTTGACAAGTGTTGGAAGGGATGGATCGAGTTTGTCAACGCGTATAGATCAGACTTCAACTAAAAACTATTTGTAATGTAACCCCCTGGTTCTTTGCTACACACCATTTTTTTTTGTGTCTGTCTTTTTATGTTCGTTTGTCTGTATGCGTGATTTACATTATTTGCTTTGTATTATTTCAAAAAATGTAAGATGGTCTGTAACTGTCAATGTTTGTTTTGTGCAAATAAAAAAAAAGATAAAAAAAAGAAAGAAACAGGTGTCCCTCTCTGCGAGGTCCGCTATACGCCGCATAGAAGCACTGTCGGACGCTGTGCAGGGGGTAATTATCAAGGGTCTCAGTCAAGCCAATTACTTTTCCTTAGCCATTGACAAGAGCACTGACGGCACAGATGTAGCCCAGTTGTGCGTCTATGTTAGATATGTTGATGGAAAGGAGTTCAGGGAAGAGCTGCTGTCTCTTATTCCATTAGAAGACACCACTGGGGACGTTATATTTACGAGACTGGAAGAGTTGTTTAGGCTGCACTCATTGTCATTTGAGAGGGTTAACCTAATCGTGACAGACGGGGCTCCTGCTATGGTGGGAAAGCACAGAGGTCTGGTAAGCAGGCTGAAGGAGCACGCCCCCCAAATGCATGGACTGCATTGTCTCATCCACCAGAGTGTCCTTTGCGCCAGACTCAGTGGTGAGCTAAAGGAAGGACAAAGTAATGCGTGTCATTCATTGTGTCCGGGGTACATCAAGCACGCAGCATCGGCTTTTCCGACAATGTGTGTCTGAGTCAGAAGAGGCCCCCCACGATGACCTGCTGCTTCACAATGACGTGCGCTGGTTGAGCAAAGGGAAAGCGTTGGACTGCTTCTGTGCGCTACTGGATGAGGTCAAGGCGTTCCTTAGATTGAGCGAGATTAGGGCAGCAGCTGACCACCTTGCCCTTCTGGGAGACAAACAGTTCATGTCCAATGTAGCATTTTTAGCGGATATATTTGGCCACCTAAACCAGCGTAACCTGCAGCTACAGGGGAGAGGCAAAACCACAGTGGACATGGTTGAAAAGCTTGAATCCTCACGAGGAAGCTGGAGTTGTTCGAGTCAGACTTATCCACTGGCAGGCTCCTCCATTTCAGTACACTAAAATCACAGGCACTGGCACAAGTGACCGAGCTGATGGTGGACTTCATCGAGCAGCTACGGGCCAACTTCACGTCAAGGTTTGAGGACTACTCCGTCCCAAAAGACATCATTGCCTTTGTACGCGATCCTCTCACAGTCCGACCAAGTGGAGACTTCACCTCCCAGGCGAAACAAACGATCCCCTCCTTAGACGAGGCTGCATTAGAAATGGAGCTAATTGATTTTCAAATAAGCTCCCTGGTCAGCGATGCGCTCAGAAGTGTGGAGTCTGTGAGTGCCTTTTGGATGGGAAGCTCAGAGGAGTATAGCACGATCAAGAGACTCACATTGTATGTGCTCACAATGTTCCCTTCCACCGATACATGCGAGTCGTCCTTTTCTTCAATGAATGCGATAAAGACGCACGAGAGGAATCGATTGACGCATAAAAACCTCGAGAACTGCCCGCGGATTAAAGTGACGTCCATATCACCAGATATCCAAAAAATAGCGACCGATGGGAGATGTCAGTTTTCACATTAAGCGAGTACCAAGCCTGTTGTAATTGTATTTAATAGCCTGATTATATTTTTATATTTTTGAACGAATGGCTCATAGTAATTATTATCCCTAATGTAGCGTGTTTGCTCTGTCGTTTCAGGAGCACATGCACCACCACTCCTCGCCCTCCATGACCAAGCGGCTTCTCCAATTTTGTTGTCAATGTTTTGCCTGAACTTTGAGTGTTTACTTGTTCGGTGTAATGACGTAAAACGGCCTGGACAACTTCTGTAGTCCTATTCAGCCACTTAGTAACAACCATCGTTTTTCAGACACGTAAACTCTTCACAAATCACCAGAGATTAGTTAGTGATTAGTTAGTGATAGGGTTATCTATCACTGCTGATGTATTTAATGTCGTAGAACAAAATGCGACCTGTCTCTTCAATTTGTGTCAAACACAGACCTTATTTGGAGCTATTTTCCAAAACCCATGGAGAAATTGCATTGCTTTTTATCGAAGGATTTTACGCGGTAAAAATGCTAACTTACTTCCAGCTTTTAGGACACGTCACTGCGGTTCTCTATAGATGCGAAAATTAAACAGTTTTTGAAAAAAAAACAGTGATAACATATTTTTATATATTTATAAATCTGAAAATATTACGATAAACTCAGCTATTTTGCGGCCCGGCAGTAACACCTCCGTGGCCCGGTACCGGTCTGCTGACCGGGGGTTGGGAACCCCTGCCTTAGAGCACTGTGTGATGAGATAAGTAGCTTTAAAGCTTCACATTTGTCATCCGATTTTCAGAAAATCTTCAAAACTCTTGTGAAAACACAAATTTACTAATTTCATCCAATTGTTTTGGTGTTTTAGATTTGGTTACCAAAGTCTTAAGATCACAAAAGTAGTGACATATTTGAATTACACTGTATATAAATGTGTAATTCATGTCTAAAATGAAACAAATAAAATTTGAATTTTGAGTAAAACAGGTGTTTATCACTCTACTTTCACCACAGTAGGGACTGAGATACGTTAGGACTGAATAATGACTTCATATTACATACAGGTGATGTGTAGAAATACAAATTGTGCATTCAAACTTTTTTTTTCAACCAACTATTTATATAAATATAAGAAACTGGAAAATCTCACTATTTGCAATATTGAACATCAGAACTTTAAACCAACTATTATTCATTATACATGTCAAGACAGTGTCAAGGTCTTTGTCTGTCTTCCAAGACAGTGGGTCTGGCTGCTGTCTAGGTGGGGGTGATGGTGCATGGGCTGCTTTGTAGGTGGGGGGTACAAATGCTATAAAATAAAATGTTGCTCAAGCACAAATAACAATTCACACATAAAAAGAAAGGTTGGGAGGTTGGACAGGAGTCTCTCTCTCTCACACACACACAGGTATCTCCAGTTACTTTACATTCAGTATAAAATCACAGACACACATATACATACATCTATGACAAAGTCTCATCTGTACAGAACAGTATGATAAAATAGTCGATGGCAAAAACATGTCTATAGCCACTGTAAATGTCTCCGTTGTTGGACGAATACATGATTATTTGAATCATCTACACATGTAATCTCACTTTTACACACCAAAATAACGTTTACACATAAAACACATTAATACAGAGTAAACGTTTGCTAATGGAGAGTCTATTTTGTCCAAAGAAAAAGTTCATGACTATCGATACAAAATAAATCAATAAACCTAATGTTCATTTTCGCTGTATTCCCCACACATTGCAAGTACATTATTTCTGTAATATTTACACTTACCCATGTCTAAATGGATCCGTGTTGTTGTCTTTGTGTTCTTCTTCTTCTGAAGAGTCGCAGACATCAGGTTCTGAGGCTCTATCTTCACTGCTGCTAGCGAAACACATCTCTAGCGAAGTCGGCAACTGTAACTTTTTTAGCCATTTTCTCTGTTTCCTCACAGACGTAAACTGATGGGAGGTCCTTTGTGATTTCTCAATGTCCATTAGTCATTTAAGACCATGATGGCTGCCGGCCCAGATTTCCTTGGCGGACATACAAATCCACCAATCCAGAAGTCTTTTTTTGCAAGTCCAAGTCTCAAGTCTTTGGTCACGAGTCCAAGTCAAGTCTCAAGTCTTTGTGGGGTGAGACGTGATCAAGTCTCAAGTCTTTGGTCACGAGTCCAAGTCAAGTCTCAAGTCTTTGTGGGGTGAGACTTGATCAAGTCTCAAGTCTTTGGTCACGAGTCCAAGTCAAGTCTCAAGTCTTTGTGGGGTGAGACTTGATCAAGTCTCAAGTCTTTGTGGGGTGAGACTTGATCAAGTCTCAAGTCTTTGGTCATGAGTCCAAGTCAAGTCTCAAGTCTTTGGTCACGAGTCCAAGTCAAGTCTCAAGTCTTTGTGGGGTGAGACTTGATCAAGTCTCAAGTCTTTGGTCACAAGTCCAAGTCACGTCTCAAGTCTTTGGTCACGAGTCCAAGTCAAGTCTCTAGTCTTTGTGGGGTGAGACTTGATCAAGTCTCAAGTCTTTGGTCACAAGTCCAAGTCAAGTCTCAAGTCTCTAAAAAAATAAAAGTCTCATGTCTCTTCTGGTTGTAATAAGCCTTCTATTGTCTGCTGCTATCCAGTCTGTTAAGAATACTGCACAGCTATATCTAAGACATGCAAAGCATTTACTGTGTTATAATCACTATATCTATTAGCATACAGTATCAGTACTGATTAGTTGTTTGTTATATGATCACTTTAAACAGGCTATTGCAATGCAATATGAGGAAAAACATCACACTTTAGCTAAATGCAAACAACTTATAAGCAAAACACTTCAGAATCAGAAATCAGTATCACAAATACTTTATTAATCCCCCGCAGGTAAACATTTGTTCTGTGCCATTTTTACAACTAAAAAAACTATTGCTGCAATATTATCTGAAATATAGTGAACTGGTGATATTAAAACATGACCTGTTCCAAAAGAGATATCTGCCATTAACACCATTTACCAGCCACATGCTGGTGAATCGTGCACGTGGCTGGTACTGTATGTTGCACGCACCAGCCACACATAACAATGGCAATCTATTGAGTGGCTGGTAACATTTCAACATTCACTCGGCTAGCCATTTGGCCAGTGGACACATTTTTTTAAATTTGACCTCTGCAACCGCATTGTTTAATTACACTGGGTCTCTAATGACATCTTTTAAGTCTACTATAAATAAACATATTCCTCTCTCCTCTCACTCAAAGCCAGTGTCATGGTAACCTGATAAACCTGTAACATTAACGTTACGTGGTTAACAATAAACCTGTAACCTGCCTATAAACCCACAGATGTATTTATGTATGTAACTATGTATTTTTCTACGTTTAACGTTAGCCAGTAGATGGTGGCAGCGGAACGTAATGATTAACGTTACCGACCTTTTTTATGTCATGTCAAGAGTTGGATGTCAACGCCACTCAAATCAAACAAGTGTGACAAGCAATTCACTAATCTTTTCAAATATTCAGTTACAAAGCTAGCAGCAAGCTAAGTTAGCATTACACAGCTGATGCTGAGCTAAACATGTTTGCTAACCGTCCATATGCGTTAATGTGACTGACCTCTCAGGGTGAGTTTTCAAGTGCCTGATGAGATTCGACGTTGTTGCGCCAGCATCCTTGATATTGATATTGCAGACTTTGCAGTGTGCGCTCCTTTAGTTGGTGCCGCCGGCGTTTTGTTCGAAGTTTTTATAGTTGAACCTAATTACAAGTGGTACAGCCGCAGGTGTGCCGCCGGTCGCCATGGTGTTACCATGAGGTAGTGCGAGAGGCCTGACGTTTCCGAGTTTCCTCAATGTTAATACACCAAAAATAGAAAACACAATGATTGTTCACGAGTCCCAAAATACGAGTCCAAGTCAAGTCTGAAGTCTCTGTGTGTGCGACTTAAGTGCGACTCGAGTCCCCATCTCTGCACCAATCCCACACAGTGTAACGCCGAGTCAAGCTGCTTTGAGCAGCTGCTGTGCCCTGGTTACAGTCTTACAGGAGGTACCGCTGGAAAGCTAAACTTCCAGCGATTCCGCGGATATCTGAATCATATTTCTACTCCTTTATAATCGAAAATATATGATTAATTACGTAAATGATGCGCACCTGGACGTGCCGGCACATCCACCGACTCCAGAGGGTTAATACTCTATCTACCAACCACATATTCAGCAACACAAGTACCTAAGAAGAAAATGTGAACTCACACTATAATTCCAGTCCAGTCTGCCCCCACAAAACAAATGTCAAAGATACGCCACATCAGCTCTGCCATTTTGCTTCACCCTGACCATGGCAGGCGAGCAAACAAACCGCCCAAATCACACACAGCCAGAACTCTCCAACTCAGCAACAGGCAAAACATGTTCGAAACCCCTGAGCGAAGAATAGTCACAACGTTGATCCTGGAAAACCCCACTCCGAGACAGAGACAGAGAAGGCTCGGACATAGATGGGATTCCCATGACCACAGCAGAGCCATCGTCCAGAGACAACTCAGGATCTGACTCGGCCACAACACATGCGCTCTTGCAGGACGAAGGATCCTAGGATCCGGTGTCCCTCAAGACTTTAATTGGGACTTTCACATCACTATTGACCAATGAAACAAAACCATCAGGGGCATAAAATGCCAAAACATTGGGGCTACAGAAGTGAGATTTAGTCATTTCTGTCAACATGTGTCTGGCCCAACGCATAGCAAAGGTAACACATTGGGTCTCGTGTTCACAATTGGTCTAAATATCAGCAATGTTTGTTTTGATGAGCTATCTGTTTCCGACCATAAAGCTGTACTATTTGTCATGTCGTTGGATAACGCTTATGTTCAGGGGAAGTCCGTAAAAACCTCGCGTATTTTAAATGGCGCTGCGGTTGAAAAATTTGTAACAGCTTTTGACAGCAATGTGTTGGTGTCGCATGTTGATGTTGATTGTCTAATCAACGCTTTCAATACACACTGCTCCGCCATTTTAGATGACGTCGCTCCCATGGTGACACGCAGCTCTCTAGCTGTAAACACATCCCCCTGGTTAACAGAGGACACCCGTATACTGAAACGGCTCCGTCGCAAAGTTGAGCGGCTGTGGAAAACCACAAATCTCCAGGTACACCGCCTCCATCTGAAGGACCTTTACTGTGATTACAACAATTTGGTCAAAAATGCCCGGGCTACCTATTTTTCTAATCTCATCTCCTCTAGTAAGCACAACCCCAGAGTACTATTTAAAACCATAAATACCATTGTAAACCCGTCCACCCCCTCAGTTCCTATTTATTCAAACGACAACTCCAACCGTTTTCTCACCTTTTTTATAAACAAGGTAGCTGATGTGAGGTCGAGCATCACCCCCTCCCACTCCCCCCTTCCTATCTGTCCAGTTAGGCAGGCCACGTTGAGTCATTTCTCCTGCATCACCATAGCCGACCTGACCTCTGTAGTGAGCACTATGAAATCTTCCTCAAGCCCTCTGGATGCTTTACCAACGTCCATGCTAAAAGAAGTTTTTCATGTGTCGCTCCACCCCTGCTCCACATTATAAACATCTCCATTGTCTCTGGCTCCGTCCCATTATTTTTTAAGCAGGCGGTTGTTCAGCCCCTTCTCAAAAAAAACAATCTAGATCCCTCCCAAATAATTACAGGCCCATCTCAAAGCTCCCGTTTGTGTCAAAAGTTTTAGAAAAAGTTGTTGCTAATCAACTCAATACATTTCTGAATGACAATAACATCCATGACAAATTCCAATCAGGTTTCAGAAAACACCACTCCACAGAATCAGCTCTCCTCAGGGTCTCCAATGACCTCATGATGGCATCGGATGCAGGCGATTGCGTGGTTCTGGTGTTGTTGGACCTGAGTGCAGCGTTTGACACAGTGGACCACGCCATCATGCTAGATAGACTCAGGGAGTGGGTAGGCATCTCAGGGTCTGCCCTCCAGTGGTTTGCCTCGTACCTCAGTGGAGAAGTTTCTCTGTGGCGGTGGGCCCGTTCTCATCACTTAGCACTCCCCTATCCTGCGGCCTGCCCCAGGGTTCTGTTTTAGCCCCCCTTCTTTTTGCCCTGTACATGCTCCCATTGGGCCACTTAATTAGCCAATTTGAGGGTGGCTCGTATCACTGCTACGCAGATGATATCCAGATATACTTCTCCTTCAAACCTGTCAAAATGGAAAAAGTAAACACCCTCATCACATGTCTGTCTGCAATTGAGGAGTGGATGTCAAGCAACTTCCTACAGCTCAATACATCGAAAACGGAAGTCTTGATCTTGGCGGCTGATAACATCGCCTCTAAGGTAGCAAGCCACCTGGGTTCATTCAGTGGTAACATAAGGACAAACATAAAAAACCTTGGTGTTACCTTCTATCAGTCTGTGCTACGAGACAAACACATAACACTTCTGACGCGTACCTGTTTTCCCCATCCCAGGAACATTGCCAAGCTCAGGGGGGTTCTATCCAATGCAGAAATGGAGATGGCTATCCATGCCTTTATTTCATCCCGGCTTGATTACTGTAATGCTCTGTTCTCCTGCCTCAACAAAACATCAACACACCGGTTACAACGGGTCCAAAACGCTGCAGCCAGATTACTGACTCGGTCCAAAAGAACATCCCACATCACTCCGATCCTTTCTGCCCTGCACTGGCTCCCTGTCCATCTCAGAACCCAGTTCAAAGTATTGGAGTTCACATATAGAGCTGTCCATGGCCAAGCGCCGGCCTACATCAATGACCTGATCCACCCTCACACCACAAACCGGGCCCTGAGGTCCTCTGAACAAGGCCTCCTAAGGGTGCCCCGAACCAGGCTAAAGACTAAGGGGGACCGTGCCTTTGAGGCGGTGGCCCCAAGGCTTTGGAACAAACTCCCCCAAATAATAAAAACCTCGGCCTCAATAGCGATTTTTAAGGGTCGGTTAAAGACCCACTTGTTCCGACAGGCCTTTGGGTCGTCGGAGGAGGTGAGTTAGTGGCCGTCTTCTTTTTTAATTTTTTTATTATGGGTGTTTTATCGTATGTTTTATGCTATGTATTACCTGCTGCCGTTTTATGCTTTTTATTCTACATTTTATAGTTGTACTTTGAATTGTGTCCTGTGTACTGTACTGTAAAGCACTTTGTACATCCGTGTTGAGAAGGGTGCTATATAAATAAAGTTTTACTTACTTACTTACCTCAGAACCAAAACAGCCTTTTACAGGGGCAGTGAATGCAGCAGGCCTAACACCACTTGTCACTCTCCTGTTTCTAGCTCTTAGAACAGGACAGTCTGCCTTCCAATGTCCTTCCTCATGACAATAGTTACATTCATTCACATTTCCAAACTCTTGAGTTCAAAAAATCCGCTGGCTTTGAACGCGTCTAAGATGAAACAGCAGCAGAACCATTACCTCTCTCGCCACTGGGAAACACAGAGCACTCTCTTACATTGCTCACAAACTCACCGTCTGCCTCAGCAGCAGAAGTGACCTTTTGTTCTGTTATGTATGTTGCAATGCGATATGTAAGAACATTTTTGAACTGTTCTATAATTATTCCACACAAATCATCAAAAGAAGTGATGTCAAGAGCAGTTAACCAATGCTTAAACTGAATAGACAAATCCCTCGCCATCTTCTCCACATACGGTTGCCCTTGATTTTGCTCAAAGGACCTAAAACGCTGACGATAGGCCTCTGGCACCAGTTCATATGCTCTAAGCACAGCAGATTGTATTCTACCATAGCTCGAACTATCCAGACTTAAAGAGGAATATGCGGATGTGCTCTTCCTGTGAGAACACACTGGAGCATCAGAGCGCAGTCTGCATCGGGCCAATCTCTAGCCTTGGCTTCACGTTCAAATAATACGAAAAACGTGTCAGGATCACTTTCATTTTTTTTTCTCATACATAATTCTGTCATGATCCAGTTGCAACGTTAACATGTCTTTCTGCTGCTCAAAAGAAAGTGCACTAGACTGAAAAGGAGGCTTTGAAAAAACCACCCCTTTCTCTGCAGGAAACACTCTCATCTCAATCAACCTCGATATTATAGAGTCTTTGATGTTTTCTTTCACCCTTTTGTCACCCCAAATAGACACAGATGCAAAATGCTCAGCAATCAAGAGCAACTGATCTTTTGTGAAAGTGCCAAGAGACTCCTGAGATGGAGCTTCAATGAATGCCTCTATCTCAGCCCTGTTATTTTAAGATGACAACTCACAGGAGCACAGCACCCGACCTTTAAACTGAAAAAGGACCGGAGAGACGCCACAGCGTTTATTATGCGCACAAAGTGGAATAATACACCATTTTGATTGGAGTTTCCCCGCTAACTACTCACCCTCCCACTGACTAATCTCTCACCTAGTCTTCATACTTGTGGTGGGTATTTACGCACTGGAGACCGATGACACAGCAAAGTGACTAGCAGGCTGGCAACCCTGCTGAAACCACGGCCATGCTCCCAAGCCGAAGCTTCACCCACTTTCGTTGCAACACTACTCACCCAGCTCAACGATCCCAAGGGGAACGCCGCTAAAACCTACAAGGGAAAACTCTGCACCGCTCCACACACAACGAACCAACAAACAAACAGCTAAGAACAACTGGCAAACTCTCTCCTCAAATGTAATACAAAACAAACCAAAGCCTCGCAAAGTAATTTAATCAACCCAAACAACGATATCAAATATAGTGTCCTTACCACAAGCGGCGTAATGAGCAGAAACAAAAGAGCCGGCCGCACTGCTTGCACCCGCGCACCAACTTCCTAACACGACTCAAACATACGGCAGGCTACAATCACCGTAAGTAAACTAACAAAAACATGCGGCTTAGCTGTTTAAATCAACACCAACCACAAATAAACAAATGACTAAATCGCCCGACTAGATACTCAAACAAAATAAAAGCTGCATCAAAACATAACAAATCCGGCAGGGGTCGTCACAACACAAGACAAGACGTAAGAACACAAGACTGTGTATCATCTTATCCAGCCTCTTAATGTTGCTCTCAAAGTAAACCTTTGAAATGCTAAATTTAGGTTGAATGTATATTATTAATCAAAATGTATATTATGTATATGTTTATGATGGTGCAGCGCTTATTTTTATATTAGCAGGGTTTTAGCACAGCATGGAAGTGAAAGCAGTGCTCTACTTTGTGTTTCAATTGTAATCACTCCAAGTAAATTGGGGACATTTATGTCTTTTTATCAAGTCAGCCACTCAGACCTTAATTTCTCTTCCTCTCTTTTTTCATTTGAATCAGGCAGAAACTGACGGGAGCAGAAGTCATCAGTGTCAGAAGTGTGGGACATCTTTCAGTCGGATATGCAGTCTCAGAAGACATGAACTCACTCACCCTGCAGAGGAACCGTACCAGTGTGAACACTGTGGCAGCACTTTCAGCCAACGAAAGACCTTCAAGCTACACCTGCACACCCACGCTGAGGAAACATCCTCCAGCTGCGACCAGTGTGGGAGGCACTTCAGCAACCAGAGTTCCTACAGGAAACACCTGCGGGACCACACCGGACCATATCAGTGTGACCAATGCCAAAAGACTTTCAGTTACTTTAGTATTTACAAGATACATATGCGTGTACACACTAAAGAAAAGCCTTACTGCTGTGACCAGTGTCCAAAGAGTTTTAGTTTTTTAAGTTCATACACGCGGCACAAGCTCAGCCACAGTGGAGAGAAGCCGTATCAGTGCGACTTTTGTGGAAAAAGTTTCACTCAGTCAGGGCATTTCAATCTGCATTTGCGTAACCATACTGGCGAGAAACCATATGAGTGTGACCAATGTGAAAAGACTTTCAGTGACTTAAGTAGTTACAAGATACACCTGCGTGTCCACTCAGGAGAGAAACCTTACTGCTGTAACCAATGTGGGAGGAGTTTCTCTCAGTTAGGTAATTACAAATCACATCAGCGTATCCACACCGGAGAAAAGCCTTTCCGCTGTGAACTTTGTGAGAAAAGCTTCTCTATCTCAAAGACTTACAAACAACATGTGCGTACCCACACTGGAGAGAAACCGTTTCAGTGTAAAGAATGTGGGAAAGGTTTTGGTCGACTAAGTAACTACATGCGTCACCTTCGTATTCACTCTGGAGAACAGCCATACAGCTGCGACCAATGTGGGAAATGTTTTAACAGTTCATATAGTTACAGCCGGCACCTGCGTGTGCACACCGGAGAGAAACCGTACTGGTGTTCACAGTGTAAGAGGCTGTTTACACGCTCTGAGTCCTTAAAGAAACATCGCTGTGTCGTAGTAGAGGACGAGAGTTCCACTGTGTGTAAACAAGAAGCACAACCGAGCTGCTCACCAGCAGATCCAACAAACAACAACCACCAGCAGCCTGTACAGTAAACGACAGCGTGTATGTTCATGGTACTGAAGGAGATCGTCACCCAGTTCAGCAGGCTTACTTGTTTGTTATTGTTTCTCATCAAAAGTGGAGCTCTAATTAAGGAATAAGATGCAGTTTATAAAGCTTCGGACCCCACGCACAAAAAGTAAAGTACATGATCCGTTGGTTCTGGTCTTCATGATCTTCTGGTCTGGTCTTCATCTGTTGACATCAAAGATGCAATATTCAGCATTTTCCTAAAAAATCATGGTATGGACTGTTTTTCTTTTCCGTCTGCCTAAGTCTTGAGCTTCCTCTTATCACTCGCTACAATCCCAATTGATCAGTGATCAATTTTCTTTTCAACGACTTACAACAACAACAACAACAGGGTATCTGCAAATTTTAACATATTTGACTATTAGGACCCTTTTTTAAAAAGAAAAGGTCAACATATCTTTGCTGCATCAACTGGACAACACGAGTAGGGATGCATCGATTTTGGAATTCATTGTTTTTATTGATACCCATTCTATACGTGTGAAGAGACGACATCGTCATGAAAAACAGAACCTTAAAATCTAGATTTGGGTTGTCGACCCTACTGCTAAAATGAGCATCTCTGTGGCAGGCAGCCACATCTCATCCCAGATGTGAGGCACTTTTGAAGGAAACATGTCTTACTAACTGCATGGCTCTGATCTTTCTCTGAGACAGTTTCAAACTGCCATGGGGCGGATGATTTTCATTTCTCAAAAATTTGCTTTTACATCATTCCAAAGTCTTGTCCACTTCTTCTCCGGATCAGCATCTTGGTATGCCTGTTGAGTCCAACTGCAAAATAAATGTTTCCGGTGTACAATTGTACGAGACTCTGAGCCACGGTCTGCCCACTGCATGTGTGATTTGACAAACCTTATGCTCAGTTTATGTGTAGATGTAGAACATATGATCAGAGTTGCAGCTGGACTGGTCATCATAACACTGTTGGGTCCTTTCACATTTGTAAGTAGTCAATTACCTGAAATGTAAATATACTAACAAACGGCACACTATTACGATAAGTACTGTACGGTTTGTAAAGTGTAGTGTCTGTCTGTGGACCATGGAAGATAAATATTGAAGTCACTAATTAATTGGCTACTTATGGAATATTTAAAACCTAATTAAATGTGTCTGAAAAAAAGTTTTTATGAGGTGTTTGAATGTCCGAATACATACATGAACATCACAATGTTATATATCAGTCCAGGCCCTGACCTATTTGCTGCTCTCGGAAATATTTAAATCATTTTAAAGTGAAATATTTTCAATCTGGTGCACTTTGAGGGCAAAATTAAGAAACTACATCTCGAGGGAACAACTCTCAAAACCCATATGAAAAAGATCTTTATACATTTCAATAATCACAAAATCATTAGAATATGGCCATATCAATCAATCAATCAATGTTTATTTATATAGCCCAATATCACAAATGTTACATTTGTCTCAGTGGTCTTCACAGTGTGTACAGAATATCAGTATGATAATACGACACCCTCTGTCCTCAGACCCTCTGTCCTTAGACCCTCACATCGTACAAGGAAACACTTCCAGAGAAAACCCAGTTTAAAGGGAAAAATGGGAGAAACCTCAGGGAGAGCAACAGAGGAGGGATCCCTCTCCCAGGACGGACAGACGTGCAATAGATGCCGTGTGTACATTGAAAAGATAATACATTTGCAACATAGGTAGTCCAAATGTTTGGAAATGCATGTGTGTATAATAGGAAGATGAATCCACGAGGATATCCATCCAGGACCGATGATCCAGGACCACAGCCACGACTCGCGATCCAGGACACAGGACCGCAGGATCATCCATGACTCCGGATCCCAGCGTATATTGACACCAAAAAGAAAGACATTTGGGGAAGCTGGGTTCATCGGAACATGAGAGTACACAGGTATAGACAGCGAGAAGGAAGAAGTAAGATGTCCCCCGACAAACTAAGCTTATATCAGCAAAACTAGGGGCTGAATCTAATCAGCCCTAACTATAAGCTATCATCCGTAGACTACAAAACATAAATGTAACTTATTTTATTTGTGTTGTTCATTTATAGCGGTGAGCGTGCAGGTCCTCACCGTCTCAGAGCCTCTCCCATATTCATGCATATATCACTAAACGCTGTTATTTACACTGTGTGGGGGCTGTATGCAATGTACAGCGCCCATACACTGTGGACCTAGTTTTTATGTTATCTAATATTTATATAAATAAATAGTAAAAGTTAAACAATTTATTTTCTTCCCTATTTGCGGCGCCCCCATAGATGGATGTCCTTCGCCCTGGATCAGCCTGAGAGGACAGGTTGGTCAGCCTGTGGCTCTTCAATGGCATTTTTAATGAACTTTGTAATTCAGATTATTTGGTCAAGGTTGAAAACAGTTCAGTTCCTGCAGGCCTGAGGTTATAGACTATACATAGACTTGGAGGGATGAAACCCTCTTTAATGGTCACACATGCAGAGCACACGGCACACAGTGACATGTGTTCTCTGCATTTAACCCATCCTAGTACTAGAAGCAGTGGGCAGCCATTGCACATCGCCCGGTGAGCAATGGGGGGAGTGTCCGGTTCATTGCTCAAGGGCACCACGGCAGGGCTCAGGAGGCCAACTGGGACCTCTCCAAGTAGCAGTGCACACTCCATATTTAGGTCGGTTCGGGGACTTGAACCGACAACCCTACGGCTCCCAGTCCGAGCCCCTACTTTTTTAAATCTTTTATATCAAAACATAGTTACATTTTGCACACATTATAATCCACTTTACCGATCCCCCTAAAAAAAGGACCCCAAAGCTTCCTTCCAATTTAGTTGCATCTCAATCTCAGTTTTCATAGATATTATTCCTGCATACACATCACCATCTCTCTAGTACACACATGAATTAATGCTTTCCACCATCGCACCCTTTTGTCATACATACACCCATCAATTACTTTTCATCCCATTTTCCACTTTCTACATCTTTCCGCGTCTCAGTGATCGCCCATTCCTTTCTCCTTTCCCAATCCTTCTCCCACTCTTCCACCGTATCTCCCTCTCTATTTCCATACAGCCTTTTCGTTAACGTGAGGCGATGCACATCCTTCTCGCTTTTCACCCACTCACCCTTTTTATTAATCACGCCAATATTTATTTCCATCACCTTCCAGTCCTTCATTTTCTCCTTCCTCATTCTTGCATCTCTCTCTTTCCTTTCCTTCTCCACTCTCCTTTTCTCCTCCACTTTTAGACAATGCCTTTCCTCTTCCTCATTCAAGCTATCCTCGCTATCCTCCTCTTCCTCCTCCATCCCAGGCTCTACATCCTTTCCCCCTTCCTCCCTTACTTCTTCACCCCTCCCCCCTCAGTCTCCTCCATCTCAACCTCCACATCATTCCCCCCCCATTCCCACATCTTCAGCTTCCTCTCCCTCCTTCTCACTCCCCTTCATCCTCTTTTTATCCTTCCTCTCAACAGCACACTCCACACTCTCCACTCCTTCCTTCTTTCATTTGTCGCAACCTCCTTTCCCTCATTTAACATCACATCCTCATCATCCTCACTCCCACCCTCTCGTGGTCTTTTTCTCCCTGCTTCCCCTTCCCCGCCCACATTCTCCTCGCCATCCATCCTCCTCTCATTCGTCTCACCCACCTCTTCAGACCCAGACCCCCCACCCTCCTGATTGGGGGGGGTTGAGAAGCAGAACCCTCTGGGGGGGGGGAAGACCCCTCCTCTCCCTCACCCTTCGCTCTCTTGTGGGGACCTTGCCCTCCCTCTTCCCTCCTTTCTTTCCCCATCCCACAGTTCCTAGCGAAATGCCCCGCCCCTTTGCATCTATAGCATGTTAAGGCTGGGCACTCTCTAAAAATATGCCCAGGTCTGAGGCAGTTCCTGCAGACCTGGCTCTGCCCATCATGCCTAACATTATAATACTCTGCTCCCCTCACCCCTTCAAACTTAGTTGAGTAAGGGAGGGATCTTATCTCCCTCCCAAACTCCACCCTTAGATATCTGGTGCCATCAGCTATCTTTGTCCCCGGCCTGAACCTCCTCATCACCTTTGACACAGGTTTCACCCCCACTCCACCAGTTTCCTCAGAATCGCTTCATCCCTTAAATATATCGGTAAATACATGAAAGACACAATTGTGTCCTTTTTCACCCATTCCCGTGCTTCCACCATCACCCCCTTCACCCTCAGCCCCTCCAACAGCACTTCCTTCCCCACCCAGGTGTTCATTGTTACTTCATACCCCCTTTCCCCTTTCGCCCTGCACCCCAAAAACTCTCCCACACATCTCCTGTATCCCCACTAATAATTCCCCCACTGTTAATTTGTTTACTCCACCTTCCACGGAAACTTTCAGGGAGAGCTCCTCCAGATAGTCCACATCCGCTGTATCTTTCTCCTGTCCTTCTTCACCCGTTTTCTCCTCTCTTTCATTCCTTTCCTCCTTTTCCTTCTCCTTGCTCGATCCTGCATTTATTCCCCCTTCAATTTTTTCGTTTTCCCTTCTCTTCCCCGCATTCTCTCGTCTTTTCCCGTCTGCCTCCTCACCGCCGCTGCCCATTTCCGGGTTCGCTCCGTCAGCTTTCTCCTTCCACCCAAACGTCCCTTCACTAGGACTCGGCTTGTCCTCCTCTTCTCTCTTTTGTTGTCTCTCTTCCAGTCTTTTCTTCAGAGAAAACACAATTTTGTACTCCCTTCTCGATCGCTTTCTCCTTCCCCTCACCCGCTTTGACGCTGCCAGCTAATAGAGAACCGCAGTGACGCGTCCTAAAACCCGGAAGTAAGTTAGCATTTTTAGCACTTCCGGTTCCTTCGTCAAAAAAGCAATGTATTCTCTCCATAGGGTTTTGGAAAATAGCTCGAAATAAGGTCTGTGGTTGACACAAATTTAAGAGATAAATCACGTTTTGTTCTACGACAGTAGATACATCAGCAGTGACCCCACTGGTGATTTTTGAAGAGTTTACGTGTCTGAAAAACGATGGTTGTTACCGAGTGGCTGAATAAGACTTCAGAAATGGTCGAGTCCGTTGTACGTCATTACACACGTAAACACTCCCGCTAAGTTTGTTTTCCCCTGTGTTCTGCTTGAAAGCAAGTACCTGGCTATCTTTAGTAGCCTATCTGTAGTCTCTTTAGTATCTGTATATCTATATCTTACCATTAGAATCTCTATTTTTGAAATGGTCATTTTTAACACCGTAGTTTTATAAATTATAGAACAATTAATTACCAGTGTTTTCCAATTTGACTCGGCAGTTCATTTCGTTAGCTAACGTCAGCTAAAGCTAGCGCTACTAGTTAGCTACGCAATGGTTTGTTGCTTTGCTCCGGGTTGCAGCCACAGGTCTTCGCATGAAACGTGCTCGTTCTAGCGTTTCCCGGCCAATGTTTTCCAAAGGAGAGTCTGGATTCGTGCCATGAGGTAAGCTGACGTTACATTGTTGTCCATGTTACGGTGAAATGTAAATGATGGGTAGTGTATCGCCGTTTTAGAGATGGCACTGCTGAAAAGACCGCAACATAAGTAAAGATAAAGAATACATCCTATTAAAACCTGTGTGGCTTATATGATAAGTCTAATTAGTACAAGCAGCATAACGTTTCACCATGTAACTAAAGATTGTAGTCAGGGAAATCAGTTTGACATATTGAACTAATAACAAATAACCTCTGGCTGGCAGAGAACTCTCTGCTCCATAGCTTCTCTTGGACGTAACATCACATGTACATTTTACATTTATATTCAATTTAATATTCCATCCCTCACATACTTTTGTATATATAATAACTTATATTTTGTTTTTCTTGTTATGCTGCTGCAACACACACATTTCCCAAATTGGGATCAATACAGTAATATCTTATCTTAATTAAGAAATATAACTATTATAATCAGTGTAGCAGCTGACACCTATTTTCAATATGGATTAATCTACCTTTATTTCTTTAGTTAAATTTTCATCTATAAAAATGTCAAAATAGTGAAAATGTTCACGAGACAGTGCAAGGTTATATCTTTAGATGTTTTGTTTTAGCCTATGTACTGTATGTCTTAATGCTCTTATTTGTGACGATGTGACTTCCATGAAACTAATATTGTATATCTTCCCAACAGACGAGCTGACAGGAAACCTAACACTCTAAGAACCACAACATTGCAAAGGCGAGTAAATGTAAATTAAAAACGATTCACAATTTCTTAATGTCTTCCTCTTTCTTGCAGTGAGGTGAAGCTGACCTTGCACGTGGTGCCAGTAAGGATGCTCCTCACGCAGGCTGAATGTTACTCCCTCCTTACTGACACAGAAGCCCTTGATTTGCAATGCTTCACTAATTGTCATCTCCCTGGCTCCGTGGGGACACTTTACCTCCAGCACAGCGGGAGACCCTACCAGACCATCTGGAGATGCCCCCAACACTCCTGATTGGGAGAGCCACACACCTGACTCATGGACCTGCATCTGGGTTGCAGTGGTGAATGCCCTGACGCCCTCACTTTCATTCATAGTCCCCCACTGTACAGACAAAACACCATCAAGGGCCTGTTGTTGCCCTAGCACCCTGGCACTAAGGAAAGCAGTCACATGCTTTGACCTCAGCTCCAACGTTGCTGCCAGTCAACCTTCCTTTCCTGAACAAATGCCAGTTTGGGTTGGTTCGCTGACCGGTGTAGCCACCTGAATTGCCCTCTGTTGCTCTTTAGACTATGCCATGCTTGCCACAATTGCCTCAGGTCCCTGATGCCCAACAGATTTGATCATTTCAGGAACAGTACGTGTTTCCAAGCTGTAGTGTTCCTCTTCTGGCTCGGGGGAGAGAAGCCAAGACATTCCTGAGAACCTGCCCCCAAGTCTGTCCCTCAGCCAGTCACGATCTTCGGAGGTGGGCTCTCTTGTCAGCGGGTTGAGTGAGTTATTGGTTGGAGGAAATAGCTCCTCCACTGAATGCGTACGTGTAGCTGCCTTTGGCTTCTCACTGACAGGGGTGTCAGTGCAGCGGAAACTGTGGATGGCAAAGATGGCTAATGCAGCCGCATGACTGCATTTCCATTCTCCACGTGGGCATTCACATTCTGTGGAGAGAACTCCCTCTTCTCCTGTAGATACCTGTGGGAGTGGGATTGTTTTATTATTTAAAATATATTTACATTTGTAATGCCTTCCCAATTATCCCTTTAATTATTTATAGCCTACTGTATGTTTATTTCATGGATATTTCTGTGTGTTCTGGTGTGTAATATTTGTAATCTTGGGGCCTCTTCTCTTTAACGTCTACATGCTACCACTGGCTCAGATAATGAAGAACAACAAAATAAGTTACCATAGCTATGCAGATGACACACACATTTACGTAACCATTTCACCAGGAGACTATGCTCCAGTTCAAACACTGAGTAAGTGCATTGAACAAATCAATGACTGGATGTGTCAGAACTTTCTCCAATTAAACAAAGATAAAACTGAGGTAATGGTTTTTGGAGCCAAGGCAGAACGTTTAAAAGTTAGCGCTGAGCTTCTGTCTGCAATGTTCAAACCAACAGATAAAGCCAGACATCTAGGTGTAGTCATGGACTCTGACCTGAGTTTCAACAGTCACATTAAAACAGTTACTAAATCAGCCTACTATCCCCTAAAGAACATATCTAGGATTAAAAGACTAATGTCACAGCAGGATTTGGAAAAACTTGTCTGTGCCTTTATCTTCAGTAGACTGGACTACTGTAATGGTGTCTTCACAGGTCTCACTAAAACATCTATTAGGAAGCTGCAGCTGATTCAGAACGCCGCTGCTCGAGTCCTCACTGACACTAAGAAAGTGGATCACATCACTCCTGCTCTGAAGTCTTTACACTGGCTTCCTGTGTGTCAAAGAATAGATTTCTAAATACTGCTGCTGGTTTATAAAGCACTGAATTACTGACCTCCTGCTAAACTATGAACCATCCAGATCTCTCAGGTCTTCAGGGAGGGGTCAGCTTCCTGTCCCCAGAGACAGATCTCTCAGGTCTTCAGGGACTGGTCAGCTTCCTGTCCCCAGAGACAGATCTCTCAGGTCTTCAGGGAGGGGTCAGCTTCCTGTCCCCAGAGACAGATCTCTCAGGTCTTCAGGGACTGGTCAGCTTCCTGTCCCCAGAGACAGAACTAAACATGGAGAAGCAGCGTTCAGTTATTATGCTCCAAATATCTGGAACAAACTCCCAGAAACCTGCAGGTCCGCTGCAACTCTGACTACTTTCAAATCCAGCAAGAATACTTTTCTTTTTGTCGCTGCTTTTAATTGAACTTTTCATATCTTAAACTGCACTGTAACTTTTATCCATGTATTTTTTCTTTTAATGTTTATTTTATTTGCTTTTCTTTTTAATGACTGGTTTTAAATGCCATTTTCTTAATGTCTTTCATTTTTTTGTAAAGTGTGCTGACTTGTAGTGGTTCTCTCCTCTATCTACACTCTTCTTGTCATCTTTGTAAAACGATATCAGACTGGTCATTGACAGCCATGACTTCTAGTTGAATTCAGTGTGGCTCAAATGAAAAGCTTTGTTAAAATATGCAAGCGCGCGAAAGTCAAAGTCAGCTTTATTGTAAACAAATTCTACATGTGTTATACATCCAGAAATATCGTTTCCCACAGTGTGACATGTAGCCTATACATAAAACAAAAAGGGCCTAGATAAACGGGGTATACAGTTTAAAATGTTAATATATTTAAAGTGTTCAAAGTGCAGTTTCAGTGCAAGTCAGTTGAAACGATCTTAAGTTGGCGTGACGTTGAAGTCGTGCGACCCAGCTGCTGTACTGGCTTGTAGTTCGTTTATAGCATAACGTTAGCATTTAGCTTTTGGCGACTAGATTTATGATTCAAAAATTATAAAAGTAGGGGAGACATGTGGAGATTATCCAGATGAACAAAACGTGATCCTTCTCTTAAATGTGTGTCAACCACAGATCTTATTTCGAGCTATTTTCCAAAATCCTATGGAGAAATTGCATTGGTTTTTGACGAAGGAACCGGAAGAAGTTTACATCCGGGGTTTAGGACGCGTCACTGCGGCTCTCTATGCTGCTGTCGCAGCTACAGCGGGGGCCGTCAACTTCTTTCCGGTTTTAAAACCTCCCAATCTTTCTCTTTCGTCCTCTCCCTCCTCCACTGTTTTCTTCTTTATCACCTTCTCCTTCCTCTTATCGTTTCCCACCTCCATTCGTACGGTTTTCTCCTCTTTCTCAGCCGTTAATCTTTCCTCCTCCTCCACTTCCGCATTCTTCGTGTCAGTTGTCTGCATTCCTGAAAGCACGTCCTTCATTCTGTGCCTTCTTGCCTTTTCATCCAGTGGGAGCCCCCCAGACAGCTTCGCTGTTCGGGGGGGGGAGATCAACCACTCAAAGTATCAACAAATTAATCCAAAGAAGCCTCCAAATCCAAAATACACATCACCACGCACCCAACATTCCTCCGCTCTTCCTCCTCACATACACTCCGCGACACGAGCGGCTCACAGTCCGAGCCCCTACTGACTGAGCCACTGCCGGTATTAGGTTGGTGTTCTCATTTCCAAAAGGTTGGTCAATTATTAAACTAAAAAGTCGCGGCAACAAAATCTTTATTTTTACATTGGTCAGCACCTCTCAAACCCTGCTGTGTCCCTCTTCTCACCATCAGGAAAACAAACATGTAACCAAAGAAGCAGTGATGATGGGGAGCAGGGGTGTTGGTGGAACTGCTACTATTTTCATTTTACTGTTCAACCCTTTTGCTTAAAGTGGACCTATCATACTATTTGTAGGTAATAGCATAGGTCTCAGCATAGGTTTCAGATATATAAATATATCATATGTCTATGAAGTGTTTTGCTCAAAATACCAAACAGATCACCTGTAAGGGACTCGATAACACTGAGCTAGATATCCATCCAGTTTAACCGTTTGAAAGAAAACTCCAGCACAGATGTCAGTTTTACTGAAGTCTCTTTACTTGGTGAAACTGTAAAGACGATTTATTAACAGTTTATTATTGACTGCCCGACTGACGAGCTAAATGAACAGAATACTTCACACAATGAGCTACGGCACACAAAACTGAGACGCTAATCAGCCTAGCCGCTAGTAGCTTAACCGCTAGGAATGCTCACTGCATTCATACAAACATAAACATTTTGCATACAACATATTCCCATTAAGCCACAGCCTGTCCGTCTTTGTGATGGTGGCCATAGGCCATTTGTTTCTCTCGTACTGGACGCTCTTCACGGTGCACACATTGGCCTTTGTCAGCTCTTCCTCTGTTGGATGGCAGATGTGCCACCTATGACACTTGTCATTAACAGAACGGGAGAAAGAGCGAGCTACGTGGATCAAGCATGCTACTGCTGTGACAAGAGTGATGTACTTTGAAAAGCGTTCGAATCGTTGAGGGTGTACCACATCTCTGGTAAAACATATGAGACTCGTTGTCACTTCGGGACGAACCTCAGAGTCAAGAACAGGGTTGATGAGGTCATAAGTCTCTTTCAACTCAGGAGGATGCATGAATGCATCCTCCTGAGAAAGTCTGGTCCTGCGAGCCACGTTGTACTGTTTAGGAGAGCTGGCGACACAGATCTGGACCCGACGTCTGCTGGATTTAGGTCCGTACGCAAGTATTTCCACTGGCCAATACATGGTGACTGATGAATGCGTTGGACCCTGTTGTGCACAAAGACATACAATGTCCTCGAGTGGTTGTGGATGTAACCTAGCACAACTTTGCTGTCTGTGTATTATGTGATGTTGTTAAATGCTACATCCATTTCTGCAACGATCTCTACTGCGAGCACAGCCGCACACAGTTCAAGTCTTGGAATAGTGTGTCCAGGCTGGGGAACCAACTTTATCTTCCTAAAGATGAAGCCTTTACCCAGTTTGACCTTCATGGCTGGTCAGCTCGATTTAGGCCACTGCTGCGATTGATGTCTCTGAAGACACAGAGTTCTCTTGTTTTAGCACCTGCAGTAGAAAAGGGTGCATACGGGTGTGGTGTCTGGAGTTCTTGTAAGTCTTGTAGATACTCCTTTCATTTAATCCAGTCAAGCTCCATGTCTTTGGGGAGTGGCGCATCCCAGTCGTCTGCTTGCACAGTGAGCTTTCGGAGTATTAGTTTCCCGCGTACTGTCACCGGTGCGAGGAACCCAAGGGGGTCCTACAGACTGTTAACTGCAGACGGCACTCCTCTGCGAGTAAACGGCTTCTGGT
>CM070480.1:49028841-49125176 GCA_036324585.1 Champsocephalus esox | reverse complement strand
TTGTCATGAATATTAAACACAACAACCTCTGAACATTACCTTAGTATTCGCCTCAATTCAACCTGGAACCTCTCTCATACAATACAAATGGGGTGGGTGTGTGTGTGTGTGTGTGTGTGTATATATGTGTGTGTGTTGGATCGTTGGAGCTATGTGCAACTCAAGGCATATGCTCGAACGGGAGCTGCCTGGACGCTGCAATCATGAGTGTGCTGACTTCTCGTACAATGTCCCACTGTCTGGCTTCCTGCATCAAGTCAAGTGCTCGGTGCAGTTGTGGCGAAATGTCGCTCTTCTGTTTTCATTGAAACAGCTCCTTGTATCCGTTAGCGCAGCTAGCTAGCACCAGATGTTAACAACAACAATGCACGTAAGGTCTCTCTCTCGCTCGCTCGGGCCACATTACACACACCCTCCCGGTCCTCCAGATGGCCAGTCGGTGCCTGCCGGTGAGCGTGGAAGTGTGGTCTGCGTTATTAACGCGTTATTAACGCGTTAACTTGACAGCCCTAGTTAATTCATAACACTTAAAATCAAGCTTCAAAATGTTATAGTATCTTAGTAATAATTCTGTATTACCAGAAGAGTGCGCTGTTGTAATTTCCAGATCAATCCACTAGGGAGAGCTGTTGCAAAACTAACTCTTTCAACAAGAAGAAGCTTATTTCCTTAAAAATGGGAAGAAAATTTGAATATGGTTAAACAACACAGCTCATAACCGCCAAAACACATTTGCAAACAAGAATATTCAAAAAACCGCCAATACACACTTGCAAACAAGAATATCTCAAAAAACTGCCAATACACACTTGCAAGCAGAAATACTTTCAAAACCAGACTTCTACAAATACCAAACTTCCCACGGTAAGATAACCTGTCTATTTTATAGTTCCAACTCTGCCAAGAGATATGATTTGTCCTTCTCAATATGGAGTGCCTAGCCTCATGTGAGTGCGACTGAGTGTGTAAAAACAGAGTACTTTCAATTAGCAATTCACGAAATGGCGACTGCCGTGTGGCTTATTTTGAACATGAGGGCAAGACAAGATGCAACTGATTGTCCAACCTTTAACCTGAAGAACAAAGGGATTTGAAATCACACCTCATGGCTCACAGGGGAGTTGAAATAATGGCGGGGTGATCTTTAGTCTAGAAAATTCAACACAAAACAACACTGCAGTTGAAAATAACATTTCTATCTAGTTTACTATGATAAAATGGGCTTTATCTTATTGATATCATCACTTAAAGTTAGGAACCCTTACGCATAAACTATAAACCTATCTACGTATTATTTGACTTTATAGTCCACTATTGGTTAACTGTTGCTATTTAGACATGTTAGGTGGGAGCAATATGGAAACCTATCAGGGACTATTAAATGCCGTCGTCTATTTAACGTAATGCTGCTGAAACCCCAAATACCGTATTGCACCCGCAATATCTTGGTTGAAAATACAAAAAAAACAGTATGACCAATGATAAAGGCTTACACCTTAATCAAGCCGTTTTCCTCGAAAAGGACTTTTTTAAAACAGTTCTCAACTGTTTTCGACTAGCACTGACTTCAGTTACTCAACCCTAAGTTGACTCGCTATGCATTGTTGGTTTTCATTTACTCTGTGCTTAACCAATTCGCTATGTCCCATAGATCTTAACAAAAATCGTTAAATGGACTTATATATCCTTACGTCATAGGCTAACTAACTACTAACGTAACAAGAGACACCTACATGAAAACGCAACAAGACACCTATCCAAAGTACAATGACCGCACACATTTATATTTTAAATACAACACACACACAAATTAATAGCATGCAGGGTTAAATGTAAAAAAAAGTAATTTGAACTCACCCTGCTTGTGACAAAGCAACGCCATGTGTTATAGGATAACTATGTGTATGAATTTAGGCTGTTTTAACATTAATTTAGGCAGTCTTTCTCAGGAGTCCAACTTACCAGACAGACACACACTCCTATTGTTCACTATGTAATCTATTGAAGATTTTGAATAAACAGGTACTTCTTTACCTTTCTGTATGGGCCCGAGTGTATGTCTGCCAGAATTGTTCAAGCTCCTTTGAAAACTGCAACTGCTCTCCCGGTGAAACGAGATCACGTCGGGGTCATTCCAATTGTTATGCTGTGTTCGTTATTCTCGCGTTGTTGCGAGGTCGGGGTTTTTACAACCCAACTCCTCACCGCGTGTTGTTTTGACGAGTCCTGCTTGAAATCATAACAGGGAAGGAATTAGAAGACACCAGGATACCAGTTAAATAATAATCCGTTTTAATTAAACAAAGTAGTAATAATGCAATACGATATAATATAATACATTACTATACAATTCAAAGAATCATATAAGCAACGTGTGGAGTACTCCCGCCCTTATTCACGCACTGCAGACATCCTGTCGTCTTGTCAGTGCATGAAGAGAGACCCAACAACCAGAAAAACATTTCCCTAATACAAAGAAGGGGTGGCGTTTCATTGAGGAGATACCAAAACGCTATCTCACAGGGAAATCAGCGCCTGGCAGCTTTGAAAGCCACAGGTGTTGGGAAGGCCTGCATGCTGCACCTCATTAAAATCAGGGGAAATATCCCTCCCCATCTGCAAAGCCTATCGATGGTTTAACCCAGAAAACATTCTCAGGGATAATCTTTACACTCAAAACAGAAATCACCATTAATTCTGCATCTTCCTTCTTCACAAATAGCTAAAAACACTCTTTTGATAAACAGGTAAACAGTCAAAGAAAAAACTATTGTGCTCATCTATTTTTAAGAAAAAGGGAACATTGTTTCAGAAATCTATAAAAAATCTCTCTATATTTGAGAGGAAAAATGTACCTTTTGTTCCTTCAACTATTAACCCACAGGAATGTATAAACTCACACATATACCATTAAAGATATGTAGACTTCCTTAAAACATGGCCTGCCAGAGATCTAAAACAGAATATACTCTCCCCACCAAAGGCCCTGTCCTGCATACCTTCACCTCCCCCACAGCAATAAAACCCTTAAGTTTACTTTTAACAACCCTTTGTCTCTTGCCATTTTAGTCCTCACATTTATGAAAGGATAAAACAGAGAAATCACTATAAAACACAAACACAGGTATTGTTTGAACAGTATTCACTTAACTGCTACTATTGAAACTCAAAGGACCTCTTTTAGTGTCTGGAAATTGCAACAAGACTTTGCCATTTTAAATGTAACACACTTCTTTGGTACAATATCTCACATCAATTTCCACAATTCCCTCTTTTGCACTCTTAAAAAAGAGTACAACTTACATAAGGCACTTGAAACATAACTTGTCGCTCCTCTCCACTGTGTTCGTCTCTCAACATTATATTTAGAGCCCTTTAAACATTTGGAAACAGCCCTTCATAGCAATGTCTTATGGCAGAAGGAGAGGGAGACCAAAACATGTCAAAAAGCTGAGTCCCCAAACTCCTCCTCTCTTTCCGAGACATAGGCCAACGGAGGCATTTGATACGGGGGGGGAGAAGCCTCTTTTCCTTCAATGGTGGAACTGATTAGTCTGACACATAATGAGCGGATGCACGGCACACAACAACAATCCACATGATAGTCTTTGTCCATGGATACAACTCGAATGGTTTCATCAGACCTCTCTGAGGGCAGGATGGGCTGGTTACACGCAGCACATTTAGGCGCCAGGACCCTGTGGTAGTCTTTCAGACAGTAGATTTTATTCTCAGTGTCCACAGTGAAGGGCACTCCGTCCAGGCTCTCGTTGCAGATGACGCAGCGGAACAACCGGGGCGGTACGACTTCCCCAGGGCCTGCAGGATCATGTCCATGATCAGATGTCCACATGCGTTGCACTTGTCTGCAGACTGCTGGAACCCAGAGAAGAGAAAGTCCTCTTCACAGAAAACCCTTCCTGCGTCATAGTAGAACGCCTTCCCTCTCAGCCTTCGACTACAGGCACTGCATGTGAAGCAGCTGTCATGGTAGAGGCTGCCCATAGCTTGGCAGGCCTGGCTGGCTCCATACACCGTCTTGTTGTACTTAACACACACTCCTGTTTCAGCGGAGAGTGGAGTCCCCTGTGCCGTCCTGGCTTGCCGTGTCTTTGTCCCCTCTGATCCGCTGACGGCGGCTTCTGCGCTGCCTGCTAGAGAGATGTCTTCCTTCTCCTCCGGCTCGCTGATGGCGGCTTCCGAGTCGATGCTGAATAGATGTCCTTTCGATCTTCCTTCTCCGGTCCGATGATGCCTCCTGGGACGACTGCTGGATGGATGTCCTCCCGATCCTCCTTCCCCGGTCCGATGATGACAGCATCCGAGTCGACCTCCATGACGAGAGCCAGATCCGTCCTGATGTCGTCTAGGGTCCTCGCAGGTGTTTTCCCGACCGCACACTGGCTCCAGTGGTACCAGTTGTCCCCCTTTCCTTGTAGGCGGACGGCATGGGATGTCCGCTGGGTCACTCGGTCGGGGCCGGAGAGCCTGGGGTTGATCCACTTTGTTCTGCTGACAGTCCGCCTCCTGCGTCTCGGGTCCCCCTTTTGGCGTCAACAACCTGTGTGGAGAAATCTGATACAAATCCCTCAAGCCTACGCTCCGGGCTCTGGGGCCCTCGGCTGTTTGACCCACCAGTGCGTGGCCACTTGGAGCCTGTTGGTGGGGTGTCTTAAAACAACAGACGTCTGTGCACAGGTTTTCTAAATTAATTGTGCAGCTTCAGAATCTTAATACTTGGACTGTGCCAACTAAATAAGAACCCCAACATCTTTAGGTAGACTAAATAACATATTTCAATAGCTCTGAATTTCTGACAAGGATCTGTGTTTATTTTAAAATGAAATCCCTGAGATCCCATTAAAAATCTAAATATGATTTGAACTGCTAATGTTTCTGGTAAAGAAACACACTAATGTTATGGATTCAAAAACAACCCAAATCACGATACTAACAAATTGAATGGCTTCCTGGTGATACTGCTTCTACCCGTCAGTGCTTAGATATTATCCCGCTGAAAAAATGAATACAGAATTCCAACAAACTGTCATCAAATGTCTTTCTACAGTTATAAAACTGTAGATGAAATGTATATCCCCATAATGACCTAAACAATAAAGTCTATGGCTTTTACTTCTTTACCAGGCTAGTTACATGATGTTGTCTGTTGAAACATTACTCACAGGGCAGCTTCTCCAGTATTCCATTCTGGACTTACATCTCTCCCAGCAGCCCCTTGGCCACTGATTCTTTATCTGTGTTACCTGCTATAATTCAATCAATATTAGAGACATGTCAACATTCATCAAACAGTGTGTTATCCCCAAATATGGAGCAGGTCAATTCTAAAACTGTCAATCAATGGTCAGATTGAACAATGGAGTTGGGCAGCAGGTCCCTTTCAGTCCCTAAATGAAAAAAAAATGTACTTTGTGAAGTTTACATTCCCCCTTTTTTACACATTAACTCATGTGTAAACAAAATCCTGTATGGGAAGAAAACCTTCAGGTCATAATGGATTATAAGACAATACCAAACATTTTTCCCAAAGGTACATCCGTCATTTCCCACAGTAAACACTCGAGTAAGTGTTTCTCTCCCTCTTTCAGTCCTAAAAGAAACAGAATCTTCAAATGTCATAGTTTGAGTTTCACATTCTGCAAACCGCCACCTCCTGTGGGAGTGAAATATCATCAAGCCGATTAGAAACGGTTTCCCCTTTTGTGGAATGTTAGGAAACCTCATTTCACATATTATTATCACACAAAAATAATGTGTTAGTCCAAAACATGCTTGATTAGTCATTGTTTTAAATAATGCAGTTGCACTGATCAGGTGCAGACATACACTCACTCACACTCACACTGTCAGGTTGTAAAGTCAAGTTTGGTCAGGTTCACCTCAGAGTCAGTCATTGACAGTGCCTTCCCAAGTTACCCTGTCGATCAGGGTCAAAGGTCAGTTGGTCTCAGTCTTTTTGGCCATGTGTCGTGCTCTGCAGAGATGTTCCAGCACAAGCCAGCATCCTCCGTCTATAAACATCTGTATATATGGAGCGCCATCATTTATTAATTTACAATTCCAACTATAATGTTCAAGATATCTCTAACTTTTCATTGGAACAGCGGTTTCCCAAATACCCTGAAAAGTGTTAGCCAAAAAATGTCACTTCCTTATTGTACTATTACTGCAGTTCATTAACACCTAATCAATATCAACACGTCTAATAGATGTAATTCAGAAACTTGTGCACACAATTATTATCTTGAGTCAAACCTCTACTACGACCTGTGTAGCTCTTCATCTCTCACTATACCCATGTATCTTCAATTCTGGTATACCTAAAAAAACAATGTTAACGTCTTTAACCGTGCGTGGAACTCTGGGTGTCCGAACATGTAACAATCACTCCTTCCTCTATCAAGGACCTAAAAACAGAAGTAATTTCATCAATGTTTTGTAGCTGAACTTAGGAAGTATCCCTCATGGTAGGTATGTTTTTACTTTTTAACATCTCTAAATGTCAGTTAATTACTAACTAAATGAATGTACATTAGGAGGTGGTGCCGCTAGTCCTCTAAACTCATAATCTGGTGCTGTGCGCTTCCCGTGAAGCTGCAAGTAAGATTTTTAAAACCGTGGGTCGAGTGACCCCTCCTCCCTATTGGTCGTCAATAATATGCACCCTTCTAATGGGTGATTGAAGGCCCCACGTTATTTCCCATTTCAGCATCAGCCCTCTTTACTCTGAAATTACTTTTTAAATAGGAATATGTAGAAATGGAACAATTTTAAAATGTCAGATGTATAAAAATAAGCCTAAATACTCCCTTACCATCAAAGTCCAAATCTAGACACAAGGTGAACAGTTTTGGCAACGGACAATTTAATCTAAAAACAAAACAAAATTGGACTTGTGTCCTTGTTATTTGTTCTTCAGAATACATTAGCAAATACCCTGCGAAGTATTTGCAACATAACTAACCCTCCCCAGGATATGAAATCCATTAATCCCTTTACTCATAGTTAGTTTATATCTCTATATTATTATGTGTGACCTAATAATCAGATGTCTTGTTTGTCAACCAAGAATATTAAACTTTAATCTTTTCAGTATTCCAGACCATCGCTTAAACAATCAGCCTCCCATCTCAAACACTAATGTTATTGTTGTACACCACCCTCTGGAAAACTCTTGCACAGTTATGCTGTCAAATCATCGCATAATTTCCTCAGAGTCTGAACCGTTTGAGACCAGCCTGTCTCAAGATCTTGTCACAATGTGAACAGTCAGTAATGCGTTGTCCTCTGCAGCTGTTTCCAATTGGATCAATGAAACTCTTGCACTGGGATGTCCTGAGGGGGAAGGCACCTCTGGATCAATGTGCTACAATCAGCAGACACACCTCTGCACAGCAGGAATCCCCAAAACTGCTGTTCCTCTTCACACCACTGTTGCCCCGGCAACGAGGTACACGCAAAATGTCAAACCCTCCTCAGATGCGTTCTTTGCACAGTTCTTCTGTTTCTGTAGTGAGCAACTCTTCACCAACACACTGATTCAGAGTACAACCCAAAGGTGGCGCACAACTTTCCAGTGCCTCTTGCAATCACAATAGATCAGCAACTGGAGATAAACTCAATTTAAATCTCTCCCCCAAAGGGTTACAAAATAAAACGGCTGAGTGTCTATATGGTCAGGAATGCTGAAACATGTGAATGTTAAAACAAATCAATGGCAGTAGTCTACCCAGATTCTTTACTCCATTAACAGTAGTAAAACCACATTGTAAAATCTCTTTTGTCTAGTTGAAGTCCTGCTTACTTCATCTTTAAAATCTTCTTTAATTTGAAACCAAAAAAGGTCTTTAATGGTATCAATTGTGAACTTCCTTAATATGAATTGTAAATGCAACATATGTTCTCTTTAGATATGACAGTAGCTGCTGAAACTGGTTAATAGCAGTTTTCTGTCAACCTAGTTAAGCATGTTGTTATATATATAGTAAATATATTTTTATTTCATGTCTACTCACAAAACAATATGACATTATTTAGAAACAAGTTTTACTCTCTCTGAACTCTTCAAAACATCTACTTGTCTTTCTCTTTCCTCCCTGTGCCCTGCAGCTGCCGGCTCAAGTTTCCCCTCATCAATCACCTGTGTGTTTGTGCAACACCTCTGTCATGCGTAACCATTTAGCAGATTCATTATGACTGACAACCTTATAACAACCTCCCGTTTACTTTCTACTCTTTCTTCATAAACTTACAAACACAATTAATGTCTACTATGGTATTACAAAAACACTAGGTGGAATAATCCACTATTATGTTCAATTTGAATCAAACTTGAACCTGCTTCATATACTCAGCAATAGCTATTATTACTTTCCCTCAACGATACTGTATGCAATAAATGCCTCTTGAAATATAAGTAAACTTCTCAGTAAATGACAAATACCACGAAATTCACAATGCAATGTTCCTTATTTATTTAAATATCTACGACACATTGATCTATTAATCTCCAATGTTATTCCCTCCTTTTTCAGAGGAAAGCTGTGAAGTGGGGGCTTTCCCGAACCCACGCCTCCAGCCAGTTTGACTTCGCATGTCTGTATCTGACTTTTCTCCCTTATCTTATTAGTAATTATTCACAGAAAATTATTCCCCGTACAGTCTATCGAGCTTTTTTGGTGCGATGTTTATTTCAACAGATAATGCGACCTTAGAATGCGCTTCGACACGGCTTTTCAGCTATGTGACATCCTCATGGAGCCGAAACCCAGGTCAACAGAATCCTTTATCGTCACGTTTAGCTTCTTAGAATAATAACCCCACAGAACAAGAGAACGAGATTCCGTTCGTTTCAAAATGGCTTTTTGAAATTTGCGTATCTCCTCTTGGATTTAACATATAATACACTCCAGCTTCCTATGAAGCTGAAGAAGCATTATTCAGATTCGCCCTGGATGGATATCTTTTCAGGAAACCCACTGGACTCGCACCGACTGAAATTGCCGACTTGATTTCTGTAAAAACCAACGGGGCCCTGCACCATTTTCTTACATTTCTCATCGCTTCACGTGTAGCATATCCCCTAGGTCCTTAACCTTTGCTTTATCATCATGAGTAGTCCATAGTTACCTACTTTATTCTATATGTATTGCATAATTATATTACATTTATAGTCCGTCGTTACCTATCTATGCTAATGTATGCATTACACTATCTTATTAGATCAGTAGCCCGTCGTTACCTACCTATACTAATATATGCATTGCATTATTTTATCATAAAGTCTATGACACTGAGAAATATTCCTGACAACCCTAAAAAATTTGAGTATATCCAAATCACAGATTTTGAGTGTAACGGGTATCTGTGCTTACCTGTGTTTTTGTATAGAGCTCTGTTTTTAGTTGTCAGAAAGTATTTCGAGGTGCCGCCCTGGACTGCTTCGTCCGCTGGCTCCTGATGCGACTCCCTTTGAACTCCCACTCGCTAACGTCGGGTCACCACTTGTTGCGAGGTCGGGGTTTTTACAACCCAACTCCTCACCGCGTGTTGTTTTGACAAGTCCTGCTTGAAATCATAACAGGGAAGGAATTAGAAGACACCAGGATACCAGTTAAACAATAATCCGTTTTAATTAAACAAAGTAGTAATAATGCAATACATTACTATACAATTCAAAGAATCATATAAGCAACGTGTGGAGTACTCCCGCCCTTATTCACGCACTGCGGACATCCTGTCGTCTTGTCAGCGCATGAAGAGAGACCCAACAACCAGAAAAACATTTCCCTAATACAAAGAAGGGGTGGCGTTTCATTGGGGAGATACCAAAACGCTATCTCACAGGGAAATCAGCGCCTGGCAGCTTTGAAAGCCACAGGTGTTGGGAAGGCCTGCATGCTGCACCTCATTAAAATCAGGGGAAATATCCCTCCCCATCTGCAAAGCCTATCGATGGTTTAACCCAGAAAACATTCTCAGGGATAATCTTTACACTCAAAACAGAAATCACCATTAATTCTGCATCTTGCTTCTTCACAAATAGCTCAAAACACTATTTTGATAAACAGGTAAACAGTCAAAGAAAAAACTATTGTGCTCATCTATTTTTAAGAAAAAGGGAACATTGTTTCAGAAATCTATAAAAAACCTCTCTATATTTGAAAATGTACCTTTTGTTCCTTCAACTATTAACCCACAGGAATGTATAAACTCACACATATACCATTAAAGATATGTAGACTTCCTTAAAACATGGCCTGCCAGAGATCTAAAACAGAATATACTCTCCCCACCAAAGGCCCTGTCCTGCATACCTTCACCTCCCCCACAGCAATAAAACCCTTAAGTTTACTTTTAACAACCCTTTGTCTCTTGCCATTTTAGTCCTCACATTTATGAAAGGATAAAACAGAGAAATCACTATAAAACACAAACACAGGTATTGTTTGAACAGTATTCACTTAACTGCTACTATTGAAACTCAAAGGACCTCTTTTGGAAATTGCAACAAGACTTTGCCATTTTAAATGTAACACACTTCTTTGGTACAATATCTCACATCAATTTCCACAGCGTCCAGGAGAGAGGCTTTAAAAAGGAGACTAAATGGAGTCTCTGAGAAGGTTCAAATTATACTTTAATTAAAAACAGGTGCGGTAATGTCACAAGTAGAATATTGTTCAGTCAGAAAAACAGCTGTATTCTGGCTCTCGTGAGCAAAGGAAAGAGAGCAAGCTCCACCTCTCCAGCTGTTATATCTCCTCTGCTGGCTGCTCCCTGTGTGCCGGTCGGCGCTGCTGGGGGCCGGCCCTCCACGTATTTAATGTCCGTTGTTACGCATATCAGAGGACACAGACATTGTACATTCAATATATATCTAAACACGCCTTTTCTCCTCCTTAACTCTTTAATGACTTTTCATTTAACACATTCTAAACGCTGTAATCAATACTCCAAAAAATACAGGAAATACTTCACGGCAGTTTGGTTTCTGGTCGTTCCGGATGTTGTCACATGCTACCCACATCTGTAAACAATAATGTATTCAAATAAACTGTACCTTCATTTAATATTCAGCAATAATAATATCTCACCGTCTATAGTTGTAGTGTTGAAATCAGTAGGTTTCGGTGTGCAACACTCCGTGTCATATCGCTACTAAATTCACCTCTATAGTAAATGGTATATTAGCCACATGCTAAATGCTAACTGGAGATGAAGGATTTTCAGAATAAAAGCTTAACAACTGGTTGTGCACAATAACTTCTGGTTTTTCAGTATAAAACAGCATTTAAACTGATGGTATGTTTGAGGTACTTTATGCCATTAAAACATTGATTTTAATTTCTAACTCTGTATCAACAACACTGTTGTGTAACTTCAGTTAAATACTTGTATGTGTGTAGATTATAAAGAGGTCAGATAAAGGATCTGCAGTATTTTATGAAGTATTCATCGTACAAAGGTCAGTTTTATACAAGTAGAAGTGTGTATTTACCTGGTAGTAGGCTGTCAGGAATGGCTACGCCTCTGGTAGATCTCGGCAGACTGGCAACTTTAAAAGTAGCTCTCGGTTCAAAAAAGGTTGGGCAGCCCTGGTGTAAACTCTAAATCATGCATGCCGTATGTCCTTATTTTTCCTTTACTTGTCCATCCAAACCCACGCCCCTGGAACTTGGAATATTCCCACCAATCGTGTTATGTTTTGTTTGTGATATTTCCTTCCCCACTTCCTTTTAACCTGACCCAATATGCAAGAACAAGTTTCTCTCTTCTTAGCTCCAATAGTGTCTCTCCTGCTTCAACTAGTATTGCATTAATAGGGGTTTACTTAATTGCACCTATACACAACCATCACGCTTTATATTGTAATATATCAACTTTTAGTATTGACATTTTTGCTGCTGCTGCATATATTATACACCCATAATCCAGTGTTGCCCTCTTAATTGCTCTATAGATGTCAATTAATGCCTGTTTCACACACTTACTCACATCTACTGACTGTTCTTTAACGCCACACAGCGCTGTGTTCAGGGACTGTTGGGAGAGTCCGACTTCCAGCAGTAAAGTTGGTCACGTGAGCCATGTGACAAAACGTTTTAAACACTGTGATTTGTTGCACTATTGTTTTTACCATAATTATAATAATAATATCATAATACCAGTTTGTTTCTAAACCAGAAAACAAACCTATGTATGCAAAGTGTGTTTTCCAACTTGGGATAAGTGTCTGTCTGTCTGTCTGTCCGTCCGTCCGTCCGTCCGTCCGTCCGAATGGGGGTTAATGCCACAATGTGCTCGGTGTTGAGACATGACACTGCAGTGCTGACTGAGTCTTGGCTGGAGAATAATGACAGTGACTGTGATATAACCCTGCATGATTACAGGTATAGACTTGTCAGAATTTAAAAGGAAGGGGAAGCTAGTCTCTTGTGGAACTTCTCTGTTGTAGACGTTTGGGTATTGTCTTGTAGAGACTGTTTGGCATAATAGAGTTCACGAGCGTGCTCCGCTAGCACCCCCACCCCCCGGTCAACGCTCGTGACACATAAGAAGGGCCTCATGACGCACCTTTGCGTGGGGCCACAAGCTGTATGAAATCTCTCATGGACTGGTGAAGCTGGTCTGGTGTCCACTGGTGTTGCTGGTCTGTTTTAAAGTACATGAAGGAACGTTTTACCTGTTTATGTTTGTTACCAACGGAGACATGTTGAAGGTGACTCTCAAGTGTTGACTTCTCAGATATAAGTATATTATCAGTCATTATTTTCAAGAAAACAAACAAGCACTACTGCTTTGTTTAAACACACTGATTCAAACAGTCTAATAATGATCAAATGAACAATAATAATTATAAATAATAATAATATATAATTATTATTATGATACACATATAATAATGATAACAATTATAATTCAATAGACGCACTATATATTTTGAAATTAAAAGTTATAACAATTTATATTCAGGTCATAAATAAGTCAGTTTCAGCCTCTGTCTGCACTTCCAATCATATCAAAGAAAAAAGAAAAAAACTCTTGGTCCATAAGCGTTGATTTTGCTGCAGAAGTCATTTTAACTGATGTCGGAGTGTCTGCTTGTTTGAGGGCTGATCTCAGTAAGTTTGTTTTGATTTTTGTATTGTTTGATTTTGTGTGTGTGTTTCCTGGTGGTGGTGGACTTTGGTTATGGTCCTGGTGGTTGTGATCCGAATGTTTTTGGTCCGTTTAGCTGGTTCTGGTGTTGCTGGTTGTTGTGATCCTCGTGTTTATCGTCCTGTTGGTTCTGGTTCCTATGTTTCCGGTGGTTCTGGTCTTGGCATTGCTTGTCCTGGTGTTGTTGATCAGTGTGGACATGGAACGTCTTCAGAGTCTGGAGGATCAGCTGAGGTGTTCCGTTTGTCTGGATGTCTTCACTGAACCATTGTTGTTACAGTGTGGACACTCCTACTGCCGGTATGTGGCATGGATTAGACACAACTGTACACACCAGAACTGTCCTCTCCTAACTTAACCTGTCCTCACCGCTTGTGTTCCCACTTGTCCTGTCCTAAACTGTCCTCGCCTATTGTCACCTGGCCAGGTGTTGTGTGCGCTCAATGACGATGGACCTGCTTGGTCAGCTGCAGTGTCCTGTGTGTCGCTGCTCTGTGGATGGAGACAGTCCCCCTCCAAATGTCAGTCTGGCTAGAATCATTGAGGCCCTGCAGGTAAAAATACCTGCAATGCTGTTACTGGCAAAACAAGACATTTTCTTAGAAAGTAAAATATCTGACTGTTGAATATTTTTCAGTATACATTTATAACATGTCGTTTTTTCATCCTGATAGGAAGTGAGTGTTTCAGGTGGAGCCCAGAAGGAGTTGTGTCCTCAGCATCACAACCCGCTCAGCCTGTACTGTGAGGACGAGCGCTCAGTCATCTGTGGCCTCTGTGGAAGCATTGGTGCTCACCGCGGGCACAAAATCACACCCGTGACCTCTGCCTACAGCCGCATGAAGGTAAACAAAATCACACCCGTGACCTCTGTCTACAGCCGCATGAAGGTAAACAAAATCACACACGTGACCTCTGTCTACAGCCGCATGAAGGTAAACAAAATCACACCCGTGACCTCTGTCTACAGCCGCATGAAGGTAAACAAAATCACACCCGTGACCTCTGTCTACAGCCGCATGAAGGTAAACAAAATCACACCCGTGACCTCTGTCTACAGCCGCATGAAGGTAAACAAAATCACACCCGTGACCTCTGTCTACAGCCGCATGAAGGTAAACAAAATCACACCCGTGACCTCTGTCTACAGCCGCATGAAGGTAAACAAAATCACACCCGTGACCTCTGTCTACAGCCGCATGAAGGTAAACAAAATCACACCTGTGACCTCTGTCTACAGCCGCATGAAGGTAAACAAAATGGAGTGTTGAATCGAAACATAGTGAGACACGGGAGAGCTGGAGCTTGATGTCAAACACTGATGGTTTATTATCAAGTTACGGTGTAGGATTGACAAAGACATGTGCTGCAGACTAGGGGTCCAACAACTAATCGACTTAATTGATTAAAATCGGTGATCAAATTAGTTTCCAACTAATTCAGTAGTCGATTAGTTGGTGACGTCATCACGTGTGTTTTACGCACCGTTAAGCACCAACGTTATCGGTCTATAACACCTCTATCAGCTGAAGCCAACAGGATGGAATAGTGAGACAAACACGGAGAGCACAGCAGCCCAAGGTTGAGGCCTGTGCTCAGTGAGGGCAGTACAGACTGATAAACCGGGTCAAAGGTGTGGGCCTAGAAAGATATTTCCCCAACAGGAAATTGTTTACTAGGAACCAAACAGGCATCTGACACCATGGATAAGAGAAAACATTCTCAAAAGTACTCAATATCATTAGTACAACATTTTTCCAATAGTCATTTTTCACCAATATGATGTTGCTGGGTTGAATCTGCGTCTCAACTGTTTGATCTGAAACAGAAATTGTTAACAGTTGAAAACTGTTTGGTGTTGTTGACCTGTGGAGATAAGCAGCGAAAAGCTCACATCATATCATTAAACACTGAGATTAAGTCAGTTTAATGTTCCACACTAACCAAATATTCCCTTTGTGTTAACAGTGTAACAACAATAAGGTCAAACGCTGGTAATGTGTTATGAACATGACAGTAATACAGCTGCTGTGTCCAGCACATGCCTTCTGGAATGTACAACAAAATAAGTTACCATAGCTATGCGGATGACACACACATTTACGTAACAATTTCACCAGGAGACTATGCTCCAGTTCAAACACTGAGTGTTTGAACTGGAGCATTGAACAATTCAATTGAATTGTTCAATTGAGCATTGAACAAATCAATGACTGGATGTGTCAGAACTTTCTACAATTAAACAAAGATAAAACTGAGGTAATGGTTTTTGGAGCCAAGGCAGAACGTTTAAAAGTTAGCGCTGAGCTTCAGTCTGCAATGTTCAAAACAACAGATAAAGCCAGAAATCTAGATGTAGTCATGGACTCTGACCTGAGTCACATTAAAACAGTTACTAAATCAGCCTACTATCACCTAAAGAACATATCTAGGATTAAAAGACTAATATCACAGCAGGATCTGGAGACACGTGTCCCTTTATCTTCAGTAGACTGGACTACTGCAATGGTGTCTTCACAGGTCTCACTAAAACATCTATTAGAAAGCTGCAGCTGATTCAGAACGCCGCTGCTCAAGTCCTCACTAACACTAAGAAAGTGTATCACATCACTCCTGTTCTGAAGTCTTTACACTGGCTTCCTGTGTGTCAAAGAATATATTTCTAAATACTGCTGCTGGTTTATAAAGCACTGAATGGTTTAGGCCCAAAATACATTTCTGACCTCCTGCTAAATGATGAACCATCCAGATCTCTCAGGTCTTCAGGGACTGGTCAGCTTTCTGTCCCCAGAGTCAGAACTAAACATGGTAAAGCAGCGTTCAGTTATTATGCTCCAAACATCTGGAACCAACTCCCCGAAACCTGCAGGTCCGCTGCAACTCTGACTACTTTTAAATCCAGCAAGAAGACTTTTCTTTTTGTCGCTGCTTTTAATTGAACTATTCATATCTTAGACTGCATTGTAACTTTTATCCATGTATTTTTTCTTTTAATGTTTATTTTATTAGCTTTCCTTTTTAATGACTGATTTTAAATGCCATTTCTTAATGTCTTTCATTTTTTATAAAGCACTTTGAATTGCCTTGTGTTCAAAAGTGCTATATAAATAAACTTGCCTTGCCTTGCGTCCTGTCTGACTTTGGGTGGTTGCCATTCTGGGCCGTACCAATAAACAGACAGCTGAATAAAATATCTGCTGTATCATCAGTTGTATTTATCATTGAGTTAATCAGTGTAGTCACACAGCTGAGTGCAGCATGATTAGTCAATAGCAGACTTCATAGAAGATTTGTTAGGCCACATTTGCAACCATAGCATACAGTATGGACCTGTTGAAGAATTCTGCTCAATTAACCTGTTTTAAGTGATGTCTGTCTGTCTGTCTGTCTATCGTTCTATTAGGAGGACATTTCCTGTCTGATGACTGAGTTCCAGAATCAGAAACGTAAACTTGAGGATCAGATCTGTAAAATGGCATACAACAAGTCAAGGATCACAGTGAGTGATATCTCCTTTTCACACCATAAACCATCATGATGTTTCTGTTTTGAGGAAAGAGAGATGAGTGATTGTGGTGTCTCCTGGTATCCAAAGATGTAAACACCATGGCATTTTTTTAATTTAATAGCATTTAACTATTGGTAAGTTGGTCATTTTATTATGGGGCTCTATGGAGATTGATTCTCTTTTGAAGCCTGTCTAAGGGGTCATTTAAAGATCCTCAGTTTATAGAACTTCCAAAGAAGCTTCATTGCAGAGCGCCACACACTTGGTTGTGTCTCTCTAAAGGCCCTGACACACCAAGCAGTCACCAGAGGACTAGCCAACGCTGAAGTCGGCTGTTGCCTGGCCGTGTTCTCCTGCGTTTTGGCCATGTGTCGCACGGGAACACACCGCACCGACTTCAGTGCATGAGTGGCAATAACTCTCCTTACCAGCAGGCGGCGGTAGTATGTATTCGTCATTCAAAAGAGGCAACAACCGGAAGACAGAGAAGAAGAACAGACCGTGATATAAACAAAGTATCTTTTCTCCGTAATATCATACAGAGCTGGCCTCTCCTGGATCAAGGTGATCAGCAGGTCCTCGTTTGTGTCGTTCCAGATCGCCATGATGAGATGAAAAAGAATAGCAGTCTGTGTGTGCCTTCTTTTAAATCATTTGTTTACGTCCCTCACTTCCGCTTCGCTTCTCATGCACTGATTCGCTAGCTGAACAGCCAATCAGAGTGATTGCTTGGTCCAACTGCCCGACCCGATGCATGGCCGATTCAACATGTTGAATCGGCCATGCATCGGGTCGGGCAGTACAAATAAGGCGTGTCACGGCAGACGGTTCGGGACACACCAACCTGACTACGGCGCCGCAAATGCCCGACAGCCTCTGACGGCCTCTGACTCCCAAAATCGGGTTGGTGTGTCAGGGCCTTAAGGTCAACAGTTTGGGGCGGGGTGCGGCCCCGCCCCAAACTGTTGACCTTAAGGCCCTTACCTGATTGGCAAAGTGATGATGAGCATGTCAGAGTTTTTCTGGAAATGCTATTGATCTCAGTTTCTGTCAAACTAAAGGGGGAAACCATCTGACCTGCTTCTATCTGTCCAATCAGAATGAGTCTGATGTGCTGAAATGGGTGGTGAGGAAGGAGTTTCGTGAACTGCGGCGCTGCCTGGAGGTGGAGGAGGCGGGGTTCATGCAGCAGGTGGAGACGTCAGCTGCAATCCTCATCTCTTCCCTCCAGAACCAGACGGATCAGTTAAACCTGAACCTGAGCCGGCTGCAGGAGGCAGAGAACACCCTGCAGGACCTGAGCAACGAGGGACACTTGGACTTCATAGTGGTACTGTTGGTCTGTTGAGAGTCTCTGGTCCGTCCAGTATGTAGGGAGGGCAACTGGGCTGCGGTCCTATACAGTAGTACAGTTTTCAATGATTCCTTTCCTTAGAAAAGGATACACTGGGCCATCCTCTATGCCCACAGTCCCATGTATGAAATACATAGAAAAGACTAGATGTTTTTGACTGTCTATGATTTAAAACAGTCGCTCCCGATCTTTATTGTCTCATGTAACTAGGGCCAGCCCGTGGCATAGGCAGTATAGGCGATTGCTAAGGGCGTTCCATCCGTGAAGGGTGGGGGGAGAAAAAAAGCAAAACAAATTAGATAACAACATAACTAAGCCTACATTGCGTACAGTGCTCAAACACTGTCCCCCCTGCTTTGAGAGTGTGTGTGTGTGTGTATGTGTGTGTGTGTGTGTGTGTGTGTGTGTATGTGTGTATTGTTAGGAGATATTAGTGGACAACTCGTCCGCTTTTCCAAATCTCCTCGCGTCCCTCAACAAGCTGGGTATTTTACAGGAAGGAATTCAATACTGCCAAGTAACCGTTTAACAATAATCTACTTTAATGGTAATATGACAATGCAATACAATCAAATACAGTACAAAATTAAATACAGATCTGTGGGATCCCACATTTACCTGATACTCACGTGAGCCAGCGAGAGGAAAGAGAGCAAAAAACAGCTTGGTTCCTGTCTTTTATACCTTGCTAACAAAGGGAGTTATCTGATCCTCCCTTCCAGATCTCCGTGATTGGCTGCCCAAATATCCTCCACACCTCACATCTTAAGTTTCCCAATCACAGTGGCTCAGCTTCATTATCACAGGGATCTGAGTTGACTGTATGTAAACTCCTCACCTTCCCCCTCTTCCTTTGTCCTCAAAAAGCACATGTTACCAGGCCCAAAATCCTCACAGTTTCTTACACAAATCATTTTCCCTTTTTAAGCTCCTTTACAGTTTTCATGAATCCATACAAATATTTCCTTACAGCATGTGTGTGTGTGTGTGTGTGTGTGTGTGTGGTTCAAGTGTGTGTGAACGAGAGAGAAAGAGGGAGAGAGAGCACACACAGGTTAGCATCTGGTGCGAGCTAGCTGCCCTAACTGATATGAGAAGCTTTTCTACAACAAGGTGGAGGAGAGTCCTCTCCAGTCCGACTGAGAGGCTCTGATAACTCCAGCTCAGACTGAGAGGCTCTGATAACTACAGCTCAGAGTGAGAGGCTCTGATAACTACAGCTCAGACTGAGAGGCTCTGATAACTACAGCTCAGACTGAGAGGCTCTGGTCACTACAGCTCACACTGAGAGGCTCTGATAACTACAGCTCAGACTAAGCTCTGATAACTACAGCTCAGACTGAGAGGCTCTGATAACTACAGCTCACACTGAGAGGCTCTGATAACTACAGCTCAGACTGAGAGGCTCTGATAACTACAGCTCACACTGAGAGGCTCTGATAACTACAGCTCACACTGAGAGGCTCTGATAACTACAGCTAGACTGAGAGGCTCTGATAACTACAGCTCACTCTGAGAGGCTCTGATAACTACAGCTCACACTGAGAGGCTCTGATAACTACAGCTCACACTGAGAGGCTCTGATAACTACAGCTCAGACTGAGAGGCTCTGATAACTACAGCTCACACTGAGAGGCTCTGATAACTACAGCTCACACTGAGAGGCTCTGATAACTACAGCTCAGACTGAGAGGCTCTGATAACTACAGCTCACACTGAGAGACTCTGATAACTACAGCTCACACTGAGAGGCTCTGATAACTACAGCTCACACTGAGAGGCTCTGATAACTACAGCTCACACTGAGAGGCTCTGATAACTACAGCTCAGACTGAGAGGCTCTGATAACTACAGCTCACACTGAGAGGCTCTGATAGCTACAGCTCACACTGAGAGGCTCTGATAACTACAGCTCAGACTGAGAGGCTCTGATAACTACAGCTCACACTGAGAGGCTCTGATAACTACAGCTCACACTGAGAGGCTCTGATAACTACAGCTCAGGGAGGTAAAGGACCAGAGGTTGTGTTAACCGAATATGTTCCGTCCATTACGATTTTATTTAACAATGACGGAAAAATCTGAAAGCAGTCCGTCATTTTGACAGATTAGAACAAACTCGGAACAGCGCCAAAGTTTCCCCGCTGTGAGGCTCCGGTGTTATGCATGCCCGCCAAAAAGGAAATGATATTGTTTCCAAACCTAACTTTGCCACCCGACCTCTGCAGCTCATCCAGAATGCAGCGGCTCGTCTGGTCTTCAACCTTCCTAAATTCTCCCACACCACTCCGCTCCTCCGCTCCCTCCACTGGCTTCCAGTAACTGCTAGAATTCACTTCAAGACAATGGTACTTGCGTACCATGCTGTGAATGGATCTGGCCCTTCCTACATCCAGGACATGGTTAAACCGTACACCCCAGCACGTGCACTCCGCTCTGCATCAACCAGACAGCTCGCTGCACCCGCACTGCGAGGGGGACCCAAGTTCCCTTCAGCAAAAACACGTGGGTTTGCTATCCTGGCTCCAAGATGGTGGAATGAGCTCCCCATGGACATCAGGACAGCAGATAGCTTACACACCTTCCGGCGCAGACTGAAAACTCATCTCTTTCGACTCCACTTTGAGCGATAGAATTACTAACAAAGCACTTATATACTAGGGATGTAACGATATACAGAATATCGCGGAAAATAAACGTCCCAATACCTTCGTGAGACTGACAAAATCTACCGGGAAAAAAAATGTAAACACTTTTTTTTGTTTTAAACCTTTATTTAACCAGGTGGTCCCATTGAGTTCATCAATCTCTTTTTCAAGAGAGACCTGTCCAACATGGCAGCAAGTAGGTTACAACATGAACATAAAACAACAGAACAGAAAAGGACATCGTATTTACAGGGCTACATTTACACACCTAGAGACATTGACAAGTACCAACAGTAGCCTATATTTATATCTCGCCCTGTCAATAAGCCTCACCTTCTTGGCAAAAACTGTATTGTTTTTGAAGTGGTGGAGAGACAATGCACAGTTTGACCCACTGCTGTCACCCATGGCCAAAGCATATCTCTCCGTCCCACTGAGGTGACGTTAGGCTTTTTCGCTGTCCGTCATTTTTGACAGACAGGATTGTAAAATGTCCGTCATAATTCCTTATTACCCGTCGGGTCTGAACAGTTCACAAGAGAGCACGCTCGTGAACTGTCAACGGGGGGGGTTCACCTCGCGGGAGCGTACGCAGCGTAAAGCAAAACCTCCCAGACATGTATTGATCTGTACGGCAAAGTATGGTTTGGAAACTATATCATTCCCTTTTGGAGGGCATGCATAACACGGCATAACACCATGAGCCTCGCTGCGGGGAAATGTTGGCGCTGTTCCGAGTTTGTTCTAATCTGTCAAAATGACACTGCTTTCAGATTATTCTGTCATTGATAAATAAAATATTCGGTTAACGCGACCACTGCTGTCCCAGCAACATCAGTACCAAGCGAGAGAGTTGTTTCCACAGCAGGGGATATAGTAAACATCCCAGTTAATAAATACCTGGATATGTGGACATTCTCATATTCCTAAAAACCTGTCTGATGATGCTGAGTGAGTGACTAGTGAGTTTGAGTTGAGTTACTTGAAAAACTAAAGTGAAACTTGATTTCTTTTATTGCAGGGTCTGATTATTAAATGTCCTTGTTTATTTGTGAGATGCAGTGGCACAAAGAAAATGCCTACTTTGTTTGGTAGTACTATAGGTACAAAAACACTGGTTTTCTTGTTCCAGTCTGTTACTGTCACTTTGTTTTTGACACTTTAAAATACTGCTACCCTACTAAAATGCTGTACAAATCAGATTTATTATGTAATAAAGAAACATTTTCCGAGTAAAAAAATATAGAATACAACAAAGGCCCAAGCGAACTCCCCTGTGGGACCCCACACTGCAACACCTTACTTTCAGAAAAGCTCCCATTGAAAAACACTCACTGCCTTCTCCTAGTCAGGTAGCTCTCCATCCAACACATAGCAACAGAATCAAAGCCATAGCGTTTGAGTTTGTTCAGCAGCAGACTATGATCGATTACATCGAAAGCTGCGCTAAAGTCTAACATCACAGCTCCTATAAGCCTCCTATCATCCATGCTCTTTAACCAGCTATGTGTGGGAGCGGAGCTCACCCAAAGCTCAAGGTCAGAGTCTCAGTAACTCACTGTCTTCTTACTGCGTCTACACCTGGCTTTGTTACATTAGTATTGCAAGTGGGACAACTTTCTTCTGACTATTCCCTTCGTTGATATCTAACTCATCAGAACCTGGGATTAGTGATTGTGTCTAACCCATGAGCACAATAAGCATATAATGTAATAATAAGAATCCCTCTTGTAAAGTTATATAAAAATAGACTACACACCGTCGGTGATCAGGCCGATGATGGTCGTGTCATCAGCAAACTTCACGATGGTGTTGGAGCTGCCTGTGGCCATGCAGTCGTGTGTGAACAGGGAGTAGAGGAGAGGGCTGAGCACACAGCCCTGAGGGGCTCCGGTGACCGGTGTTGAGGATCAGGGTGGCGGATGTGATGTTTCCCACCCGCACTATCTGGGGTCTGCCCATCAGGAAGTTCAGGATCCAATCACAGGATTGGTCCCTGTACTTGATAACTTGCTTGAAGGGCACAATGGTATGAGGGGCCGTGAGGGACATTATTCAGAAATACCGTTCACATACACAGGTGAAACACTCTCACACACATACACACAAATGAAACCAAAATAATTTACAAACATGTGTAAAAATCTCTCATATACACATATGAAACGCTGTCACACAAATGAAATCCAAAGTTATTCACATATACATGTGAAACGCACTCATATACACATGTGAAATGCACGCACGCACACATGAAACGCTCTCTCACACACACATATGAAACTCACTCACACACTAGGGATGTGCATCTCCATCGCTGAGGCCGTTGCCACGATACGATACATTAACGATACATTTGAAACACCAGGCGATGTGATTCAACACGATGCAAAATAATGATACTTCAATATGGTACGACAGAGGATTTTTGTTTTATTCCTTATATGCACCAAATCATAAATTAACAAAAAAGTGCTTTACATATTTGGTTCTGTCTACTAGTACTGCACATCCCATCATGCTGTTTCTTTTTTACCTTAAAAAGCTCTCCAGAGTACAGTACAATTGTATAACACCTCACAGTTAAACAATGTAAGGATGCATTGCCTGATTAACAATGTGCAAATAACAGCTACCACAGAGCAATGCCCATACAGCTGCTGCCTGATGTGCTGAACACTCATCCATAGGCTGACTCACCAGTGAGCAGAAAGCAGTGGGTTCTATGTGAACAATAAAGAATACAAATAACCTTTCACAAACAGCTATCTCATAACTGCTTACATAAGGAAGACATTTAAACTATTATTGGCCGTCACAGGCTGCTGTAAACTAAACCACATTCTCTCTGACAGAACCCCTCACTGAGTGATTTAATGTCTAACTTTCAGGGTTCTCTTTTCAGCTGCAGACCCCATGTCGCCTCTTTATGTGCGTCGCTAAGTTCCTCGTACTACTTGTGTACTTTAAAGCGGTTCGGCATCGTTTACAATTCGCGAGCGATTTTTCAAGTTTTCCGTCTTTCTTGAAAAATCCGAAGTGTTGCCAGACGTTTGATTTGTAGGTATTTTTCGGTGCGCTGTGTTTCTCTTTCTCCTCGACTTCCATGTGTGTTGATAACTGAGACTCTCGGCCTCCGTAGTGTTTCTCGTTCTCCTCGACTTCCATGTGTGTTGATAACTGAGACTCTCGGCCTCCGTAGTGCGAAGCAGAGATCAAAGATCGTCTCTGCTGACCGCTGAAAGGATGAGAGGATAATATATGAATGAATCGTTTTTTTATCGATGCAAAGACGCTACAATCGATGCATCGCGAGTTCAACTCAAACTGTAGTCGATGTGCTACAACCGGTGCACTCGCATCTTGAATGTTTATGCCGGTGCACCGATGCGAATCGGTGAATCTTAACATCCCTATCACACCCTGAAATGCTCTCATATACACATGTGAAACACTCTCACACACATAAGAAACAATCTCTTATACACAAATGAAGCGCTATCATATACACATGAAATGCAATTTCCGTATGTTGTGAGAGGGATTTCAGTTGAAACGGAAGACATTTAAAAAATGTTTTAAAAAAACCGCAAATTAAAAAAAAGCGAAAACAATATTTTGTCCGTTTGCGATTGTTCCATCATGTCTGCTCAGCAGCTTGGACGCAGCTTGCACGCAGCTTAACTGAGGCAGCAGCATTGTTAAATAATATCCTGGCCTCAGCGGGGTCCCAGAAGCGTCTCGCCGCTCAAAATAGGATTCAAGTCTATTTTTCGACGCGACACGAGGCGTTGCAGAGGCGTCAGGCAGTAAGTAGACCGGTGACAGCATCCGGCCCATCCCCCAAATAAACTAATTTGCAGACCCTATCCCTCCGTAGTCTTTCAAGTAGGAGGAGAAATGCCAGCGTGCTCCTCCGGTTTACAGGCACTGTGTAAATTATATAGAATAATTATGATGATGAATGCATTTCCACTAAAATACATCAACACATCTTTGATTCATGTCGTTTATAACTGGACTATTACAAATATTATTAACTTTGTCTGTACAAAGTAGCCTGTCCAGGAAATATGCCCAAATCAACAAAAACTGCGAGCCGGCAGGCAAGACGCTCCGCTTCTGAAACCCGCCCGGTAGTTTATGACGCCGGAGGAGGCCGGACTAAAACCGCGGCGCAGCCGTAACACGTCGCGGACGGACCCGGTGGAATCGAGGGGTAAGGGGAGCTGTAGTGGGCCGTTGCCCACCATGGGACGGGAAGAGGGACGATACCGTCCAGGATGTTCCCACTTGCAGTTCCAACAGGTGGTGGCGGCCCGGTTGTGGCCACGTTCAATAGCGTTCTAATATATATTATTTAACAACGCTGCTTTCTCAGTTAAGCTTTGTGCTGGCTGCTGAGCAGACATGATGGAACGAATGTGCGCTTCTTCGCTGTTTTTTTAAAACGACTTCCGTTTCAACTGAAATCCCTCTCACAATATGTGTATATGAGAGCATTTCATCTGTGTGTGAGAGTGTTTCATGTGTGTGTGTGTGTGTGTGTGTGTGCGTTTCACATGTGAGCGTTTCATATGTGTGTGAGAGCGTTTCATGTGTGTGTGCACACGTACCACATGTATATATGAGAGCATTTCATGTGTATGTGAGCGTTTCAGGTGTGTGTGTGAGTGCGTTGTATGTATGAGGGTATAGTAGTGTGTGTGAGCGAGAATGATAGTGTATGTGAGAGAGGAATTGTAGTATGTATGAGGGTATAGTAGTGTGTGTGAGAGAGGAATTGTAGTATGTATGAGGGTATAGTAGTGTGTGTGAGAGAGGAATTGTAGTATGAGGGTATACTAGTGTGTGTGAGAGAGGAATTGTAGTATGTATTAGGGTATAGTAGTAGTGTGTGTGTGTGTGTGTGTGTGTTACCTTAGCGCTGCGTCGCGTCAAAAATAGGATTCATCCTAATTTTAGAGGAGCCCTGCGCCGAGACGCTTCTGGGACGCTTCTGAGCCGTAACGCGCCGCGTCTGGTGGAATATCACCCATTGACTAGAGTGGCCGCGATCTTTGCGAACCCCGCGGCGCAGCCGTAACGCAACGCAGATGGACCCAGTGGAAACTGGGGTCGGCAACCCGCGGCTCTCGAGCCGCATGCGGCTCTTTAAGCCCTCTGCTCTGGCTCCCTTGAGCTTAGACAAAAATAAGAAGGAAATAAAATAAAATAAAAATATGTGTAGGACTATTTATATTTTGTTGCACGGTTGAAAATGTTTCGTATCTTGTATTTTGAGGTGATACTGTGACACATACATTTTTTTTAAAAACGGTTTTAATTAGGTCAACTAAAATATGCGTCATATCCTGCTACGGTCCCGCACCATCGCCTTTTCTTGCAGGCGAATAACCTGACCCCTGGCTCGATGAGCGAACTATGGATAAATCAAAGAAAATAATCTGAGGAACACAGAGGGTTTAATTCTGCGTGGTTAGAGTTATATGCTTTCACAGCAAACGATGCTGGCTTACCGGTATGTTTGATATGTGGAGAAAAGTTCTCAAAGGTGCTGCAGCCTTTACGTATTGGAGGAAAAACACGGAAGAGGAAGACAGCTGACGATCTTCAGTCATAATTCAATCAGTTAACTCGTTTTATTTATTTCAAAGTGGGCCCATTTAAATTATATTCATTTTCTTCAAATGTGCAGAGGACTCCCCAAGTGCTGTGTTGATTTATTTTAAAGTTGGCCTGTGTATTTGTTTGTGTTCTCCTTATAAGAGTTATTTGTTTATTATTAGAGGTACACCATTTTCTATAATGTAATAAATAATAAATGCAAAAAAACTGTAGTTTTTATCTATGATGTAACAATATATACAACTTTATAAGCTATCAAGCTATCAAATACGTTTTGCGGCTCCAGACAAAAACAATTGGTGGAAAAGGGGGCAAAATGGCTCTTTTGGTGAAAAAAGTTGCAGACCCCTGGGTTAGACGATAGGAGCTGATTGTTGGACTACAACAAAGGTGGTTTCGACTGCAACCCTTGTGTTTTTGAGAGCTTAAGACAGTTTATGTGAGAGGACATTGTACTGGTTGTGAGAGAGTATACTTTAAAAGGAAGTCAGGTTGATCCAACAGGAAGCCAGTTTAAATATTCATTCCTTGACTAGTTTACAGCCTTGAAAACAAAGCCTGAAGCTGCTCAGAGCACGGCTACATTTGAGCTGCAATAAGAACTTTTGGTAATACTTTATATTAAGGTACACAAATTCCCCATCAACTAGTTGATAATTAACATGCATATTAGCAGTATATTGGCCCTTTATTAGTCATTACAAAACACTTATTAATGCCTTATTCTACATGACCAGATTATACAAGTAAGGCCATTAGTTGAGAGTTTTTCCTCAATAACCCTCTAATTAGTGCTTATTTATTGCAAGTAAGGAAGTTGTTGTACATGAGTTTTGGTCTTAATATGCTCTGCTCAATATGGGCTCAATAAGACAGTAGTACCTAATTTTTAGACTTTTAGCACTTATAGTTTCATGTCTTGTTACATAAGAATAGATCATATTTTATCCAAAAAATATCTATTTGTGATCATACTGTGTGACCTGCTTGTATGTACTTACACTATAGGTGTAATGTTCTCTCTATGTGTTGTACTGTCTCAGTGTGAACATAGATTAAACAGCCAGCCAAAGTCTTTTGAGTGCCAGGGAATGAGCAGCCATGCTCCTTTATTGACTTATTTACAGTCTACTGACATTCAAACGGAGTTAAACTATAAAAAAAGAAGATACAAGGCACTTAAGGATCTCATACATGCAAGTGTAACATACACAGATTAACACTTAGGACCACTAAGTGTAAACAAGGTAAATATAGTTAATGCTAGCTGTGCAATAAGCATGTATACAGGCTAGTATGGCTAACGCTAGCGTGTATGCTAGCGCGAATGCTAACGCATTTTAACGCAGTTTAAACATCTCTAATTGTCATCACATAAACACAATACATGTTACTAATCCTTACAGTCAGTGTAAGTGTCAGGCTTACACTTACAGTCATTGCTTTCTGACGGACTTGACTGTTTTACTCTTCAGGTTACACAGGGAATTAGTAGTAGTCGACTGCCATTGTGGGCGGTGTCCGTCAAACAAAAAACTTAGAGCCAATCAGGAACTGAGAATTTAGTCCAACTTCCTTTTCAATCAAACTCACTTCCTACTCAATCATACTCTTTCACACACATAACTATTCTTATGCACACACCCTATCATTCTATTTTATACACATACCTATAGTCATTCACATGAACTTATTATTACCTCTTATAAGCTATTATTCGGCCTTTCATTCACTGCTATTCTGTTTTACATACATGACTATTGTTATTAACATGAAATACTATTCCCTCTTACAAAGGTTATTATTCTGTCTCACACACATTGTTTACCGATTACACACATACTACTATCCTCTTTCACATACACTATTAATGTTCTATTAGATTATAGTTGTTTGTGAAAGACGATAGTGGTGTGTGCACGAGAGTATGAAGGTGCGTTTATGAGATTTGGTTTTTGTGTGTGAGAGAGAATAGTTATTTATGTATGATAGTGAATGAAGGAAGGAATGACAGTACGTTAAAGAAGGTATGATGCTGTGTGTGAAAGAGGCTCGCTGCAAAAGTTGAGCAATGTTCAACTTTTGAAGCTTCGACGGAAGCGTCAGTCATTCGAATCATATGCCAGTACAAGCTCTAGCCAATCAAACCACTGCTTGTGTGTCCGGGGCGGGAGATTCAGGTGATTGGTCGTTGGTCTAGCTTCAGACATGCCCGCTGGCAAGCGACAACGCACGCCGCTGTGTGCTGTTGACGGGCCGTAAGAGTCTCTGATCAGTCCCTTAATTAATATCATTGACCAGGATGGTCATGCCAATATAAACTAAACAATGATGTATTTATAATGAAAAATCTCTTATAATAATAATAATGTATTCTTCTATTTGTGTTTACAGAAATATGGATCCATTGCTCCGAGGTAACAACCAAACAAACAAGCAATATATTTTCAATGAACATGTAGAGCTATTTAACTTTCAGTAATAAATATTAAACTTCTTCTCTGTCCTGCCTTCTTCTCCTTACTGTGTCCTCGTCTTGTTCTGCCTCCTCCTTTCCTCCTCAGGTTCAGAGAAATACAGGAGCTCCAGAACAAGAAGGAGAGGGTCTTCAGCTCTCTGAACTTTAAAACTGATTTTAACCACAATGACATTAAACTCACCGTGTGGAAGAGACTGCAGAGAAAAGTAGCCAGGTTCATATTACTATATAACCATATTACTTTATCTCTGTTTGTGTGTGTCTACCTTTACTTCTCTAACTGGTAATATCCTCCTCCTCCTCCTCCTCCTCCTCCTCCTCCTCCTCCCAGCTCCAGAGCTGTTGAGGCTGGATCCTCAGACTGCTCATCCCATGTTGGAGCTCCATGGGGACACAGCGGTGAGCTGTGGGGCTCTGCTGCGGAGGCTTCCTGATAATCCGGAGAGGTTCAGTTACAATTACTGTGTCCTCGCCAACCCAGGCTTCTCCTCAGGGAAACACTACTGGGAGGTAAACCCTGCTGCAGAGGCACATGATTCATTCACACACTACTGTTCTTCACCACATTAAAAATACTCTTTGTATATTTTGGCTTTGTGAGGTCATGATACATATTCTATGTCTAAAGGCCCTGACACACCGAGCCGATTTTGGTCGTCGATAGATCTCTGGCCGTCGATATCGCCCTTCTGAGATTGGTGTGTCCCGCACCGTTGTGTCTTTTCGGCCGTGCCGACACCCTCCAATGCCGATTCACCTTGTTGAATTGACAGCGGAGGCTGTCAGCAAAATAAATCACTCCTATTGGCTGTTCCGTTTAGCGAAACACTATTTGCCTGAATGGGAGTGGAGCAAGCGGCAAACTCTGGGGCAGAGCCGTGGGACGCCAATAAGGAAGTGCCATAAACTGCAGTTCATCTATTGGCCGATAGGCGATGACTGCAGAACGGATGAATTTCCATAGACCCCCATGTTAAAATTCTCAACTTTACAGCAGTAATAAACATGTTTCTACCTCTGGATGCAATACAAATTATTCGGGATATAGTTGGATTCCACCTTAATGATTATTAATTGTTGAGTGAATTGTTTTATAACGCAACCTTTTTATTTATATTAGGTCTTAACGTTTTTGCATATATTAGGGCGTGGTCACTTTGATGGACAGGTACGTGCCTCACTGTCAGCTCATAACAACTTGTCCACTCTGCTAGGCTACAACGTTAGCTAGTTGTAGTTACTGTACTTGACCCTTTAGCCGTGTTCGTGTTGATTGTGCCTTTTAGGGAATGTTGTTACAAATACCAGACAATTAAAATGTCGTGCTGTGCGGTTGAATGTACTAACAGAATTTCCAAGAAGTCTAAAATGATAATATTATACATGTTAACCCGTTAGCAGGTGTTTGTGTGCTTGTTATATAGCTTATTAGCCAGCTAAGGGACGTAACCCTTTGTACATACATATACAGTTTAGTTTATGATTCAGCCTTGGGTAAGACTTTTATAGTCTATGGCTATAACGCCCATAATGCTAAACGGGAGCAAATGTTAAAAGAGCACCCAATTATCCCAGTGGTGGCAGCCGGAGCTAACAGAGCCGCAGGGGGCTAGCTCCAGCCGGCGTCCCGGAGCTAGCCCCCTGCGGCTCCGGCCAGCGGAGTCCGGTGTTATAACTGGAGATCAAGGAATGCAGCGAAACGCGGACTTGGTTTGCCTGCAGCCCGCTGTAGTATTTGCTAAATAAATTATGTTGAACAAGGCTTATTAAGCTGAACATCGCCACAATTGTTCTGCTATGTATTGGTACTTCTTTTATTTTATTAACGTGTGAATAACAAAAAATAGCTAATTCTCTTGCATATTGTTTCGTTTGATTATGAATGTAACATTTATATAGTGGAACACTGTTTTATCAAAACCAAAGTGCCACGCAGTAACTTGGTATGCATGTATGATGCATGTAGCCTGAGCTAGCTCTGTTACTACTTCCAGCTCGGAGGCAGCAGGTCCCGCCTCGGCTCCGCCTCTTTGCCCTTATTTGGATCAGGCTGGAGCAGTTAGACTCTGACATCACTGTCGAGCCGTTAGTGGCCGACTCCGCCTACTAAGGGCTTCTCGGCAACTCTGCAGAATCCAATGGGTGACGTCACGGACACTACGTCCATTTATATATACATTCTATGTAGTGGAGCAGTACAATACTTAAAGTGGTCCTATTATGCAAAATGCACTTGTTGATGTCTTTTATACATAAATATGTGTCCCTGGTGTGTCAGGGAACTCACAAAGTGTCAGAAAACAAAACCCTCTCTTTTTTCTTCCGTACCCATATCTCAACAAAAAAAGAAAAAACAGGGGGTTGCTAACAAGCAGATCCAGAATTTTCGCTCCTATAACGTTATTGGCGACATCCAGCCGACGTGACACGTCCCAACCTATCATCTCCAGCACACGTGACACGCCCCAACCTATATTCTCCGGCACGCGTGACACGTCCCAAACTATCGTCTCCATTTACAGTCGCAGCTGTGTGTCTGTGTATTCAGCCGGATGTCTGCTGGAGGCTTAAGTTGTTATATATATAATAATGGCACTGTTCTAGCGGTAAACACTTAAGAAAGAACATGTCAAGCTATGTGCTGTATCAGAAACAATGCACGGCGTGTTTTCGGAGTAATATGCTGTGTGTTGTAGTGCAGAGAGAAGGGAGTCAGAGGCGGTGCATCGAAGGTACGAAGTTGGCTTTATTAAGCAGGAGAAAAGCACATGTGGTCGGCTTGAAGACCGGGAAGCAAAGAGAAAGAAGAAAGGGGGGCACACAATAAGTAGTCAACATCATATGTGTCCGTGTGGAAACAATACCCCCAACCCGTAGTTCCATGAGTGAATTATGTAACCTAGATAATTAGTGATCACTACACAAGCTCCCCCAACCATGGACACAATCCTCACATCAGGGAGGAAGCACCACAGGGGCCGAGGAGGGTGGGGCCGCAGGCGAGGGCCGGGCCACGGAATGAGCCGTAGGAAGGAGGCCGCAGAAGAGGGTAGGGGCCCCAACGAGGGCGAGGGCATCCCCACCGGGGGGTGGGGGGCGGGCCATGGAACGGGCCGTCGAAAGGGGGCCGCAGAGGGCCGTGGTAGGCGTTGTGGCGGATGAAGACAAGCCGCCAGCCATAGAAAGCTGGGTCGCTGTGCTGCAACGTGGGGACGGGCCTAAATATCCCTAGTGGTCCCCAGCAGGAAGGAGCGCAGCCCGGCCGCAGGCGCGCGTGCATCGGCGGCAGGCACGAAGTCGTGAAGCAGTATCCCCGGGAGGCAGGAGCCGTGGAAGGGAAGAGGCGAGACGGGGTCCAGAAGTGCACCACCCAGGCGCCGATTACAGCGTGGGCAACGTCCGAAGCCGCCGTCGAGGCAAACCATGAGCCGCGGTTAGAGGAGAGGCCAGGCAGGGTCCAGTAGTGCGCCACCCAGGCAGCGATGAAAGCGTGGACAACGTCCGAAGCCGCTACAGAGGAAAGAAGCCAGACAGGGTCCCGAAGCGCGCCACCCATGGGCCAATGAAAGCATGAGCAACGTCCGAAACTATCGAGACGAGACGGGGTCCAGAAGTGCGCCACCCAGGTGCCGATGAAAACGTGGGGGACGTCCAAAACCGCCGTCGAGGTGGTGAAAAAGCGAGTGTCCACACGAGGTCGACCGTCTGATCGAACCTCCTCTCAGGCACCGGAAAAAGATCAAAAGGGTCGTCTTATCCACGGTTAAAAACAGGTGGGCAAAAATGTAAGAGGATCCACACAAGGTCAACCAGGTTTGGTCGAACCTCCTCTCCGGCACCACCAAAAAGGGTTAACAGTTTGCCGTTAGTTGTCAGTCGTCGTTAGCAGTTATCCGTCATTGTTAGCTGTTAGCTGTTGTTAGCCGTCAGTAGCTGCTAGCCGTTAGCTGTCGTGGTTAGCTGTTAGCCGGTGTCGACGGCCGCTAGCTGTAAGCCGGTAGCCGTTAGTCGATGTCGTCGGCCCCGGAGTCTCTGCCAGGCGGCGTGCCTCTACCAGGGAAGTGTAGTGGCCAGCACCCCAGGGGTAAATCGCTGGGCAGCCAAGAAGAACCGGTCAGCTTCTTCGGCTAAAGCGCGGGGCTCTACACTAGCCGTGTTAGCGAGCGCAGCCTGGACATGCAGCCGCATGTCCCGAAGAAACAGCTCCATGAAAAAGAAGTCGGGCTCTTCCGTACCTAGCAGGTCGTGTATCGTCTCCATGTGGTCGGAAGGCTTGCTGTCTCCCAGTGCCAAAACGATGCGGGAATGGCGAGCGATGTCCTTGGCCATTCCGCGGAGGGCGCACCGAGCCTCAATCCGTGTGCACGAGGCAGCCACGGACGTCTACAAAAATCTCCGGCAGTTTGCGAAAAACGGCGTTTCTAGCCATGTTCGGTCCAGTCTCGGAAACTTGCCTCTTTTGAATGACGAATACACACTACCGCTGCCTGCTGGTAATGAGAGTTATTGTGACTCACGCATGCGCAGTGCGTACGTGCTACTTGGCCGTCGGCTGAAGTCTTTGCGGTGTGTTCCAGTGCGACTGTTTGGCCAAGACTCAGGAGACGTGAGGCGACACAACAGTCGGGGCCGTCGGTACGTGTTCTTTGGTGTCAGCTTGGTGTGTCAGGGCCTTTAAAGGTCTCCTATCAGGCAAAATGCACTTTTGTATGTCTGTTATACATACATATGTGTCCCCGGTGTAAGGAGACTCACAAAGTGTCTGAGTATCTGGGTAGAATCCTCCTTCATGAGCAGCCGGAAGCTCCCCCACTTCTTTTTAAAGCTACGGACCCAGAAAACCTTTAAAATATTGTATACAGTGTTTCCTCTTTATTGTTTTTAAAAGTGAAGCTTTCTGCCTCAGAAAGGTATGATAGATTATGGTAAAGTCTGTTGTTATCTGTAATACAATACTTTGAATATATTATAAGATATTTCCATGAGAAACAAACATTGTATCAGAATGTAATACAATACACATTAGTACAATGACATTACATTGGGCTAAACTCAAGGCCCAGCTGCCCAGAAGCATACTGTAAATACTGTTACTTACAGGAAATACTGTCAACATTATAGAGATCTATAGAGGCTAAACTCACACTCAACTGTAGTGGCAATTAAAAAGAGAAATACTACACTCTTTCTGGGGTTGCAATATAATCAGTGCAGAAATCCAAAAAGGTAACTAAGAAAGTACTGTAGTAATGTGTTTCATACAGTACAATTAACTGACTCTTGTGGGGTCACATGACTTTCTATACACTCCTGTTGGTTTTTTCTGAAGTTGTTATGCTGCTTCTATTTTGTCCAGGTGGAGGTTGCTAAAAAACCTAAATGGCGCCTTGGTTTGATCAAAGGAACGGCCAATCGTAAAGCCAAACTGGGGAAGAGTCCAGAGAGTGGGGTGTGGCTGATCGGGCTGAAGGATGGGGTGTATGAAGCCTTCACTTCACCCAGGGTGGTCCTCCCGCTCTCATCCCCGCCCCGCCAGCTGGGACTCTTTCTCGACTACGAGGGAAGGGTTCTGACTTTCTATAACAGCGACAGTCCTGACGAGCTTGGTTTCATCTACAGCTTCAGACTTGAGGTCCAGGGGAAAGTGTACCCCCTGCTGGATGTTTGTTGGCATGACAGAGGACACAACAAACAACCCCTGGTCCTCCCACAGCCTCACAGGGAGCACCTCCTCCCTTCCCTGGTCTTCCCCCAGCCCCTCAGAGCGGACCTCCTTCTCCAGCCAAAGAAACACGACGATAAGTTTACCGCTTCAGAAACACAACAAGCTTAAAGAAACCAGCTTGGAGTTATTAAAGTTACTCAGGTTCCAGGGTAGCTTTATTGTCATTACTTTTAGTGCATTGCATGAATTGCAACTAGGCCTGTCACGATAATACATTTTGTTGGACGATACATTTTCCCGGAAATTATTACGATAAACGATAATATTGTCGGCACCGTTGTAAGACCATTTTGGACCTCTGACATAATGATTATTAAAATATATAAATTATATATAATAAATAAAACAAATAAATGAAATTTTGAACAAAATTATTAAACCACACACAACCAAAACAATGAATTAAATAGACTCAGGCTGGAAAACAGAGCTCTCTCTCTCTCTCTCTCTCTCTCTCTCTCTCTCTCTCTCTCTCTCTCTCTCTCTCTCTCTCTCTCTCTCTCTCTCTCTCTCTCTCCTTAAAAAACTCCTTAAAACAACAGTCAAGTGTACAGTCCACTGTCAGATGCCAGATGCCTCAACAGGCCATATCCAAAACTGTATTTCAAAGATTTCGAGCAAGGACCACCAACATGTTTGCATTGTCATGTGTGAGCCCCGCCCTTCACAGTGCGCCAGGCCGGCAGCCACAGCACTGTCCCGTCGCCGCTTTCCTGCCCGCCCTTCGTGGCTGTTCCGTCACCGCCTTCTTGCCCGACCTTGTGCCCGACCTTGTGCCCGGCCTCCTGAGTTCCCCAGCCGTGGCCTTCGCCCTCGAGCCCGGCCCCCTGACTCTTCCAGCCGCTGCCTTCTCCCTCATGCCTGGCCCCCTGACTCTTCCAGCCGCTGTGACCTTCGCCCCTTTTTTAACTCTGCCTTGCCCCCGTGTCGTCCGCCCGAGACCCCCTCCTCGAACTCTGCCTTGCCCCCGGGCCGTCCGCCCGAGTCCCCCTTCTCGGCTTCTGCTTTGCCCTGGGATGTCCGTCCATTTGACTATGTTCACGGGGAAGAGCTTTGTAGTTTCTTGTAGCCTTTTAATAAAGGTATTTTCTGTTAAATCTGCGTTTGGGTCCTGCCTGCTTCACTCAACCCTGACAGCTACGTTGTGTGTTGTCTGGGTTTGCCTTCACTACCCTGAGTTTTGGTCGCACAGTGATGATACTTATACCTCTGGAATCTGTGGAATCTCAGCTTTAATTTGATATATTGTTTGTGCAGACCGATAAGTAATACAATATCTCTACCGTGAGTTCTGTGCTAAGTGCGTTTGCATTTTTTCGCTCAGTGCTAATTCAGAGGCTTGGTATTACCCTTGTGTTTCGTTTAACTAAAAATGGTTCATATTGTCAGTTAGCTGAGTTTCTTCCCGTTAGGTGGGTATGACACATTAATAGGTTGTTAAATGTTAAGAAGCCCTGAGACACAGTTTTGTGAAAATGTCGTGAAAAGCCCCAGCCGGCGGTGGCTATGGGGCTTAACAGGTTATAGATTCCAAGTTGGGAAATGTTTTCATTACAGCAGCATGTACAATATGCAATTTATTGTTACTTTGTAATTCTACTCCACTACAATTCAGAGGTTAACCTGGTATTTTTACTCCACTACATTTATTTTAGTTACTTTGCAGATTCTGATTAATGATGAGAAATATAAACAACCTTTAAATCAGACTTTAGTTTCACGAGTTTAAAAAAATATATATATTTATTGATTTTTTCAATTTTCACAGTTGAAATTAATGCACTAAATTTAATCCACGTGAGTTTACAACAACAACAATAATCGCTTTGTTTTTATATCACATACGACCGGAGGAAAATGCAGCACGGGTCTCACTACCGATCATCCTAATCCCACGGGCAAACAATAATATGTACAGTGTTAATAGTTTACTGTATTATTAGTGTCTAAGGGTGCGTTCACACCTGCCTTGTATAGTCCGGTTGAATCGAACCCTGGTGCCTTTAGCCGCTTGGTGCGGTTCATTTGGGTCGGTGTGAACGCAGTCCGAGACCTCTTAAGTGAACTAAACAACTGGACTCTGGTCCGCTAAAATAGGTGGTCTCGGAGCGCTTGCTTGCGAACTCTGGAGCGGTTCATTGCTGGTGTCTGCATCAAAACGTGTCACGTGTCACAAGAACACGGATATCTTCAACAATCTTTAGCGAAAGAGTCTTTCAAGACATCCGCGATTGTTTAGTTAAAGAGTAAAGCAGAATTAAGTGTTGAACAGTGTCGTGTAAAGTAAAAATTCTCCGTCAGCTACATAAAAGTAAGAACACCTGTCGTCGGTGAAATGCCCCTCCTCTGTAGAACGTCTCATGGATAAGCAGGAAAAGAACACCGACAGGCTGATCAGGAGCCCGACGCGAAGCGGAGGGATCCAGATTGGCATGAAGGTGTTCTTTTCCCTATAATGACCGCGCTGCTGCACATTATCCCGCTTATTACACGGCCACATTCTCAACAAAGTAACGACATGACTCCAAATATTAATTGAAATGCTTTTGTGGATTTAGACAATTATTTTATTGATTTAAAAAATAGTTGTATGTATTTACATGCATCCGCTAAGAAAAATAGTCCGTTGTTACTGTTTGAACTAACGTAGCAACGGCAGGAACTGCTTCGATAGCGTTTTTGAGGAGCTTCATGATTACAGATTTGAAAAAATCGTTGCTTGCTTTAAAAGTAGCACAATTCATGATGTCAAACCTTGGGAAGTATCTAGATATCCCTGCCCTAATGCCAAAGTAACTGGCAACTGAATATGTCTCGCCGTCTGACCTATGTCTGGACCGCTGCGTAAAAAAGAGGGTTACTTCTCCGCTGTTTTCTTGTCGCTCTTGTCTTGTCAGTTATTTCAGCCAAACTGTATACAGTCAACAAAGCCATGTACTAATGTTTTTTAACGGACATTGTCTGAATATATAATCATATGTCTGTTGATCTCCAGACTAACAGCAGCATGAGAATAACCTGCCGAAAGTGCCGATGCTCCATGGCGGAGGCTCTGCTAGAAATTGCAATAGTATGAAGCTGCAGCGTCGGAGACAGCAGTTACAGAACCGCAGTTACAGAACCGCACACACAGGTCCCGCGTCACGTGACGGAGCACGTGACGGTCAACGCACGTTCACATGAATGTTTATATATATATTCTGTTAATTTAGTTGAGAATTTCAAAAATATAGTCTTTTATATGTATATTAAACAACACTGTTAATTTAGTTTTGGGTATGTTTATAATTCTCGTTTCATTATTATTCAAAAGAAAACAACACTGTTAAACACTGTTCCTTCTACAGTTTCATAATTCTCGTTTCATTATTATTATTAATAAATCAAAGGTGTTCCGAAGAGGTGCTAGATTACTGAAAAACAACTGTTAGTGTGTTCATGCACCAGCCTGCAAAAGATAAACAAGCAGTTTGACCGAGAGGCATTTCAGTTCAGAATACATTTTTATTTATTTGTATTGCGGGGTCTGCTGTTTCTTCACTGGGGGTGAGGCGGGGTCTGCTGTTCCCTCTCGAGGGAGATAACCTGTCGTGGCACTCTGAATATTGGCTGAAGGGTTCCCTCCAGCAAGCTTCTGGCCTCCAGAGTCCAGAAGGCAAACCTTTGGCCATGCCTTTGAAACAATAAGAACAAGACGTCATCTAAAGTATAGCATAGGGAAAGGCTAAGGCATTGGTGCACAATTGATATGCATTAATAATCTCAACAGATATTGCCATTCAGTCTTACAGCTCTTGTTACTGATGGTCTACTGATCTGTACATGGCTAACCTAATATAATAGATCATCTACAAGTGACCCTCAAAATAAAGTGTTACTTAAATCAAAACACACATATTGTTAAGGGCTTTCATACCCTTGTATTTCAAAATGCTCCATGAGAAGAAGACACCACCACTTCCGAATCAAAGGCATGTCCCTCTGAATGAAATTAGAAAGTGACAAAGACCATTTTTGATTCACAATGTCCACCATAAATCATTTTCCTTCAACATGAACAGTATGATGCAACATAAACAACACTTTAAGTAGGCATTTACTTCTTTAGTAAATACAAATCCTAAACTAACCTCCTGGAATTGAAACCCGGCGCTTGTGACAATGGACAGAGTGTACTGGAACAGAGAAGATGGAAAACAAAGCATTATATTTACAATGTTTACAGAAGCCTGCAAACGTGCCAACTGATACCCTACCATAAGCATAACAATCCCGCAGTCATTTCCAGACATCTGGCGTGGCAAGCCCTAAACATTAAATACATGACTGATAGATAAACCCCAAGTATTCTCCGTCACAGGATGATTTGTACATGATGTGCAGAGTACAGGCAATAGTCATGTATGTATCTTTGCAGTAGCTATGCATTTATTATTAATATTTGTTGTGCATTGATTATTCACCGCAATATCATGCCCAGTCTTCTCAGTCCAGCTCCCAGGATTAATCTGCTGAGCAAGATTTCTACAAGACAAACATTAAAAAATTAACAAAAATACATTTTGGAATTCATAATGTTAAAGTTCTTTGGTACTCGTGCAAATAAGTCTACAGTAGCTGCCACATGTCTTTGTCTAAATTGCCTTGCAGTACCGGCATGAACAGATATTTAAAAAGATAACAATTATTTCCTAAAATCAGAGAAAAACAATACAAATAATTTCAAACAGATATATGTGACAACCACTGAGACATTAGACAATAGGAACCAAAACATACCCGTACAGGCTATAGGAACGTAGCCAAAATGTAATGTGCCATATGAACGTGGCGAACAGTATGTCTTATCTGTTGACCTCTGTACTCAGCATCACCAAACCCAGACTCGTGCATGGTGTACTGCAAGTCTAACATGAACAGCTCTCTCAGGAGTGGCTTCATGATCTATAATATGGTAATGAGTAAAGAGGTGCACAATAGTTTACAAGTCATTAGGACAGGGAGTAGAGTTATAGTTGACTGTTGACATAACATGAATTAACATGAATTAACAGGTAACAATTGACATTTAAAGGAGTCAAATTATGAAATAGTTAATAATAAAAGGGAAATAATTCAGTAGTATGTGAAAGTTCATGAACATGATCAAAAACATTACATTTAAAATGATGCAAAAGTTGTGACATTTATGGTTGGTCTTTGTTTTGTTTACCTGTTACTAACACTACCTAATTACCAGTATTATCATAGACACTAGTGTATGTAGTTACAGTCAAATGTCCTTACACAGAGTACAAAGTGTCCTGGCCCATTTGCATTGGTCCATGCCAGAAAGACTAAGAAGTATTTCATGTTGATATCCTCCTAACATTTATGAAACAACATCTTGTCATTATGTAAATCTATAATTTTGTGACCGCATACATATTTTGTTATTTCATATAGACTTACCGGAAAGTTGGCAACCATGTTGCTTTGTCTGTTCTTCCAAGTAGGAAAAGTAGAAAAACCCAATACCAGTCATACATATGTCAGTGATGTTTAAGAAAGCTAAACTATCTGGTGAAAGAAGTTCCTAATCATGATATGCTATGAAACTACTGTCATACAGAAAAACTAAATTAAGAACATGCCAGGACATGATCACTCTCCCTCCCCAACGGGACTAATAATATGCTGTATTTACAAAACAATTGCATAGGAAAACTGCATTTAAAAAAGTTACCCAACACTGCCTGGTTGTGGATGTTGATTGATATGTCGGTTTGAAAAGTCTTTTTTATTTTGTCCAGTCGCTGTTTGTTTTTGTGAACATTGTGATGGCGGATGATATTCCTCATCGGGAACAGATGGGTTGTTGGTAAACCATGTTTAGGAAGTCATTGTTTTTTTTCATCCTTGCAAATAGCTGTTCTGCTACTTGGCTATTTATTTTTCCAGCAAGTTGTGGGACCAGGCCAAGCCTCCGTAGGGCATCCTTACAGAGCACAATGCTCAGCTGAGCCGGTTATAGGGTGGCATTCAGCGTCGGGGTCCAGTTCTTTGCAGTTCAGCCAAGGCAGTGACACCTTCAGTGTTCCCTCTTTTGCTTGTGTGATGTTATCTGGAGTTGGGGCCAGTAACCGTCCTTCAAATGGTGTGAAGGGCAACTTTTCTGGTTCTCTGAGATTCATGTGTGTTGCTAGTCCACGTGCAAAGTCATATATGACAATATTTGGCATGTGTTTCCAAGAAAGCAGGAGGTCTGTGAAGTCACGTGGGCTTTCTGCTCTAATGTTACACTTGATAATGTAAACAATGCCGCACGGGCACATAATCACAACCCAACCACCTGAGATGAGAAATGACAAAGAAAACAGATTTTAATAAGACAACCTCAGTTTATCCTGGTAAAAATGTTTTCATCCTCACAGAGTCGATATGTGATTACATTAAACAATGTATGAAATCCAAAAATAAGACTCCCTTCGCATAACTTTACGAAAACGATAGCTCCCACATTTAGCTTACCTGAGGCTGCCCACATTTTTTGGAAAACCTTGTTGTAGGTTTGTCTTGACTGCATTTCATTGGACAATCTCAGGAGGAGGTCAGAGGAATCCAATCCACACTCCCTGCATAACGTCCGCACCACTTCAACCTATCCAATAAAATATATTAAATGTGTGAGCTGCCACATGTTTTCTGGGCAAATAATAATCTCTCCTGAAGAGAAAGGTATAATAAATAGTGTCTTTACCTTCTGCTTGTGCAGTTCCTCTCTCAATCGGTCTTCTGTGACGGTTACTTCCTGGACCTCAGCTGGTTTTTGTGGACGGACTTTAGCAAATTCTGTGTTGAGGACATGGTTTGAGCGGCGTGTATTTTTGCCTATCCACGGTGCCCAAAAGTGGAAAGTGGGTGGTACTGCAAATGGATTTTTTTGCTGACCTTTGGAAATATCAAAACACAAATATATCAATACATCTTGGAGTTGAAGTTAAGTGACATCTTGATAAATGTTAACAGGTTATGGATCTATCTCCATGTCTTAGTTAGTTTGTTTGTTCGTCACATAATTCTGCAGATGTAAAGTGTGAAATGTTTAGTAATTGCTTTCTTTTTACAAATCCTCGACCGATCCTTTCCATTGAAAGTGCGTCCCAAAAACATTCCATATCAACCTCTCCATTGAAGTCCACCGGAGGTTGTGGAAGGTCACTTACTAAAGAAAAAGTGAATTCAGGGAGTAGTCCAGTGTGCAGTCGTCTGATGTAAACAAGTATATTCCATGAAAGCATTCTCAGCTGACCAATGGAAGGCCCCCTTCCTATGGAGGTCCATGGTGACCACTGGTGGATGATCACCACAGCTCACACAAGAATACTGGTAATCATGTTCTGTAAGGGCTTCCAAGTGAAGATAGCCGTGAAGAACTGTATCAGCCGAGGGGAACTGCTCTCCTGAAGTCAATTCCAAATACTCCACCACTCTGCTCACTGCAGTATGGACCGAAGAGAGAAACAAAATAAATGTACAGTCACATTTCAGTTATACATTTACCAAACAAAAATAATGAATTCACAGATTATGCTTCTATTAACAATGACCTGAAGCATGTTCCTTATGGTTAGGCATAAAGGGAGATCTAGGAGTATCCGGTCATTAAAATTGTGAATGCCGTCTTTCCACTCTTGGTACCGGTAGTAGGCTCCACATTGATGGCAAGATTTACAGTAGGTAGAAACATCTGGAAATCAAAAGATTAAACAAAAATGACAGTTTACAACACATTGAATGATTACTGAAAGTAGAACAAACCTACCACAGTGTATTATAATAAGAAATCAATAAATCAACATCATTGACCTACCGTTAACAATACGTGAGTCGGTGAGGATGTTGACCTCATGTGTGATGAGGACTGGGTCACTCAAGGGCACGCCTGGGCAGTGCTGGCACATCATCTCCTCTGGAATGAGGTGCCTTGGATATTGCACTTCCACTGATGGAAGCCGCAAATGTTCTGGCAGGACAGTGTAGTGGACATTTTTAGTTATTATCATCCTTATTATATCTTTCATATGCTTAAACCAAATGCTTCTTCTTTCCTGATATATTCTTACTATTATTATATTCTCTTGTGGCTCTGCAAGGCCACAGCTGTTTTAGCAGACTGGGAGTCACACAAGAACCGTTATGCTATCTGCAAGGCCACTGGGTGTCTCATAAACAATCTGACCGTGTGAACCCAAGAGTTATAACATTCTCACTCTTTCCTTATATAATCTCTGCTCTTTCATTTGTTCTTTTCACTCTCTGGTAGACTTTTCATACTCTGCCAGACCTGTGACATATGTACCTTATTGTATCATGTATTTGAAGCTTCAAATAAATAACCAAAAGACAGCTTTTCTCGATTCACCATTTATTTCTTTTTTACTTTGAATTGTACTCTCCTTTCGTGTTTGGGTCCTGAGATTTCCATAACAGATGGCGTTGTCGGCAGGATCTCTGTAAGTTAGATTGTGAACCACTCCGGACGCTGGTGGCTGCTAGCTCCGGGATCTTTGGATCCTCCTCTACCCCGACAGAAAACGTACGGGACGAGGGGACCAGCGCGAGGGGTGGAACCGATTGACTTCACGAGATCCAACGAACTCAAAGGGCTTTCAATACGGGTGAGATGTACAAAGTCTAAATTGTTTAAAGTTAAACGTAATTAAAACTCCATGACATTTGTGAGAGGGACTGCTCGAAAGCAGAGATATTTGTAATATCTGGCATCGACGGATGAAAAAATAGTGTTTTTGTAACACGGAGTGTTTTGGTAAACACTTCTAAAGACTTTGTTTTGGGAGCAAAGCAAGTGTTTTGGTAACACTTAAATACTTTGTTATGGGAGCAAAGCATAGGGGATTTGTACATTCTACTGAGGGTCCGATTATGGATGTCATGCGAGCAAAATATGGTGAAGACAGTCTGTATAAATTAAATATATGGATGGAAATGTTCGGATTTCCTAAGGGAGGTTTTTTGAGTAAATTAAAAATCAAGAACCTAAAAAGAATAAATTACAAGAACATGAAGATGGAATGAAGGGTAAAAATAAATAAATAAAGTTAAAGTAAAAGACTTATAGAAAACTGGACACTCACAGAAAGTGTTTATAATACTGGGGAGTAAAACAAAGGCAGTTGGCCTTGGGCATTAAATAAAATATTAAGGTTGAAAATGAATGTGAAGAAAAGAAATACATTATTTCCAAAAGACATGTAAACCCCAGACATCTCTGTGTCCTTCCATTGCAGGCCTGAATGACCTCTCCTCGACTGGGTATCCCTTTCCTCCTCCGGCGTACAACCCTGGCAATCTGGTTGGAACACCTCAACCACCTCCACCGCAAGCCCCAGCCATGCAGTCAGTGTCAACTCCAAGCTCGTCCACCCCCATCAGGGCCAAGTAGATTGGGGACAACAGCGGGATAAACAAACCCGATGCCCTAGGAGACCAAGCAGGTGTTTGGGAAACACCTCAGTAATGCCTTTCTCAACGGACTCACAGACACAGCGCAAGCTAAACAAAATGCTGGCCGCTCACAATACCGAGGGAGAGGCAGAGGAGGTTTTCAGAGGCAGAGGACAAGAAGCAAGACGTTCATTTGAAGAAAGATGTTTCCAAGTGTGGAAGTGTTGAACATTGGATTATGGGACTGCTCACAGAACACTGGAGTGGAGGCAGAGGGGGACAGCAAGGAAGGGGCCCAATCGAGCGAGACGGAAATTCAGCCAGCAGCATCAAACCAGGGAAGTGACACACACACACATGCATCATACATGCTTTAGAGAAATTAGAAGAATTAGAGAACATGTCTGTGTTTTAAAAAGGAAAGGGTACATATTTGAGATATGACAGTGAATGTTTGCATTAAGAAATGTCCCACACATTTTTGGTTTATTCTGGGGCTACACATTCTGTGGTTAAAAAAGGGTAGATTTGCCTGAATGCAAATTTAGTGATAGATTTATTCATGTGCTGGGTAACCAAAGGAGAAGTTTCTGTACCACTTCAGAGTAAAGATAACGGTGATGACAGTCATCCATTCCCACATCAGTAAAAAACAGTTATTTTATCATCTGCCTGCCCAATACATTTACTGGGCAGAGATCTGATTCTCAGGTTCGGCTTGGACCTCATTTTTCCACAAATGAGGGTCTTAAAGTCCGACAGCTACGATGGTTCAAAAAGTGTCATTTGATGATAAAGAACTGGTGAATGTGTATCAATGGGCTGCTGACATATCCTGATTCTCAGGAGTTGTTGCGTTTGACTGGTCAACGTGTTATTCCACCTGCTGTGTTCATGGAAACTTCTCATTTGCATTGTACTGCTAATGTAGTTGATAATGAGGCATGTAGATACTATGAGGAGAGTTTTTCTGTTAAAATGTGTGAATGATGAGCTCATGTTAAAAATGTATTGGAATTCGCTGGGTAGCGCTATCTCTGTTAGACTCACACACCCACACAAGACACAACCAGCTGTGTCAAATCCCAGGGGCGGTCCACACATTTCACTAGCCAGGGGGCCCACTGATAGATAGAGGGATTTGGGTCCAATCGTTAAAGATTGGGAGTCAGTCACTGATTGGGCACCTACACACACAGAATATGTCATGTACTCTATGTCACGTGACGTGTATCAAATGAAAATGTGCACGAACGTAGCCGTTCTGCGCACATTGCTGTTTGTTGAGGATAAGGTAATTCTCATATCTCTGAGCTTCCTGCCGCGCTTTCAGATGTGCCATACTCACTCTGCGCAGCTCACAGATATGACGTAGGGTTAATGTTCACATGTCCGACATGTTAATGTTGGACATGTCAACAAGTGACATGTCCAAGTCACCAACAGATGACAGCAAGTGACGTGTCCTAGTCACCAACAGATGACAGCAAGTGACGTGTCCTAGTCACCACCAGCACCACACTTGCACTACATACACCAAAACACACTACACACAAGGTGTCACGAGCGAGTGCCAGTTGAGCGGTTTCATATGCTCTCTGGTTCCTCGTTTGTGTTATCGGTGTGCGGAGTCTGACTGTCCGTGTCACGAAATCGACCGAGAGTATACACTCACACACTCCATGGAACATTTCACCCTCGTGATGAGGGCTCGCCTGGAGAGACGACAACGCAACCGTGAGCAATGTGAATACTACTGGAGAGCCTGGACAATCATAGAATGGTTCCTCTGCATACGTGCCATGATAGTTGTGTTAGGACTAGTCCTTTCATTTTATTTCATTTCAAACCTTTATTTAACCATTTCATTTTCATTTCAAACCTTTAGTTAACCATTTCATTTTCATTTCAAACCTTTATTTAACCATTTCATTTTCATTTCAAACCTTTATTTAACCAGATGGGTCCCATTGAGATCATAGATCTCTTTTTCAAGGGAGACCTGCACAGTCCTATATTTTATGTATACATTTCAGCATACAGCATGTCAGCCAAAATGGAGGTATATAAGAGGTACATGGGGAAAGCAGGGCAAACCACATTTATTTTATTTTGTTGTCTGTATGTATATATCCGGCGCCGACCCATGTGGCACATTTTACATAGACATCGCGCCCAAAACTCAGACCCCGGAAAAGCGTAAGCAACCTTTGACGCAACTGTTGACATCCATAGGTACATCTACATTTAATCTATACATAGGCGATAACGACCATAGCAACATTGATGTGGTTCAGACCAGTAATGGGATCACCGGTAACGTCTGGTGGCACACTCTGAGATCATTCTTGCAGGCCGCAGGACAAAATGGGTCATGTTATGCATGCACTCTTTTTCAACCAGGACTCATCAATGTCCGTGCCAGTTCGTCCGCGCTCTCTGACCCAGGTTGAACACCTCTGTGCGTTTATGGCTCTGACAAGGCCCATCAAGGGTGAAGACAGCGTAACCGAGTGGCGTTATGCTAGGCAGTAATCGGTCTAACTCCTCTTTGCGTGCATCCACGCTTGACACCACATACGCAAAGTACCAACCCGTCAGCCATGTGCACCCCAGCCATTTGAGAGGGATGAAACACAGCCTCTGCGTCCAGAGAGTTTACCACAAAACGTCTCTTACACCACCTTATTTTTTCCTAGGCACTACTACTGGTTGTACCCGCATCCTACGGGAACACATGCGGTGACGGTGCTTACAAAATCTCGTATTGTCACATATCTGGTGCCCCTGAAAGAATCCTTTCTAACTTACCATTCCCTGATGTTAAACATATTTCCCTCCAACTGGCGTGGCCCAGTGATGCTGGGTTTAGCGCGCCAGAAGATTACGTTTGGTTGTGCGGCGACAAGCTCTATCAAGTTCTGGCTCCCCTCTGGATAGGTACATGCACTCTAGTGGATTTGAATCCAGCAGTCACTGTACTCACGTCCTTAATGCACACGACACATCATTACACAGAGTTCCAACACCCCGACCACCACAAGGTAAAAAGAGATCTGACGTCCGCTGGAGCTAAATTCATGGGTGGCCTGTTCCCATGGTGGGGTACAGTAAACAATGCCCATAAAATAGATACCTTACACGTCCGGCTAGAGAACCTCACTCAAGAGACGACGCAAGGCTTCCAGGCATTGTCCCCATTCATAATAGCCTCTAGGAACATGCTCATGCAGCACCAATTTGCCTTTTGTTCGCCTCAAAGGGTGGCCTGTGTCATGTGATTGGTGACTCCTGTTGCACTTACATTCCCGACGCCACCAAGAACATCACTGACACCGTGCTGCATCTTAACAACCTGTTAGCCGACATGAAAGCGATCATTTTTGGTCTATTAATCAGTTGTACCTGTTTGATTATCCCAATACTGAAGAAATGCGTTTCCAGTATGATATCCTCAGCTTTCGTTCAGTATACTACTATTCCATTACACGACAATCCTTTGCGCAACAGTGAGATAGATCAGCTAGAATCAGAAGAGTCTGATTCCGATTTATCAATATAATCATGTGTGTATCTCCTCTCTTATGCTTACATTATATTGGAGTCTGTCCTCCACAAAAACAGCCAGTTTTCTATGATATATTTGTGATGTGTTTACTTAAACCAGCGATGGAGTGTATTCATTGATGTGTTATATCAGTCTATCCTATCATTTGTTTTTTCTATTGATCAAGTATGATCAAAAGGGGAGAATGTAGTGGACATTTTTAGTTATTATCATCCTTATTATATCTTTCATATGCTTAAACCAAATGCTTCTTATTTCCTGATATATTCTTACTATTATTATATTCTCTTGTGGCTCTGCAAGGCCACAGCTGTTTTAGCAGACTGGGAGTCACACAAGAACCGTTATGCTATCTGCAAGGCCACTGGGTGTCTCATAAACAATCTGACCGTGTGAACCCAAGAGTTATAACATTCTCACTCTTTCCTTATATAATCTCTGCTCATTCATTTGTTTGTTTCACTCTCTGGTAGACTTTTCATACTCTGCCAGACATCTGACATATTTACCTTATTGTATCATGTATTTGAAGCTTCAAATAAATAACCAAAAGACAGCTTTTCTCGATTCACCATTTATTTATTTTTTACTTTGAATTGTACTCTCCTTTCGTGTTTGGGTCCTGAGATTTCCATAACAACAGCAGGTCACTTTTTGTGACTCAGAATATATTGGGTCATGCCTTTCAATTTTTGGACATCTTTTGGTGGATATGGAACATCGCCCAGATCAGCCTCATCATGACTGTGTCCGTCCTCTGTTGCTGCTGCTGCACTCAGGCATTCCACCTCCTCTGTGCTTCTGACTTTCCTGAATAGTTCACGGTGTGTCTGAAATAAGTGCCATTTTGCAATGTATTTGTGTGGGCATGATATCTTAGTCCTGGCACAAGGACAGTGCCACGAATTCTTCTTTGTGTCGAACGACACCATGACTCTTCCCAATCGACTGTAATATGAAACCGTAGGCTCATATACGGATACATATTTTGTTGTCTTCGGGGTTCCAGTTTGCGAGTACACAGATAAAGGGACGTGGTTACATTTGGCAAGGTTTTGCCGAACGAGGCAGAGGCTCTTTTTATCTTCACCAAACCATTTGTTGTGGCTCCGTTAGAATTTCTTCATCAAGCTCAATAGGGGAGGCATAGGATGAACAGTAGGTTATGGATTTTAAATGTGTACATTGATAGGCTTTAATTCCACTCCTCCATGCCAACTCCAGGTTCACCTGAACATGCAGAGGAGTACTTGTTCCATGGAAGGCTTTGTGGACAGCATAGACTCCATGTTCAGGATCTATGCATTCACTCGGTAGGTGTGAACTTGCGGTTATGTCCTTTTGTTTGGCAGAGTGCTTTCTTTCCATGTGCCTTTTAAAAAAAAATTATTCATGAGAACATGGCATATGGGAAAAAATGTCTTGAGTACAGGCTCTACACGGACCTTTTGCATCTTTCGCCCTGGGATGATGGGCATTGCTGGATCTGGGATGACGGGCGTCGATGGATCTGGGATGATGGGCATTGCTGGATCTGGGATGACGGGCATTATGGGCATTGCTGGATCTGGGGTGATGGGGGTTATGGCAGAGTGCTTTGCCTTGCACAAAGCGAGGTGCTTTACAAAGTCTGATTTGCGAGCCAGCATGGATTGGCAGTAGCAGCAGTGGAAATGATATTCCGGTCGGCAATTTAATCCACATCTGTGAATGGTATACCCTTAAACATAAGAACATAAAATTGTAGTATTATTATTTTGTGATCATATTAATTAAAAGTGCAAATTATGAATACCAAACATCTGGATCAAGTAACTGGTCACCACAAACAAATCATAGGACTTGTTTTGATGTATTGCTCAAATGGAACTGATCATAACATTCAGGCTGCTTTTAATGCAGACACATTGCAACTCCTTGCATTTCACAAGAGAATGTAAGCTAACTTTACCTTCATGGAGAACTGCACGGTGGAAGTGGCTCTCGAGATGGCTTTTCACCTTGCAGTGTTTGGTCGGAGAGAACAAACCAGAGACACAGAACGGGCAGTGGAAGTCGTTGCAACAACTCGTGCACCGTTGAAGGTCCGGCAAGGATCTCCCCTCTCGGATTGTAATATGCATCTTGAAAAAGAGAGAGCCTAATTGGTCAAACTGAACATTTTGAAACAATTTCACAAACAGACATAAATTAGGCCTAATTGTTAGATTCTGACACGACAGATCCTAACCTACATAATAGGCCGACATAATTGACTAAAACACCTCATGCAATATTACAAAACATGTCAAAATGATGACACTGTCTGATAAACAGTAAACAGGCAGTCAGCACAGTAAAGATTATTTACAATGAATTCAAATTGTAATACAATGACTATTAAAGAAGCATTTACACTGAAGACAGAACTTAGGCTACTGCTGATTTAATGTAGTGGACATATTGACATGCTTTTGTCATCCATTGAAGTTTAATTAATTAGCTGACTATAATTAATCATTAGGGTTGGGAAGTTTACTTTTTTTAAATGTAGTAGGTTACAGATGAGTAATTACCCTGTTAAAAATGTAAAAGGTAATGTAACTTGACTATGTAACTATTTGTATTGAAATTCTAATGTTAATTATGTTATTTTATGTTTTTTGTGAGTCACTTTGGATAAAAGCCTCTGTCAAATAACATAACCATAACATACAGTTTCATTAAACAAATAAACAAAATGGTTAACAGTTGGTTTTGCAGCGAGTCATCATAGGCTAACAGATTACATTTAGCAGTTGCTGCTTGTATGGCTGTTCAATACAACAGAATAGTTGTTAACTTAAAAAAAAACATGATTCACATTACTCACACTCTTACTGTAATTAGTGATTCAATTACTCAACTATGACACCTAGTTGGGATTGCCAAAATCACGCTAGTTTAATTAAACAAATGATCAAATATGCTAACGAAGCTAATGCTTTTGGTAATGCTTTTGCCGAAAGCTATAGCTAACGAATAGTTGTTTTTAGAGACTTTAATACGGTTAGAAGCTATCATAAGCAAACAGATGTTTGTTTGTATTGCCTTAACACTATCATAGTTAATGTTAGCTAATCACACTTCATTTCAAGACACCGGAATTGTTATTAATGTTAAACAAATAAAACTGTAAAAGCACTTTGTGTTGATTAGATAGATACACACTCCTACCACAAGGTGTCGCCACATAGTTGTGACCTATGTTTAAATCCACATGTACGGTAAGGGACGTGAACAAGACCTCTTGTTTAAACTGGGCTAACACTTTAGCACGGAGCACGAGTCAGTTCATTAATAGACTAACAAACAAAACAAACTTCACATTACTCACATTCTCTGCGTTGACGTTCACATGCATGTGAACGTGCTCCGTCACGTGCCGCCGTGACGCGGGACCTGTGTGTGCGGTTCTACAAGTGCGGTCCTGTAACTGCTGTCTCCGACCCTGCAGCTTCATGCTACTCAGAGCCCTATAATAGAAGAGTTACGACAACGGAAGTCCAAAAACGGTTATCGTCAAGTGGTTCATGTAGACGAGGATCGTTCCCCGGAAGTTCATGGCGGGCAATGTGAATGCATTGATAACAGGAGATAGAACTACGATTTTTGGTAATTATTAGTGAATAAAGGTTTTGATTTGCAATATTTCTACAACAAATCGATATGTGTATGTATTTACATCAATATGTTTTAAAACATAAAATAGAATTTGCTAATATTAAGTGATAATATTAGGATTAGTGGGAACAACTAGTTTACATGTTACTAACAGTGCCTTGGTTAAAGAGCCTGTTGCTGTTTATTTATAGCTTTGAATTCTTTAAAACCAATATTATCTTCTTAAACTTGTATGGTAGTCAGGAGCATCACTTTCTAATGTTTATTGATATATTTAGCGGGAGGGGATCTAAAGTAATGCTTTAAAGTTCAGATTAGATTAATTTCTACCATTTTCTTAAATTCATGGTAGTTTCAGTAATCCCATGGTAACTGAGGACACAAGTTATCTAAATGACTAATGTCATCTTTATGGCTTTCAGAAAGGACAGGAGACCGACAGGTGACTATTAAAGGACTAGCAGCAGCAGCAGCAGCAGCAGCAGCATGATGATGATGATGACGATGATAACGACGATGATGATGATGATGATGATGATGATGATGATGATGATGATGATGATGATGATGATGATGATGATGATGATGATGATGATGATGATGATGATGATGATGTTAAATGTGTTGTTTTAGGAACATCCATTGCAAATACATGGAATTCAATAAACATTGAATAGCATATCATGCAGTTTGTCTGTGCCTTTTCCTCCGTGTTGTCCTGGTTTGCTGTGCTGCCTCCTAGTCGCCACCATGGTTTGCTGTGCTGCCTGGGGATGCTCCAGTCGCTCAGAGAAAGGAGTACGAATGTACGGCTTCCCCACTGACACAGAGCGGAGGAAAAAATGTCTGGCTCAAGTCAGCAGGAGCAATTTCCCGACCAACAGCAAAAAAATATGTGATTTATATACAAACACTGCATTTGCACTTTTTCACAAAACGAAAACCACACCATTGGGAAAGCTTAATGTTTTGTTTAATACAAAAAAAAACAGGGAAAAGCTTGAAAAACACTGAGAGTTGAGACTCAGGGGGCAGGGTGAGGGTCTCAGTGCAGGTATTCAGGCTCCATTGAATCCCCCTCTGGTTCTTGTGCTGAAAGAGGGAGTAACAGACAGGAGAAAGGGTTATACACACACAGCACACCTATTGGATGGGAAATGCCTTTGGGAGATAAGGTGTGGTCACTGTTCCCAACTGAAGTTATGGAACTTTATTATTTGTGAGTTTAACAAAGTATGACAAATGATGTAACAGATGTGATATGAATTTCTATAAAGTTGTCTCACATTCCTGGTCATATTTTATATACAGTATGTAATGAGTATAACATGTCCAGTAAGTATAAAGTGTTTCCTAATACTGTGTATTCAACCACTATGGAATATGTATGTGGGCAGACAAAACTGAGTTGTTCTGTGTGTGAAGTAACCTCAAGTCACTCGTTTGTCAAGACAAATAAGGGCAAGACTAGGCTGAGAGCAGAGGCTATACCCACCATCTTCGTGCATCGCCCTGTGGTCAAAAGGAGAAGGGCCCCTGCACCACGATTCACCCCGGGACCTGTATCTACAAAGCCCATAGCTCATGATCACAGCTATAGTGTGAAAGGTGACACAGGTATAATAAGTATGAACTCTTAGTAACAAAAGTAATATTTCTTATTTTTAAGTGGTATAATATTTTAGATGTTCGAACATTTACAGTGCCATGTCTTCTACTTACATTAGTCTCAAAGATTGAAGGAAGAAGGGAAGGGATCACTGCCCTCCACCTGCCAGCACCCAGCCAGAGGAGCGCAAACAACAACAACAAGCAAGGTGTCCCGTCATGTACCTGGAAGTTTGGGTTGGCAAAATGGAGTAAGAGAGGGACTTGAAAAACCTTGGTGGCTCTCTACTCATGTTGTTACAGTTGTCTTGGTTACATCTCTCAAGTTTTTTTTTGTGTCATTTCCACATCTTTAGAAAATATGAAAAAATTGAAGTGAAGTCAACCTCTTCTCTGGGGAACAAACTTTGATTTCTCTGTCTTGGGAGTTTGCAGTCTTGCAGTTTTGCTCCTCCACCTGCCATACAGTAGGTTACTAACAAGATTACTTATATAATACAGTGATAGAATACATGTTTAGTATGCTTACTTATATAAAACAGTAGTATTAAACTTACCTTGTGTTTTCACTCTCACTTAAGTCCCTCTCCCTTTGCCATCAATCCAAAATCAGCTGAGCTGCAACATTATACAGACAGGTAATAATCAACATAATCACAAGGACACAATATGGCTCTGCTAAAAACACTCACTCTTACACGCACCAAAGTTTATTTATCTAATATTTAACTGCCTCCACCCCCGCATACAATCCCATTTAGAAGCCCCTCTTCTCTAATTCAACAACGTTGGACGAAATGACATTAAGAGAATGGAATTTACAATTGAAAGGCTGTTCAATGTGTGTTGCTAACTTGCTTCGGTATACTAGCTTAATCTGTTATCTGTAAACGTTCCCTAAATCTACTAATTTAGGGATAATCCACTGACATCCTTTAATACACATGTTCATTTGAATCAGATGTACTGATAATATCCGCGATATAAATCTTTAAACTTCTTCTTACCTTTAAAAGTCCGTCTCGAACGGTCTATTATGCTGCAACTCTACTGCTCTGCTAGCCTTGGCGCTAACTTCCGGGTAACGATTGAGAGGCTCCACGATCCGCCATTGCTGTAAAAAAGTGGTCCATTGGAGTGATCGGAGATGTCATAACTCTTCTATTATATGACTCTGATACTACTCAGAAATTGCCGGGATTTGCGTTTGTACCCCCTTAATGTCTGACCAATGGTTGAACAGCATTTCCGAGCACATGACTTGTGTTTAAAGTTTATAGTCCGTTTGAGTTTTGCCCATGTGAACGCAAACCGAACCTTCTGAAAAATGAAACAAGCGCACCAGAGAGCGGACTATTAGGTGTGAATGCACCCTAATATTACTGGGGATTTCGGAATGGTACTGGATTTTGATTTATTGTATCGGCTTCATATCGCAATATATTCCCGAAGTCTGAAATGCAAAAATGTCCCACATTAGGGCAATTCACCCTACATTTAATCATTCAAACAAAATCATATTTCGTTTCATTTTAACGAAATAAATGTGGTTTAATCCACATAATTTACTGTGTTAATTGTTTACTGTAGTATTGTGCACATTACTTTTCGCTGCTTGTTGCACCTGGTTAGAAGCTAAACTGCATTTCGTTGTCTCATTACCTGCAATAATATGTGCAATAACAATAAAGTTGAATCTAATCTTGAGCAGGAACAAATGTATTTAGGCTACTTAGTACATATCTGACATAAACGATTAAACACATTTGTGCATTCTTTAAACCGAGTCAAGCCGAGTCCGGAGGTGGCGGCACATTAAAGTGTGCACCTGATTGTTTAACTTGAAGGTGCCTGATGACATTTAATCTTTCAAACAAAATCATACTTCGTTTATTTTTAACGAAATAAATGTGGTTTAATCCACATCATTTAGGCCTACTGTGTTAATTGTTTACTGTAGTATTGTTTAACTGGAAGGTGCCTGATGCAGAGTCCTGCACGGGTCTGATTTTCAAGACCCGCTCCCGCCCCGCGACGTGCAATACCGAACCCGCCCGCTACCCGCACATATTGCCAATTAGTTCCGCAACCCGACCCGACCCATCGGCACAAGATCCGCAACCCGACCCGAACCCGCATAGCCTAGCCTATATATGAGTAGTGAAAACGTGCAATTATTAACACATGCAGTTGCATATTTGTCTCAAAAACCATGGGATGTTGGTTATTTTCTCCATCTAGGATGACACCAAAAGCCTCCCAGACGTTGGATTTCGCTCTTGAGGAAGTGTTATTGAAAATGCTGTATTCTCCGCTAGAGAGCTTCAGCTCAGCCATTTCGAATGTGGCAGAGCAGCAGATTGATGCGCTGCAGAGGTTATGATTATGCGCGATCCCGCGGGGGAGAAGTCTGAGGATTTAAACATTAAACTAAATTATTATTATTTTAATATATTTATTATGCAATACCCGCGACCCGACCCGCATCATCTTTGTTTTACCCAGAACCGAACCCGGAAAAAAGCGTTTGAAAAAATACCACCCGCGAATCACCTTTTTTGCGGGTCACCTGAGGCAGGACTCTGGCCTGATGTGAACATTTCCAGAAGAACTCTAGCTTGAATGGCCTTTGTATACAGTAGGCCTACAGTACAGCCCAACCATGTACACCTTCCTTTTTTCCCGTCCAAAGTTTGAATTGGATAAAGGTAATGGTTATCGATGGTGCTTTTATAGCATATTGTATAATAACTGTGTGATTTATATTGCTTTTCAAATCAACCTGATCTCACCAGAATGCGTGACTCCACCACGACTCCTTAACACCGCATTGCGTGGTGGAGTCACGAACTTTGTTACATTTACGTGTCGGCACCAAGCAAACAACCGCAATGTAAAGTGAATGAGTCTCCTTTGTCGTGGTGCACACACGCATTTCTACCACATCCTGCAGTGAGCTTTTATTCTATAAAACGTTTTTAAAATCTACTTTATAGCGTGTAGTAACTCACGGGAGGCTTTTTTTATTTTATTTGTATTCATAATAATTTTTATTTTTCGACAGAATGTATTATGGTGCATTAGTTACGAATTTGTGTTCTCAAGAAACAGTGCATTGTGTGTAATACAACTGTGATTTGTATTACATTAGTTAGTTTTTAAGGAAGGCCAGAGCTTCAGCTGTGTCAAATAGATTGTTCCCTTTAGTTAATGTTTTTTAAAAGAACATTATATTCCGATTTGATCATGTCCCCTTTATTGTATTACGGAGAGCAATGTGAGCATCCATTCCCATTGGATAACGCAGGATTTTACACCCGGAAGTAAGTATTCTCTGTCGATTGATCTTACAGTGATATCTGCACTACTCATCAACTCAAAAACACCAGATTGTCCTTGTTGATGACACAACATTGATTGGTTTAAATTGTGTACAATGCTTTTGTAATTTTCCCCTTCGATTCGGAGAAACAAACATTTGTTCAGTTTAGGATGGCCGAAGACACTACACTACCCAGAATCCTCAGCTATCGTTTGGGACTACACCATGTGCTTTGCTTGACAATGTTGAAGGTTACGCTGAGCGACAAACAGCATTTTGAAATGGAATGAAACCCATCGACAGCACACTATTCAAAACAGGAATCGAACGTCTCCTCCCCCCCCTCCCCCCCTCCCCCCCTCAGGTCACAGGCTCCTCCAACAGTGCAACACAATAAAACAGATAAACAGAAAAAATAGTGCAAGTCAATACAAAAAGAAAAAAAGTGAAATAGTGCAATAAGAGTCTATACAAGTGATTGGAATATATGATATATTAGACAAATCATTTCTAAGTAGCAGCCAGATTAATGTTATGGATGTTATTTCAAAGTGCAGGTGTTTAATAGTCTTATGGCCTGTGGGATGAAACTGTCCCTGAGTCTGGTGGTTTTGGTCCGGATGTAAGATAAGATAAGATAAGATGGTACTTTATTGATCCCAATTTGGGACATTGTTTTTGTTGCAGCAGCATAAAAGACAAGACATTTTACAATAAAACAAAACCACAAATAAACAAGAATAGAAAGAAAAGAAAAGAAAATAGAAAATAAACGTGTTGAAATAGAAAATATACATGTAGATATTATATATGCAAATATACATATTCAAAAATATATGACAATGGAATATGGAATATCAAATATTGAACAGATTATATACAGTATGTGTACAATGTACAGCGAGGTTGTATTAGAGAAACTATGGAGCAGAGAGTTCTCTTCCAGCCAGAGGTGATTTATTGTACAGAGTTATTGCAGTGGGCAGGAATGTGTTCCTGTCTGGGTCCTTGTGACAGCGGAGCTGCAGCAGTCTGTTGGAGAAGGACTGTCGACGTTGACTGTCCAGCTGCAGGTGGAGAGGATGGGTGGGTTATCCATCATGGACAACAGCCTGTTCAGTGTCCTCCTCTCCACCACAGCTTCAAAGGGGTCCAGCTTGATGCCGATGACAGACCCAGCCTTCCTGATCCTGCTGGTGTCACCGGCTCTGATGCTGCCCCCCCCCAGCAAAGAAGAGTGCACTGGCCACAACAGACTAGAAGATCTCCAGCATCTTGCTGCACACGTGGAAGGATCTCAGCTTCCTCAGAAAATAGAGTCTGCTCATCCCCTTCTTGTACTCAGCGTCAGTGTTGATCCTCCAGTTCAGCCCATAAGTGCACTCCCAGGTACTGTCGTCTCCACAACAGCCACATCCTCTCCTAGAATGCGGCTGTTGTGCCAGACGGCAGCAGACAGAACAGTTTGTGGCTGGGGTGATGGGGGTCTTTTATAATCCTGAGGGCTTTCTTTAAGGTTAACCAGGTATTTTTACTCCACTACATTTATTTTAGTTACTTTACAAATTCTGATTAATGATGTGAAATATAAACAACCCTGAAAGCAGACTTTAGTTACACCTGAGTACAATTCAGGGAAGGTGATTGTCAAGTGCCAACAATCAGGAGAGATATTTGATTGGAGGGCTGGCTTATCTAAAGCCAGTTGAGTATGAAGCCTGATGTACTTTATGATTCTGTTTTCTTCAAGCTTGTATTTTGTTGGTCGAACGCACTTATTGTAAGTCGCTTCGGATAAAAGCGTCAGCTAAATGCAATGTAATGTAATGTAATGATTGTTGGTGCTTGAGAAGACTAAATATTTATCTGCAGATCCCTATAAAGTATATACATTACTCGTTATTCTCTACAAATAGTTAATTAAAAACTGTATATAATTGCTATTTTGGACATCCCTTTTCAACATTTCAATATTACTCTAAACGTGTAATAACGTGCTTTAACCAGTAGGTGGTTTGGGTTAAAAATATGTCAAGTTTACAGTGTTAACAAAATAAAATATACTGCTGTTTCTGGTTTAGTTTACGACGGATGTATTTAGTTATTGTTTTGATATTTGTAACACAAAGGCGATGGAAAAACCCCACAGCAACACAGAAAAGATGGTCTTAACATGAGTAGTTAATAAAAAACAATAATATCAAAACAAATTATTACTACTAACTTTATTGTGAAATTAAAACAGAACGGTAAAAGAATAGTTTCCGGTCTATTCTGAGCCAGATCTCTGTAGATAAATACAAATACAGAACTACGACAGATGTGTAATATTTAATGCAGCCAAACCATTTATTACAATGCATTCATGTGATGACTTTCAAAGAGTAAAGCAAGCACTGCTGAATAAAGTATGATTTATCTTTTACGAAACGTTTTTTTATATGGAATGCAGTCAACCAATCACAGAGCTTGAGGCAACAGACAATAGCTGAGGATTCTGGGTAGTGTAGTGTCTTCGGCCATCCTAAACTGAACAAATATTTGTTTCTCCGAATCGAAGGGGAAAATTACAAAAGCATTGTACACAATTTAAACCAACCAATGTTGTGTAATCAACAAGGATAATCTGGTGTTTTTGAGTTGATGAGTAATGCAGATATCACTGTAAAATCAATCGACAGTAAAGAGTATACTTACTTCCGGGTGTAAAATCCTGCGTTATCCAATGGGAATGGACGCTCACATTGCTCTCCGTAATACAATAAAGGGGACATTATCAAATCGGAATATAATGTTCTTTTAAAAACCGTTAACGAAAGGGAACAATCTATTTGACACAGCTGAAGCTCTGGCCTTCCTTTAAAACTAACTAATTTAATAAAAATCACAGTTGTATTACACACAATGCACTGTTTTTTGAGAACAAAAATTCGTAACTAATGCACCATAATACATTCTGATGAAAAATTAAAATTATTATAAATACAAATAAAATAAAAGAAGCCTCCCGTGAGTTACTACAAGCTATAAAGTAGATTTTAAAAACGTTTTATAGAATAAAAGCTCACTGCAGGACGTTGTAGAAATGCGTGTGTGCACCACGACAAAAGAGCCTCATTCACTTTACATTGGGGTTGTTTGCGTGGTGCAGACACATAATTGTAACAAAGTTCGTGACTCCACCAGCATTGTGGTGTTAAGGAGTCGTGGTGGAGTCACGCATTCTGGTGAGATCAGGTTGTTTCAAATGAATATATGACCATCCATTTACACGGCTCTTCTCGTCAAGAATATGAATAGAACTTAGTTAGATCACTTTACATTTCTGCAAATTAATTTTTAATCACACACGTCTCCCCACGGCTCCCCGTCCCGAAAATGATAAATAAAATAAAAAGAGGAAACAATTTTCAAGTTCAGTTTTCAACGTTTTATATAAAAAAACTGACATAACAGACACCATACTGTCGGCCTATCTGCTGCGGAAACCAGGACGAGCTATTTCGGGATCTGTTTTTAGGGGGCTCCTCAGTCTCTCATGTACCCGGCTGCTGATGTTATGCCACTGGTCAATGTTCAGATTTGGGAACCAATTGGAAACATAGGACTCAATCTTTTTCAACCTCTTGACGGGAAAAAGGGAAGGTGTAAATGGTTGAATGATGAATAAACAGTGAGGAGGGGTACAGTCTGAATACACTAGATATACACAGCAGCCTAGCCTGTGAGCAGTATGAACACCAATGAGCGCTCAGCTCGAGATACCAGCGAGTCGAGAGAGAGAATGATATCTGCATTTTCTCTTTTGGTTTGATTAGGACACATCATGGGGATTGTGTTTACAAACATTGACCAGACCGTTCACCAGCCCCCACCCCCCATGTTGCCTATGCTGTCCTGTGTTGCGAACTCTTTGTTTAAAACGAATTGGCCATCGGAATGTGTGGAGGAAGGGTCACATTCCACAGCTCCCCCCCCCACACTCTGTAGGTTTTTGTTTGCATATTTCTATGCCGTAATTCATACTGGTCCTCTCACGCACATACATTCTCCTTACAGTATACATACATAGGCTATATGAGTCCGTGTATCTACGGACCATTTGTTTTTATTTATTAAAAAAGTAAACGGAAGAGCGTCTGAGAGGCGTTTTTTTCCCTTTTGCTTTTTACCTTACGAGGGGGGGGGGTATAAATGTTAACAAAACTTAACATTTATACATGTACAGCTTCACACTGCTTTGTGTAGTCAATGTCAAAGATATAGAATACCTTGAAACAGACATCGACTGCCTGAAGCAATGTGTTTTGTTCCAACGCCTCCCCATCAAGAATAACGAACGCCTGAGAGGTGTGCCAAATATCGTTTCCCAGGGACAGGACATATGGGTAAGGTCTTGACACCTTCGCCTTATAGAGGTACTCCACCAAGTTTGTTCCAACCTGAGAAAGAAATAAAGAACACAAGACAAGATAAATTAAACAAAGTAAAAGATTGTGCAAAAGCAAAGAGTAAGCAAGATTTGGCAGTGGCTGATAAAATGCATATTCAGAAACAATGTTCTGAATTATTCTTGAGCCCAGGAATAACAGGCAGTCAGGCACATTCTTAACCACTAAAACTGGACCTAGTTGGCTCTGTACTTTAGACCATTGTTTTCCATCTTCACCAAATCTCTTCGCCAAAAATAGCCGATCTAGCTGCCATTTTTGGATAATGTCAACCCCCCCAAGAATATGGATGCTGGGTTCAAGTGATTAAAAGAATAACATTTCCCTTTAGATATGCAGAGGGACTTACAGGCTTATGATCGATGAAGGCCAACTTAGACTCCTCGATAGTGTACCGGAACACTTTTCGGCCAACCCTGTAGACAGTTGGTGGAAGCAGTGTTGGTAACTGGCTCAGAGCAAGTTCCCCCAAACAATCTGTAGGAAGACAATTTTATAGGTATCAATATGTGGCATGTGCGGTGGTTCCATCCTGGGGTGAACCAGTATCCCTGTCAAGAAATAAAAGTCTTTGGTGAATAGAGATGAGGCACATTTTGATAGCGTGGCGACAACATGTGGCTGAGCCATCTAGAACAGGGTTTGTCTGTATGTCTGTCTGACAACACCGGGCATCAAACAGCACAGAAGTCCGGTACTCTGGTGCTGGGAGATGAGTTATATTGTGTTCAACTGATTGTTTTAGCATCAATTCCTCAATAAAATGTTAATTACTTACGAAGCCACTGCTTGTGTCCGACTCGTCCTTCAAGGAGGGAAACCCATGAATCAAAGCTGCAGCCAAGGCCTTTTTTGTCTCACTGGTAGGACTGCAAACACAGAAAAACTAAATTACCAGCAGAGTCAAATTAGATCTTAAGTATTTCTAAAACATGTGTTGCACCCCAGTATAATGGCTGTAGCATATTCTGCAGCTAATAGGCATCCTAATAAATTAAAAACACTACTGAACGTGTGTTTTGGTACATGTGTTGTGCATGTTTATGTTGGTGGTCTAGGTAAATGTGAGACTTGAAAGTAGTGTCCCGTCTTATCTTTTCCCCTGAAAGAAGATTCATATACCTTTTTCAAACCAACATAACATTCAGCAAAAACCCCACTATTTTTAATTACCTCTCTCCAAACTTCTCCATGAGGTGAGATACCAAAATACGGACAAGGCACTTTCTTTGCGAAGGGATGATCACATCCTCATCAAGGCTCTCCAGGATCAGCTTGCCTTCAGTTGAGCCTGTGAGAATCTGGCGGATATCCTGAGAAAATTGCAAGAAGGGACAACATCACAGATATCGTTTATTAATCTTTAGTGTTGATTAAAGAAAAAAGTGAAACCCAAGTCTTAAAAAGTGGAGCTTACAAATTGTGGAATTATATGTAGTGTTTGAGGTATCATCGCTGGTACGACAGGTGCCGTTTGGTCCTCCATGGAGGGTGGAGTTGTGGCAGTTGGTTGGACATCAGGACTTGTAGGTGGCACAGCAGGTTCAATATAAACAGAACCCAGGTTAATGTAACAAACAGTGACAGCCACATAGAATTGCCGGATGAGCACCAGTAATGTAAATCAGTGTACCACACCAGCAGACTCAGTAGACTGCACACAGTATGCATTGTGTGAAAGATATGCACCACGCCAAAGTTTTGATAAATTCAGAGACCTGTGTAAAGTATGGTTTATATTGACCCCTAAGAGACACAAAACCACTCAGAAACCCTTCACCCGAGTGAATGAAAAATGCGACAAGTTTGAACCATGCAGATCTGCGGCAAATTGAAAAAGATATAAAACAAACATGTAACTTCTTAACTGACAGTGACTACCCGTCACCGTCGGGTGGAAACCGTGTATGTCCAAAATGGTTCCTTTTATAATTTTTAACATTTTAAAATTGTGAAATAGCCAATCGTCAAGCTCCTGACGTTGGGAGCTTGTAGATCTATTTGTACTACTTTTGTACAACACTATGACGAATTGGTACATTTACAAATATAAAAAACATAGTTTAAATATGGAGACACAAGGTTTCTGCCCAACAGCAACGATATGTAGACAGATTAAACAAAAAATACTTACTGTACAATTTATCACATCCATCCCAGTATTTACAGAAACATCCAGTACTCCATTGCATGATCATCCCTGTAGTCCAAAGGCACCTTTTAAGCAGCATTTATAGCTAACCACTAAACAAATATGGCAGGAAAAAATGGACTTGTCGAGTCAAAATGCTATTTACAAAGTGTCATACTACTGTACTGGTGGCAGTAAACTGATTTTCTAAAAAAGTCTATAGCGCAGTGAAATGTATAAACTGTCATCAGTCTCGCTGAATGACTTCACTGCATGTAGGGGATGGTGATCAAGCAGCTCTCTCACATCAACAGCTGCCAAAACTTGAGTGGGAATCACACTGTATGCAAAGAAATGCCTATCAAACCATTGTGTTCCCCAGTTTTATTGTTGGTGTGTGTGATGTTTGGTCTAGTACTAAAATGGACTTTATGAGACCAAATTGGGGCTCCCCATCTGGGTCATAAGACAGGAATACAGTCATGCCTGCTCGATATGCAGTTCCCTTAAAGGTAACCGAGGCTGGTTCATACAATTCACTGAAAAGGGGAATGCCTGTTAGAACACTTTTGATGTCTTTAACTCCCTCAATGTTGGCCAGAAAGGTAGTGTGCCCTGGACCAACTTCTGTATTGTGGCTCAACACAGTTCCACACAAATTATAGCACTGCGCTATCTGATGGCGAAAGGCCATGGTTTTGCAAATGTTTCGGAAATTGCATGTTACATGGCTAACCCGTTTAAAAAAAGTTGTGTTTCGCTTCGAATCTCATAGCCCAAAACTGAGTCAAGGGTCCGAGCTTTTGAATGGCTCTTGGGTAATGGAGCATGAAGTGGTGTTTTGGCAGCAAATAGTGAAGAGGATAGAGCTCCAGGAAGAGAGAGTGATGCTCTTCAAGGATTTTAGCGAAGTACAGTGTTGCTTCAACAGTAAGAGAAGGAGAGAAGATGAACTCCATACATAACAGTAACAGTAGGAGAAGTTTCTATTCCTTGCAATGCATGGGGACCAGGTCACCTATCATTGTCGGCAGCAACCTAAGTAGGCACCACATTTGAGCTGCTGATTGATGCATGGCGTCTTTAACCTTTTTTAGATCATCCTTACTAATTACAGAAGGTTTGTTACCCTCATCACAAAAGCCATAGTCAAAGCTTGTGATTCTGTAGTTTAGTTTGTCAAGTGTTAGATGTTTCTGCTCAATCAGCGAAGTCAACACAAGCTTGACTTCATATGGCCCTACCCTTCCAGTATATCATGCATGATGTCAGGTGCTATGTTGTCGGTTACATGATAGAAAGACAAGTCATTCAAGACACTGTCTCTATTCAGGCCTGTCTGGGAGCGGTCGGCTGTACGCAAATCTGCCTCATGACTATTGACATCACGCAATAGTGCAGGATCTGCCAGCGTCTGAGACCTCCGGGCATCCTTATGTATTCTGCAAAACCGACACATATAATTTCCAGAGAAGCTTTCAATATAGCCAAGCATGGCATTCACGCCCAAATTGTCTCCCACTACCTGGACCACTGTAAACCTTACAACACCTTGAAAGTTGGGGGTATCAACAGTGATGCCATCCCTCTCAAGACACCTGATCTCTTCCACAATAGGGCGCAGCACTGCATCAAGGCCATAGGTCTTAGCGTCATCGGATTTGTACACTGCTAAAAGGAAGTGTGACTGCAAACTTGATTGCAGGTCTGGTGGCAAGCTCTTTAGGGTGAAATATATAAATCCTAACTTGTGAACCCCAGTCTTAGACCCAAGTGGATTGACCAAGTGGTCTCACAATCATCTTGGTAAATCATAAGTGGGATCGAAACCTCTTTTAATAACAGTGGATGCGTTTTACAAAACTGCCCATCAAATAAATCTTGAAGAGCATCACTCTCTCTCTGCCGCCATTCTTGCATGGCCTGTAAAACCCCAGGAATTTCAAGTAGCTTGGTTAGAAGGCGCTGCAGCGGAATACGCTGATATGAATCACGAACTGAGACTTGTCGCACAGTGCCAGTGGCAGAGGCCCTTTGCTGAACAAAGCATGCCCCCCCAGTGAAAATCTCCTCAACTGGCTGAATGAAGTTTCCTGATTTAGCAAAATACTGCATCTGTTTATAATCTGTATCAAGTCCTTTGAAAGGCTCGGCTAATTCCAAGAACTCCAGCCCAAGCTCTTCTACCTCTGGGCTTTGATCAAGACCAAAATGACGAAATAAAGACAAAGTCTTTGATTCTAGTTTACCCACAATATCACCAATTAAACTAGAGGTGTGTTGAACCATAACGTTTAAGTTAGAGAATGTCAAAGAAGGTTTAGACCTCAGATGAGCTAAAAAAAGGGCTACCCGGTTGGTCATGTCATCTTGCCCTAGTTCATCCCATTCATCCTCAACTCCCTGTACAGGCTCATTTTCAGCAAGCTGCATGTCAACAGGCTGGGCTGGACCTTCAAGGGGATCATCGAGAGTATCACTTTGGTTTTCATGCTCCTTTAATAGGTGTCTTCTATAAGACCTTATAAAAGAAAATGTTCTACCACAACCAGTTTCACTACATTGGAAATATGTTGATGAATGGTTTACATGATGTACTGCACGTAAATGTTGAAAGAGAGTCTTGGCATCCCCTGGAATTTGCCTTTTGCATTTAAAGCAAATATATGCCATCTGCAAATGAATATGCGTGTATGGGGGGAGGGGTGTAGCCTCTCACATCTGCAGTGATCTAACTATACTTACAAGTCCTCTACATTTTTTGAGGAACTTAAACCTGGGGCCAGCTTTTGGAATCAATTGGCTGATGGTCCCCTCGTCTAAAAGAAGAAAACTCTCCTCGTCAATTCCCTCGTCTGAAAGACAAAAAACAAAATACAAGGACATATTTAAACCATGGAGAACAGCAAAAAATAAGAGGCTAATTACATGGAAGCTATTGGAATAAAAATGCATTTTCAGTAACATAAAATACAATGCAGTCAATGTCATTTCAAATAATTCCTTTACCTAGCTATACAGACGATCTGCTTGCTGTGCACATAAACAAAAACATGTTCTTACCTTTAAATCTATCAATAAGGTCTGTCAACTGCCACTGTGTCAATGTGTCACACACAAAATCGTCCATTGATCTGAGACAAAAAACACATAAAGAGCTTAATTAAAACAAAACATAAAATGTACATTTGCTTGACTTCAACCTCACTGCTGGGGCTAATTTATTCAGTTGATGAGGCTACTAAAACTGACAAATGTCTGCTTCTCCTATTTATTTATTTGTATTACCTGTTGTATTTAGCACACATGAGCCCCACTTACTATGGTTATTAGCATTGTATTTTATCTGCAGACTTATGGTTATATAAAAGCCTTTATTTGTATATAGAGTGATACACTTTTGTGACTGCTAGAAACAGGTCAACCCACAATAGAGCAAGATTAGTTAACCAACTACGGACAGCAGCCACAGGAACTTTTGCAGTCACAAATTGCTGTGAAAAATTGAGAGAGACCAATGAAAGTGAAAGTTTAGTTACAGAGAACCTGCTTTTTTTTACACCAAACCTTATCAGTCCCCTTATCAGACAGAAGTTGACAATTACTTAGTCATATCCAAACCAATTCAACAGAGCTCTTCAATTTAAAAGACATGGATCCAGCCTTAAGTGCTAAGCTTTAATTGAATTAACAAATCACATTACATAATGTGATGACAGAACTGTAAACAGAATTAACATTTATTTTTATTTAAAATATATAAATAATATTTCACATCAAAAGAAACAGCACCATGGTTGTTTTATTGTAGCTGAAACTTTAACAAATTAAATAACTCAGTTACCTCCAATAATTAACCCATGTTTGTATAATTGTGTTAACTCTGTGTGTTGCTGCTAGCATACATAATACCTGACGTGGAAACGTTACTCGTGGAGGGGGCTACAGAGCAGAGCGGCATCCGTCATGTAACATTAACTGCAGAGCGAAAACCACAGTGGCAGTCAGCTCCGCATGGCAGCTAGCTTGGCAGCTAATGTACGTGACGCAGCCGAATAACGGCGCAACATTCCTTTGTAAAAGGGGCTGATATTACTGACATATAAGCGCCTGGGGTAGCACACTTTCCGTTTAACTTTCCCAGGGTAATTACGTTTTCAATCCTGATATCCTATATTTGAACCATCTTCCTAACTGGCAGTTACACAGACTAGCTAGTTAACGACGTTAGCTTGAGCATGTTCGTCGGCTCATTCGGCTTTTTAAGTGAGATAAAAAAGAACACTAAATAACAAATTAACTATCAACGTTACCACAATATCGCTCATGGACTAGCAGTTGATGACATTTATTAACAGATTCACAGTTAGATGACAATGTTTTCTGCTTACCTCCTCCAACTTTCCCCAACGGTCTTTCTTGTCTCAATGATCTTCTCTCGCGATGATGATGGTTAAGTTTACGGTTATGCCCAAATATCGCGAGTGCACACAGGATGCAGGGGAAAATCTTTCCCGCCAGATCGCGGTCAAAATCAAACAATGGCAGTCTGGAAGTCCCCTTTGTCTCAGTTTATCTCAACATGAATGAATCTAATACATGTGAAATTGTTGCGAATCATGCAAACCAATACCCAATACCATATACATAACCCAGAATGAGTTAAACATTTCATAACCAAATGGTTGGGTAGACAAAAATATTTTGACCCAGCACTTGGGTTGCACAAAAATAACCCAATAGCATATTAATAACCCAGAATGGGTCAAACATTTCATAATCCCATGGTTAGGTAGACAAAAATATTTTGACCCAGCACTTGGGTTACACAAAAGTAACCCAATACCATATTAATAACCCAGAATGGGTTAAACATTTCATAACCCCATGGTTCGGTAGATGAAATAACCCACTGTTTTTTAGAGTGCAGGCTTATTATATTTACAGCCCTTAAGATACAATTTTGTGTTTAACAGCTGACCACCATGACATACTTTGTTTAAGTAGATTGCGCATGAGAGCAAAATGTATAAATATGAGCATTACATTATATGAATATGAGAACAAAATGCATGAATGTGTGAGTGACAATATACAGATGTAGCACCCCAGATAGGACTCACATGGGTGTGTCCCAGTCAAAAGCCCAGCGGATGCCAGTGGCTGGGGGTGTTGCCAAGTTGCTAGAGGGCGTTGCCCAATTTCCCCATTTGTTCAATTACAGGATTTAACCATGAGATGGCGCTTTATTCACAAAATACACAAGGACAACTGGGTGTTGTAGAAACATCAATATTTTAGATCAAATAAAGTATATAGTTTGCTTTATGCAGTATATTTCTTGTAATATTGTTGGGGTGTACAGTGTGTACAGGTGTACGGTACACAGTACAGTAGATTGAAGTAAATCAACTTATACATTAAGATAAGATAAGATGGACCTTTATTAATCCCGTGGGGAAATTCAGTTGTTCAAACAGCAACAGGGTGAGAGTGAAAAACAGGACAGCACAGATTCACACTGATTAATAAAATCAAAAATAAGATGAGCGATAAAAATAATAATAATGAGAAACTATGAAATAAGAAATGAATAAAACTAAAATGTAATTATCATATCATATATTATAATGTATTGTATTATTAAGTAATATCATACATTAACCCCATTATAGCAGATGCCACATTGAATGGATGAACACATTTATGCATCAATAATTACAACGGAGTATTTCTAAATACAAGTTGTAAAAATACTTATATGTATTTAATATTAACCCTTTGGAGTCGACCGTCATGCCGGCGTGATCAGATCACATGTCCTGTTCAAGCCGGTGCCGCATAAAAACAACAGTCCGGACAACATTGCCGTGTGTTTCTGTCGAAAGTACTGGCTTGAAACTATATCCCAGTATTTGTTTCATGCAAAAATACCCAGTAAACACGGAGATACGATGATATAAAGTTAATACATTTTAAAAGTGTGAAAAATGGAAGCACATATTTGAATATCTTCGCCGTATTTGATCATTTTACGAAACGGAAAACACTGGAAACTGTAGATTCTGCTCAACAGGATGTATTTACCAGGGAGGGGGTGAGGTAATCAGATAAACGGAGTGATACGAGATGAAAAGAGATGAAGAGGGACGGCGGGAACCGAAGAGAGACGGCGGGAAATGGAGAGAGACGAAGACATGCGGCGGGAGACGAAGACAGGCGGCGGGAGACGAAGAGACGGCGGGAGACTGCGATTGAAGTAAAGTGACAGACAAACATTGAGAATTTAGATATAGTTAGATAGATTTAGAGTTTTGAAGATTCAACTATGATGAAGAGAACTCTGAACGTGAGTCAAGCTTTAAGCTTGTTTTTTGACCTGGAGGAGGAGTAACCTGTGATGTTGCCCTCTGTGCCGTATTTGACAGAAACCGCTTTGAAGCGTGGCACAGATAAAGACAGAAAAAAACAGATTTTTGTACATAATGTGTATATATATTATATATATTAGGGCTGTCAAGTTAACGCGTTAATAACGCGTTAACGCAAAAAAAAATTAACGCCACTAATTATTTTAACGCGATTAACGCATGCGTATTTTTTTTCCTCGGCCGCCCCGTAGTTTCAGAGCACATCAAGTTTAAAATACCATCTACAAGCTGATGCTGACAGCCCCGCTCCTGCCGCCCGCTTGTGGCAGACCACACTTCCACGCTCACCGGCAGGCACCGACTGGCCATTGGGAGGACCGGGAGGGTGTGTGTGTGTGTGGCCCGAGCGAGCGAGAGAGAGACCTTACGTGCATTACCGTACCGCAGTGTGAACGCGGCTATTGTTGTTGTTAGCATCTGGTGCTAGCTAGCTGCGCTAACGGATATAAGGAGCTGTTTAAATGAAAACAGAGGAGCGCACTATCCACACAACTGCGCCGAGCACTTGACTTGATGCAGGCAGCCAGACAGCGGGACATTGTAGGAGAAGTCAGCACACTCATGATTGCAGCAACATGACACACACACGCACACACACACACACACACACACACACACACACACACACACACACACACACACACACACACACACCCACACACACAGTATGAGAGGTTCCAGGTTGTTGTGTTTAATATTCATGAGAATATTTGTCATTGTTCAAATGATAATAAACATTAGCATAAAGCATATTTGTCCACTCATATGTTGATAAGATTATTAAAAACTTGAAAAATATTCCTCTAAGGTACATTTAGAACAGATACAAAATTTGCGATTAATTTGCGATTAATCGCGATTAACTATGGACAATCATGCGATTAATCGCGATAAAATATTTTAATCGACTGACAGCCCTAATATATATATATATATATATATATATATATATATACACTTTTGCCTTATTAGAATGAAATCCCATGCTACCTCAATCAAACTTTCACATTATCATAGTGACATCCCATGTATATATTTCCAGCTTTTAAATGGTTTCGTTGTGTATGTTTGTGTTACCTCTATGAAAAATAATATCATTTTCAAAATCTGTGTTTATGTTTTTTTTGTGATTTTGGGTCCAAAATGTTCATATAGTAGAAGATCACTGCTCTAAACAAAGTCAAAAATCCTACATCCATACGAAATAAATATAATTAATTATGATGAATACATTAAGTCTTGTTCATTGTTTTTCACTTTTATTAAATGTTTGATATTTCCGGTGGAAATGGTGGACTATCGGACATTCAAAATGCAGCATATTTTCGCTCACACATATATTCTCCTTTTACATACATACATTTTCACTCTTACACACATATATTCTCCTTTTACATACATACATTTTCACTCTTACACACATATATTCTCCTTTTACATACATACATTTTCACTCTCACACACATATATTCTCCTTTTACATACATACATTGTGATAATTTTTTGAGACTTTCTGGTGCATCTGGAGCCTTCTTTCCACCTTTCTTAAGCTCTTTTCTGTTCTTTTGGTTTTAGCGCCTAACCGACGCGCTCACACATCACTCAGAGATACGTTTGTTTTTGGTACATTTATTTCCAAGTTATCGTATCTTACCAGACGAGGTTGAAACTAGTGATGTTACGTATTGCGCCGAGGCTTCGGAGCGTGTGTCGAGTAATCCCCGAAGCTTTTTGTGAAGCCTGTATCAAGGCTTGTATCGTTTTGGGCCAGTGACGTCATCGATGACAAACGAAGCCTCGCTGCCTGTCGATACCACGTGACTGCTTCAGGAAGCGCTTCAGATCTTGGCGCGAGCTTCTGACAGATAAAAACCCATGGGATTCGAATCAAGATGTGTGAACCTTGTGAGAGGAGAACACTGTCGTTTGCCAGTTTTGGTTGTACGATATTTTTGCAACTCGTTAGAATGGAGCCAGCAAAGAAGAGAAGGACTTCCCCTGTGTGGGAACACTTTGATCTGATTTCACCCAATAAGGTAGATTGCATACATAGTATATTACAACAGATGTATTATGTTAGATTTTGTATGGTTCATTTTTTTACTTTTTCTATTTCATTCAAAGGTGAAGTGTTTATTGTGCTCCAGGGAACTGGGATACAATAACAACACTTCTTCCATGCTAAGGCATTATCGTGCCATACATGAGAACAAGGAGGGACATGCAGGTGGACCTGCGAAAGGTTTGTCATTTAATATTTTGGAATAATATATTTTATAATTTAACCATGTTAACTTTATCATGCAAATAAAAGAAAGTTACAAGATACTCATTCTTAACACAGCTTCCCCAGCTAGGCCTACCAGAAAACAGGATCTGGATGAGGCCTTGGTCAACCTGATTGTGAAGGATACACAGCCCTTCAGTGTTGTGGAGGATGTGGGATTTAGGGCATTTGTGGCCTTATTGGATCCAAACTATGTCATCCCCACACGGCAGGTGTGTAAGATTTCATGTATAGAGCAAAATATTATTTTTTCATGGCATTTGACAATTAACCAGTGATTTCCCCTCTTTGAGGCTGTTAAGGCTATGGTGGATGCCAAGTACATTCTGGAAAGGAACAAGGCCATAGCTGACATGCAGAAGGTGGCTGCAGTGAGCCTGACCTCTGACATGTGGACGTCCATCAACATGGATGCCTATCTGGCTGTAACCTGCCACTTTGTTGACGATAACACACGTCTCAATTCTGTGTTGTTAGGAGTGCAACAATTTCCCCATACACACACTGCTGAAAACCTGGCCAGAGTGAAAGTGTCCCTCATGGAGGAATGGGGAATCACTGACAAGGTCACTTGCCTTGTGACGGATGGTGCAGCCAATATGATTTCCTGTGGCAAACAATTAAAGCTACGTCATGCAATATGCATTGCACATACACTGAATTTGATTGTCAAAAAATCTCTTGACATGACCCCTGTGCTGTGTGATATTCGAGCCAAGGCAAGAAAACTGGTGGGATATTTCAGGAGCAGCACCCTTGCTAAGGTATGTGCTTTGACCTTTCTTACATTTGTTAATAATGAATAATAATAATAATGCTATGTTTATGTTACTGCTAATTTGACAATTAAATACATCTTTAATTTTGTGTTAAAGGAGAAGCTTGTATCGGTGCAAAGGCAATTGGGAAGGCCCACACTGAAGTTCCTGCAAGAGGTGGAGACCCGCTGGAACAGCACATATCACATGCTGCAACGGCTGGTGGACCTCAGAGAACCAGTTGGTGCGGCATTAGCCAGTTTGAACACGGGCATCACCACACTGACCTCTGCTGAGTTCACCACCATAAGTGGGTGCCTCTCTCTGCTGTCTGGATTCAATGATGCCACCATTGAGCTTTCTGAGGAGAAAATCTGGTTCCAAGGTTGTGCCCCTCCTCAAAATGCTGGAGCAAATGCTTCATGAGGAGATGGCAAAAAGTACAGTAACAGTGGCCAAAGAAATGGGAGAACACCTCTTAAGGCAGCTAAGAGAGAGGCTCCACACACTCCAATCTATGAGCATCATGTCATTGGCAACGCTACTGGACCCTAGGTTCAAACTGATCGGATTTTTTAGCCTTTTAAAAGCTGCAGAAGCCACAAAAAGGCTTGTGACTGAATGTGGTGCACTGATCCGAACACCTGAAGCCGTGCAGCCCCAAGAAAGTCCATCCACATCTCAACCTGAACAAGAAACCCCAGGTAATTTTTATTAATTTTAAAGCAATTTGAAGTAATTGCTACATCCACTGACACTCTCTGTGTATACTTTTCAGGAAACAAACTCTGGCATAAATTGGATCAGACTGTGAAGATGTCCAGGAAGACCAAGAATGCCACAGCTGACGCAACTGTTGAAGTCCAGCGGTACCTGGCCGAACCAAATACCGGACGCTTGGAGGACCCTCTGAACTACTGGCAGACACAAAAACATGTTTATCCAAACCTGTATAAACTTGCAGTCACTTTTTTGTGCACACCTGCTTCCTCAGTCCCGTGTGAAAGGGTATTTTCAAAGGCAGGAGAAGTTGTGTCAAAGAAAAGAAATCGCCTAAGCCCAAAAACTGTGGAAAAAATATTGTTTTTGAACAAAAACCAATAAAACTGTTCCATGAATCACAAGCATTTTCACTACTCTCTGCAAAGTCACACAAGCACACCCACTGCCCTCTACAAAGTCACACAAGCATATTCACTGCCCTCTGCAAAGTTAAACCCTTCTTCTTTTCCAGTTTTCGAACATATATTGCTTCTTTTGTCTTTATAGAAGGCAGCAGACATTTACATTTATTTATGTATATAACAACAAGATACTGTGTTGATACATTGTTTTTATTATTATATAGTCATTTTAAAACACTTACTGGTGCAACATTCTGTTAATACAGGATTACAAATACATTTTACATATTTTACACTTTTGTATCATTATTTCCAGTATTTTTAGTATGTCAAAGATTACAAATAATATGTGGCTGTTTTATACCTGTTCACCAACAGGGGGTCTCGTGTGCACATGAAGCTCATGATGAAGCCTCAGGTGAACCTTTTAGTGAACCGATTTGCTGGAAGCAGAAAGTGCTTCAGATCGGTTGAACCACAACGCTCATAATACCCATTGATGTATAATAAGAACCAGATTACCCCTCCTGTACCCGGGCCCGGTGACACGATGGAATTAAGAGAGCTCAGACCCTCACTCATATAGAGGTTGGAACATGTTTTAAGTATAAATAAATAAAAGTAGGAATAAAAACATCAATGAATGAATAAATACAGGAATAAATAGCGTGCAGTGTTTTCATATGAATTCAGTGTGTGTGTTGTGGCTCAGCTGGAAAGCAGTTGACTCATGACCGCAGGGTCCCTGGTTCAACGACTGGTCAATACGTCTTTTGTTTTGTTTATAAAAGCTACAGCTAAATGAGAGGCTTTTCAATCACAATCATGAAACTGGAATAAAAACAATATTGTTAACATGAAAATATGATTTAATGTTCGTTGCTTAGAGTTATTCTAAGGCTTTACTCATTGGGAACTCGGTATGGGATACAGCACACTGTTGAGATGTCCAATCTGCATGTTTTACACACTTTGACCAACAGGGGGGGTTAGTGTTCAGAGTAAGCACATGATGAAGCCTCATGAGATGAACCCTTTTGTGAACCAATTGGCTGGAAAGCTTCAAAGCTTCATAAGGCTTCATCTCGCCATCACTAGTTGAAACAGTGTTCGTCCTTTAAATAAACAAATAGTCTCTTCTCTGCAGTGCAATGCAGCGGTCAAACAACCGTGTGGCTTCATAACCCAACTAGCACACAGAGTATAATCAGCAGGACTCTTTTAACCAGCTGAGGCAATCACAGCACCAATCAGCCGCTCCGCCCAGCCGTGGCTGCGGATCACGATCACCTGACACCAATCAATTATACTCCATTACATGTCCTTATTCTGTTTTGTACTGTTTTCTACGTCATACCTTTTTATATTTGTAATAAATCTCGTTTTTATGGTTCATCAGTGTTGTTTTCATTTGTGGAGGGATGAATGAGTAAATAAATGAATCAATGGACATTGGTATAAGTAAGGCAAGGCAAGTTTATTTATATAGCACTTTTCAACACAAGGCAATTCAAAGTGCTTTACAAAAAATGAAAGACATTAAGAAAATGGCATTTAAAATCAGTCATTAAAAAGAAAAGCTAATAAAATAAACATTAAAAGAAAAAATACATGGATAAAAGTTACAGTGCAGTCTAAGATATGAATAGTTCAATTAAAAGCAGCGACAAAAAGAAAAGTCTTCAGCCTGGAAGTACTGCATTTTATTGATCTAAATTACTTAACGTAACAAGTTAACCTTCTTCTTGGACGCAGCTATGTATGAAATCAAGTCATTTTAAGAGTGCATTTAACGTGTACAGGGTAACAACAGACAGACAAAAAGTCCTCAGTCTAATGGAATAATCCACGAGCTCAGCCTATGAACCTAGCGATGCGAACATGGTAGTCCAGGAATGATAGTTTGATACATTTGAGTTTAATATACTTTATTAATTCCCGTGGGGAAATTGTTTGTAGCTGGAGTTGGCTGATAAACGCTGCTAGTCAATGTTGATTCGATGGTCAACTCTGTTCCCAGATAGTAAAACCTCTCACAAATACCGCGTATATAACGCAAACACCTCGGACTTAGTGATGTATTAAGACATATGACAAAACATGACATAAAACAAGCATACAGCACTGTTTAGAATCCATTTGGTCTGGTTTAGCACAACCATGTAGGCGGCCATCTTTCACTTCTGTTGACAATATGCAGCTACCCAATTGGTGTAGCACGATCATGTGACGAACCGTGGCACTACTTTGGACCAAGATATTATTACACTAGTTTAGCCAATAATTACGTGCCTAGAAGAATTGGCAGGAATTTTAGCGACAAACTTTTTTTTGGTTGATAAGCATGACTCGTTCTTTTTTATGAACTAAAGATTGTGTAGTTCCACTTCTGTGGAGTGGGATTTCTTTTCTAGAGGACTTTTCGAGGTTCACCTTGCGGCCTACATGTAGTAACGGTAACCGAGTTACTTTGTAACGCGTTAGTCCCAACACTGCTGATAAGTCACATGTTTCCTGCCTGGCCTTGCCCGTGGCATTAGTTTATCATTACCGGGCGCCGTGCAAGGAGCCCCCGAGCCAAACAGCAGCAACCAGCACGTTGCAAAAGTCTCAATAGTAAACTGTGCCGCCGAAACATAATTTCAGCCAATCAGCGGCGTCAAATATTTTGGTCACGAGGGCTCACACGTCGGCGCCCACGTTGCCAGTGGAAACGCAACCAAAAACAGGCCCCGCACTGTCTGTGTCATGGCGAATACAGTCGCTGGTTTATTTATGTCTGTAGGCCGTTGTTATGAGTGTGGAGTGAGCATATACAACGTTAGCTTAGCCCGGTCGACCCAATCTCCATTCAGAAAACAAGCATTCTAAAAGGTGTTTCGTCTGCCGTCTGTCTGCAGACTTGTCAAAGCATTAATACATGGTTTTTACTAACCGGTATCAGTATGTTGTTACGTCGGCATCATTTAGAAACGTGTATTACAATTTAATCACGGTAAAATATGTTCATTTTGTTGTAGTTGTAGCTCCCGAGCGCGTCTTGTTTGAATGATGCGAGTAAACACAGCCGCGGTGAAACTCGAGCGACTAGAGCAATGCGATAGGAGCGCTTAGAGCGAAGCGAATATTCGCATCGCGTTCGGTCCGACCGCAGCATTAAAGCGAGCACTGGAAACGTGCCATTACATCACCAGAAGTCCTAATTTAAGGAGTCATTTCTCCCAAAAAATATTTTTTTTTACTCACCATATCAACAGCCCCACCAAAAATATTTCCACCAGCCGCCACTGGTTTACACATACAAGGAATATGCTTTGATATCTGGTGGTGCGAACATAAACAATCTCAAAAAGTAAATTGCAAAGTAAGTAAACACATTTTTAAGAAACTATTTAGCATTAAAAAAAGGATTCTAAAGGGAAGTATTTACACCAAATATAAATGTAACTACTGTATACAAACAACCTCAAAAGCTAAAAAACACTTAGGACAAGCTAGAGTGTATTGGTCTGGATAATGACGTGTGAATAGAGCGGGGCGGTGACAACGTTAAGCAGCGCAAGGGATCCATCGACTAAAAGCAAAAGCGTTTTCCACTGGATTTTGGAATATTCCAGAAAATCAGATCTGCGACAAACACTTGTTGTGATACTCAGCGGGATAATCTCCACAGATTAACAGTTTTTAGGATGTTTGAAGCGTAACTGCCATAGCCATAAATTAAAAAGCTAACGCTGACTTCCGGTGAGCAAGGCGAGTGAGATGGCTGCTTAATTTTGAGCTCTTGATAGCGATTGGAAATCAACCCCCTTAACTCGCCTAGTAACATACAAATTGATGCAATCTTATTGGAATGAGAGGGGGAAAGAGAACTATAAGTCAAAAGAAAGGTGACAAACTAGAAATACAGAACTCACCGGGGATGGAAGACGCTCGAAGCTCCGTTAGCTCTGTTAGCTCACAACAGGACTCGGCAGACACCATGCGTTCAATGCTCCAGGAAATACGCGATTTCAGGGCTGAGCATAAAGTGGACTTAAACAAACTCAAAGAAGAAATCAAAGGAGACATGAAATCTGAACTCGAAGATATAAAGCAGGAAATGTACCAAAAACGTTCTGCTAACTCCGCACTAACACGAAACTAGGCCCACGAAACTAGGCTGAAAGATGCAGAGCAACGAATCGAGGAGGCGGAGACAGCAGACATGGCTATGTCAGATGCGTTGATTAAATCAATGAAAGAACAGAGAGCCATGCAGGGGAAACTTGTGGATTTGGAAGGCCGATCCAGGAGAAATAATATGCGCATTTATGGAGTACCCGAAGAGAAGAAAGGTAACTCCATGTCTGACTTTGTGGATCAACTTTTGAAAACTGAACTAGCTTTACCGGACACCAACCTACAGATACAACGCACTCATCGAGCTGTGGCTCGCAAACCGGAAAGGAATGCACCGCCAAGGTCCATAGTGGTGAACTTTCTGGAGTTTACCACCAAAGAAAGGGTTCTGAAAAAGGCCTGGGAAAAGAAGATACTGATGGAAGGGCGACGTCTATCGTTCGATCACGACTATGCAACGGAGGTCGTCTTGAAACGCAAGCAGTATGTGGGAATAAAGAGGGTCGTTAAAGAGAAGAATATACGTTTCCAGACTCCTCTTGACAGGATGCTCATTCACTGGGACTCGGGAACACGCTCAGCGCAGGAGCTGAGGAGGAGAGGTTTCTCCGTGGAGATACCAGACCGCAACACTGCGGAGCTGTACCCGGAGATGGAGTGTCTCCACCAGACCAAGACATGGCAGCGCGTCGCGTAGTGCAGGTGGGGCCGAGATCACGAGCAGAGTAAGGAAGAGGCTACAAGAGTATGAGCGGATCCCTCCCGGGACTAACGGATTCATATTATATATCCACTGCATATATTTGTCACGACTTCATTTGGATTATATGAATGCTATCGGGTGCCGTTGGACTACTAGGATGCGTGAGATTGCGTGTTTCACCTCTAGTGAGGGGCCCTCCAAGAGGAGGCTCTTCCTGCCAACGGGGACTTAGGGTGGCGAGGAATCACCCTACCTTGGAAGTCTACGTTTTTCTTTTTACGTTCTACGTTCACTACATGTGGGCCAGATGTTCAGGTCTGTGTTTTCAGTTGTCTGGAGTTTTGTGGATGCAAAGGATTGGGTAATTTAAATGCCGTACAATAATATAAAAGTGGTGTCACTTAATGTAAATGGGACGAATAATCCAGTTAAAAGGAGCAAGGTCCTGGCTAAATTGAAAAAAGAAAAGGCCCAAGTACTATTTTTACAAGAAACTCATCTGCCTCAACAGGAGCATGACAAATTAAACCGCTTTGGTTATAAAAATACATTCTATAGTTCGTACAAACCTAGCCAGAAGAGGGGAGTGGCTATCCTTATTTCAAATGCAGTTCAATTTGAACTCCATAAAGAAGTTAGGGACAAATATGTATTAGTGAAAGGAAAGCTTAAAAATGCCCTCCCCAGAGAGCAACAAATCTATTTTTTAAAATCTGTTTGATGTCATTGCATTAGAGACTGAGGGTATTTTGATATGTGGAGGGGATTTTAATGTGGTCCTGAACCATAACATAGACACTACAAGCTACAAAAATAGCAAGAAGCACCTGACCAAGTTTGTCAATGCGTCAGTGCAGGAAATGGGACTAATTGATATTTGGAGGGAACTTCACCCCCTAGAACGGGATTATACACACTATTCGGTACCCCATTCTGTGTACTCCTGTATTTTAATAAATACAGGTGAAAGTCACAGGATCACAGAGAGTAAAATCGGCGTGGCAGATGTTTCGGATCATAATATGATTAGCTTGTCATAAATCTGAATAGTAGACAAAAGAATACAGTGTGGAGGCTCAATGTGGGTGAAATTGAAAAAAAGGCAAGGTTTTTAAAGCAGTCTTATTACGAATCAGGCCCAAAAGCAGCTAGGCTCCTGGCTAGCCTGCGCAAACAGCAGGCCTCTAATACGATTTATAGAACAAGGGACCCCCAAACTAATCAACTATTGTATGCGTCAGATGAGATAGAAAGAATATTTGAAGAGTACTATAAGACACTCTACTCTAATCCACCATTAGCTGATGAAAGCACAATAAGAAACTTCCTTAACTCGCTTGATCTGCCATCTATAGGTGAGATACAGAATGACACCATTACGTCACAATTTACAGTTGATGAGCTGGAAGCTAAAGACCAGTAAATCACCGGCAGCGATGGGTTCCCAGCAGAGTTCTATAACACGTTCACGAAGGAGCTAACACCTCTGCTTCTGTCTTGTTTTAATTGGACTCTGAAAGAAGGCAGGGCTCCCCCATCTTGGAGGGAAGCAATTATTTCCATTTTGCCTAAGGAAGGCAAAGACAAAGACCACTGTAAAAATGATAAGCCAATTTCTCTTTTAAATGTGGACTACAAGCTGTTTACCTCAATCATCTGTAAAAGATTTGAGACTTTCATGCCAGATCTTATTCATGAAGATCAAACTGGATTCATTAGAAGGCGTCAAACACAAGACAATATCAGAAGGACTCTCCATATTGTAGACAATGCGCATACAAAGGGCACAAGTATGGTTCTGGTTAGTCTGGATGCAGAAAAAGCGTTTGACAGTGTCAGTTGATCTTTTTTATATGAAGTACTAAAGAGGTTTGGTTTAAATGAAAATGCAATTCGGTGTATTAAGACTATTTATCATGAACCTACGGCTAGGATCAAAGTAAATGGGAGTTTGTCCAATAGGATTCAACTCTCTTTGCTTTATTTGTTGAACCATTGGCGCAAGCAATAAGGCGTGAAGATCTGCAGGGTGTCACTATAGGGGGGGGAAGATCATATCATATCATATCAAAATGGAATTCCAAAACAATGACTTATCTTGGTGTAACTATAACCAAAACATTTTCTAACCTGCCAATTATAACAAAATTGATGACAATATCCGAAAGGATGTAGAAAGGTGGTCCACCCTCCCTTTAGACTTCAGTGCCAGAATACAAACGGTTAAAATGAATATCCTACCTAGGCTGCTGTATTTTTTTCAGTCTCTTCCAATTGATGTTCCACAAAAAAAATTCATAACCTGGGACAGGATGATTTCTAGATTTGTTTGGAATAGCCAAGAATATGATTTACGACACTTCAGTTGCCTAAAAGTAAGGGGGAAATGGCTTTACCAAATCTTAGGGAATACTTCTATGCAGCCCAACTCAGACCTTTGGCCTACTGGTGTAGACCAGATTATGAGTCTGGATGGAAAGCCATGGAAAGGGAGGTGCAGGGTCACCACATGCAGGCCTTGGTGGTGAAATGGATCCGATAGTTGCGTTTACACTAGAGGTCTGGAATGCTGTAGTAGCAAAATACAAATTAAAGAGAGGGATACACACGCTGAGGTGGTTTGCATACGATTCCAATTTTAAACCAGGGGTGTACGATCCAGCATTCAAAGGATGGGTACAAAAGGGCATAACAGCAATGTGTACAGTTACAGAAAAGGGTGAATTGATGGGTTTTCAGGAATTACAGGCAAAATATGGTGTTTCAGACGGGGATTATTTTAGATACATGCAGTTAAGACACTATTTTGTAAAAGAGATAAGGCTAAATGCAGATGAATCTGTAGATACTGTAACTGGGGTGGTTGTGGATGCGTATCAGCAGAAGGGCTCTCGGATCATCTCTACGTTCTACCAGGCTTTGGGGAGAAACAGGCGGGAATGGACTATCTACATAAAAGCAAAATGGGAAGCGGAGATACAAATACAAATTTCAGAGGAAGAATGGTTTCAAATGTTCGAGACGCAATTTACAAACTCATTAGTATGGAGGTAATTCTGCTGGAAGAACCTGACTCGCTTTTTCATAACACCCAAAATAAAGAGCAGGCAACTTGGTGTACAGCAACAGTGTTGGAGGTTGTGTGGGAACATGGAGGCGGACCACTCGCACATTTTCTGGAACTGTAGAAAGATAAGGTCATATTGGGAGAAGGTTAATGCAGTTGTCAAAATTATTTTGGGTTATGGAATCCCAAATACCTGCCCGGTGATGTATCTTGGGAACATTAAGGATGTTGTGATGGGAGGCGATCTATATTTGATTAAGGTTTTACTTGCAGCGAGTAAGAAAGCTATAACCAGAAATTGGCTTAATGTGAACGCTCCAACTCAGGAGCAGTGGCTGGAAATTGTTGAAGATATTTCTGTCATGGAAAAGTTGACATATGTTTTGAGAATCCAAGAGAATGCATTCAATAGGAAATGGGAAAAGTGGAATATTTACATTGTTGACACCAATGAGTAAGTGAATGACTAATTCAATCTTGTACGGTATGTGTGAATATTGAAGGTCTTCAGACAACTAGTATGTATTGTGTTTTATTTTACAACTGATTTGTGTGTATTATGTTTTGTTGTTCTGTTATTATTGTTGTGAAAACTCAATAAAAATATTGAGTCTAAAAAAAAAGCTCACGCTAGGCCAGGGGTTCCCAAACTTTTTCAGCATGAGACCCAAAACAGAAATGTTGTGGTCCTAAGGGACCCAAGCTCAAAACATGTCATGATTTTCCATAATATCTACAGTTATAAACAAAGAATGCAACACACCATGAATTTAAAGAGTCTGTGACAGCCTCCCAACAACTGTTGTGCAATGAAATATTGGGCTACTAGTAATCTCGAACCGTCAGTTTAAAAAAGAAAAAGCGATACCGTTCCGTTAAATATCAATAATTTCGAACATCGCGGGAAATTCCTTCGACTCATTTTGAAGTTTTGGGGGAAGCCGGAAGTGACGTCAATGCGGGAACGCTTCGAGAGCCAAACACGGACAAAGTGTGTTGTCATGCGTAGAAATGGTGAATTACTGAGATTAGGCACGTAAATAACGTTTTAATGAAGTTGACTACAGTATATTCATATTTGTCAGTGCTTTCATGTCAATTCGGCGACATAAACATAAATGATCGTGGTGAAGATGATGATTACATTAGGATTACAAATCGGGAGTGAGAGCTGCTGAATTTCCTCCCGTTGGATGTGATATAAAAACAAATCGATTATTTTTGTGGTTGTAAACTCAGGTGGATGAAACTACATTTATTAGTGCTTTCATGTCAATTCGGCGAACATATGATACATTAAATGATTGTTTGTTTGAGCCGGTCTGCATTTCCTGATGAGAAAACAAACCGATGCTTTTTGTAGTTGTAGTACACCAACAACATGGATTAAAAGTGTGTTTTTTTATCACAATGTTGGGGAAATTAATGGGTAAAATGCACGGATTATTATTATTATTATTCCCACTCCGATCGGGACACTAGGTCCACCGTTTCCCCGCAGCGAGGCTCTCCCCATTGACAGTTTACGTGGGCTGGGTGCAGTGGCGGACTGGCCATCAGGACGAATCCCGATGGGCCGGTACCGAAGTGGGCCAGTCGGATAAGTCACCAGCACATCCCCCATAGGCGGCGCGTGAGGCTCAGGTTTGAGAAGGCTAAATAACTTATTTTACCTGACGCTGCCCGCCTCCGGCGTCTATAGAAAATAGATCAACTCAGTGTGCGCAGCTCCAACCTTACTAGCATCCACATGAAGAATGAAGGGCTGGTCCATCTGGGGTGCTGCTAGGACAGGAGCCGAGCACAACACAGTTTTCGCAGCCTCAAAAGCCTGTTGACATCGAGGAGACCATTCAAACTTGACCCTGGGGCTGAGAAGAGAGGTGAGGGGCGCAACCACCGTAGAAAAATTCTGACAGAACCCACGATAGTACCCCACCATGCCCAGAAAACGAGAGAGTTATTTTCTGGTTGTGGGAACAGGGAACCGGTCAATTGCCAGCACCTTTGCCCTCACTGGCTTAACCTGTCCTTGGCCAACTACTTTACCCAGGTAGGTGACCGTTGCCTTAGCAAACTCACACTTTGCCAAGTTAACGGTCAGACAAGCCCAGGCAAGACATTCAAACAGCGCATTAATGTGTTGGAGATGTTCCTCCCAAGTGTCACTGTATACCACAACATCATCCAGATACACAGCACAGCCAGCAAGACCTGACACCACCTGGTTCATCAGGCGTTGAAACGTGGCTGGGGCATTACGTAACCCAAATGGCATTACGGTGTATGAGTACAACCCACTGGACGTGATAAATGAGGCGATCTCCCTAGCTCTTGCCGTTAACGGGACCTGCCAGTAACCCTTTAGCAGGTCAAATTTACTGACAAACTTAGCAGAACCGACCTGGTCCACACAGTCCTCCATGCGAGGGAGTGGAAACGAGTCAGGTTTGGTCACTAAATTCACCTTGCGGAGATCAGTACATGGTCTAAATGTACCATCTGGTTTCGTAACCAGCAAACAAGGAGAAGACCAACTAGAAGCACACGGCTCAGCAATGTTATTCTCCAGCATATACTTAACTTCTGCCTCTAAATGCTCTCGTTTGTCCGGAGACATGCGGTAAAAACGCTGTCGTACCGGTTCAGCATCACCCACCTCAATATCGTGTTCTATAAGGTGGGTGCGAGATGGAGTGTCTCCAAACAGGCAGGGGTAGTTTTTAACTAGATCGACCAACTCTGTGCGCCGCGGTTCGGTTAAATGGCCCAGCATTCCACCCAGATTAGCCAGTGACTCCGAATTCTTAAGCTGTCCTCTCAACAGACCATCATCTGGGGAATACTCCTCTTCAACCGTAACCCCTTGCCCCACATCCAGAGATGGTGACGGGTGACCCACTGTCACCACTGCAGCATCTGAGGAAACAGAACAAACCACACCTGGCACAGGTTTACGGGAAAAATACGGTTTTAGCAAGTTTATATGGCAAAACTGCACCGACTTCTTCCGGTCATGGGTCGCTATCAAATAGTTGAGGTCTGACAACTTCTTGGACACTGTATAAGGGCCAGAGAACTTGGCCTGAAACGGGGAGCCAACTACAGGCAGCAGTGCCAAAACCTGATCCCCAGGACTCAACTCACAACGTTCTGCACGTCGATCATAGAGGCTTTTCATTTTAGTTTGATCAGACTGTAGCTTTTCTCTTGCCATATGATTAGCCCGATACAAGCGGTGTTTGAAACCATGGACATAGTCTATCAAACTTGACGGGGCCTTCTTGGCTTGCCAATCCTCGTGTAGGGTGGCCAACGGGCCCCTTACATTGTGACCAAAAACCAGGTCATTAGGGCTAAAACCTAAACTCCCCTGTGAAACCTCCCTTGCCGCCAGCATCAACCAGGGTAACCCTTCTTCCCAGTCACCTTCCAACTCCGTACAATATGAACGGAGGAGAGACTTCAAGGATTGGTGGAACCTCTCAAGTGCTCCCTGGCTCTGAGGATGATAGGCATTTGACTGTGAATGTTTGATATTCAACTGCTGTAACACCTCGGCAAACAACTTTGAAGTGAAGTTAGTCCCCTGATCTGACTGGATGATCTTCGGGAGACCAAAAATAGTTATAAATTGTGTCAGCGCTTTTACAACTGACCTGGTGGTGATATTCCTAAGGGGATAGGCAGCAGGATAACGTGTAGCCTGACACATGACTGTAAGCAAAAAGTTGTTCCCTGCTTTGGAGCGTGGTAATGGTCCAACACAATCTACAATGAGATGCTCAAATGGATTACCAACAACTGGAATTGGATACAGAGGCGCAGGTTTAATGACCTGATTTGGTTTGCCAGTCAACTGACAAGTGTTGCAAGTTTTAATGAAAGCAGCAATGTCTTTCTTCAGAAGTGGCCAGTAAAAATAACGGCCAACCCGATTATATGTTTTCTTCACACCGAGATGACCTGCAATGCCATCATGAGCAGTCTGAAGCACAGTGAGTCTTAACTTACTGGGTAACACAACTTGCACAACTTCCTCACCCATAAAACAATCTCCCTGGGGAACCCACTTTCTCACCAACAAACCGTCCTGGAGAAAATAACCACGGGCTGCACTTCTGAACTCCTCATCCGGTAGAACTTGGCTGTACAGAGCCTGCAGGGTGGGATCGTTCTTTTGCTCTTTCCCAAGGTCACTACAAGACAAAGGCAAAGGAAAGGTAGGCACAGGAAATACAGATTGTTTTTTCTTATCTTTTTTAAGGTCACAAACAATACGGCTGGCAGCACGTGTTACTGCGCCACTGGCGGGCATCACAGAAGTGGTTTTGGGGAACTTGGCACCTTCTACCTGGGAGATTGGAGACTCAGGCCATACCCGATCACCAGCCAGGTCATTTCCCAAGATGATCTGTATGCCCCCCATAGGCAGAGAAGGACGCACTCCCATGACCACTTCACCTTGCAGCAGACTGGAGACTAATGTTAGTTTATGCTGTGGAGCAGAGAACACGGTTAAACCCATCCCCCGGACCTCAACACTGGAACCGGTGTCTGTTTTAGGAGAGAAAGGTAACACAGAACCAACAATAAACGAGTCCAATGCCCCTGAGTCCCTTAATATCTTTACCGGTACTTTCTCTTTACTCCCGACCAGTGAAACAAAACCATCAGACACAAAAGCTTTATAACCAGGGTCTATCTCCTCATGTTCACTGACAAGAGCCTGAATTACCGATTCAGATAAGGAGGACTGAGTGTGTTTCCGCACAGCCACAATGACATTTTCCCTTTCTACTGCACGTAACGATGCTACAGCCCCAGACGCTTTTGCCGACACAGGCCCAGGCCTGGACTTTCTCTTCCACTCAGGACAATCGTTTCTCCAGTGTCCTTTATTAAAACAGTAATTACAGACACGATTGGGGTCAAACTTACCCCGATTCCCATGGTCAATCCTAGCTGGAAACTTATCTTTTCCTTCTGAAACACCTTTACTGAAGTGAGCCCCCGCACTACTCTCTTTGTATCCTGCATCTCCACGACTACGGCTGTCGCCAAAAAACACCTTATGAGTCAGAGTAAACTCATCTGCCAGCTTGGCTGCCTCTGAAACTAAGTTTACTCTCTGCTCATTAATGTAGGTAACAACACGGTCAGGCAAGGTACCTTTGAATTGCTCAAGCAAGATAAGCTCCTGCAGATCTTCCAGAGTTTTTACTTGTGAGGAAACACACCAACGGTTGAAACTCGTGGTTAAATCACGAGCAAACTCCATATGTGACTGCTTCTCTTTTCTGAGTAACCTAAAGCGCTGTCGATATGCTTCAAGTACTAACTCAAATGCCTGAAGTACAGCAGCTTTCACCAACTGGTAATTGCTACTGTCTTCAGCAGTCATGGCAGCGAAAGCCTCCTGGGCCTTTCCAGTGAAGACACACTGAAGCAGAAGGGTGCGCTCAACATCAGACCAGTCTCGTGCCTCAGCTAGACGCTCAAATAACACAAAGAAAATGTCTGGGTCCTTTTCGTTGAACCTTGGAACTATCCTCAAATTAACAGCAATATCAAATGCTTGATTTGCAGTCTCTGCAGCTCTTCTGGTCTCAGCTGGAAGCTTACCTTCACTCATCAGCTCCAATCTGTAGCGCTCCAAGTCTAGTTTTTGTCTAACCTGAACTTGAGCGATCTCTGCTTCCTGAAGACGGGCATTTTGTCTCAACTTTTCTATCTCCACATCACGTTCCAAGTGTAGCATTAGAAGCTCCTTCTGTTCTTTAAATGACAGTCCAACCCCAAGTCCAGACAGGACTGGAGCCACACCTGAAACATTACCTGACTCAATTGACTGTTGGGAGGTAGGCCCCAGAAAGACAGACAGAACACTTTTTTCCACTAACTGTGCCTTTATTTCTACCAACAACTCCTCTTTATTCAACTTTTTGGGAAGTTCAAGACCGTAATGGTCAGCCACTCTCAAAAGCTGATCTTTTTTATAAGTACCCAACAAATCCTCATTTGGGGACTCAACAAACTCTTCAATAGAAGCCATTTAACTGTTTACCGACCAAGGCAAGGCTTTTCCAGCAGTACTGATAGTGAAAGACAGTTTTACATATGGAGACCCCACTCCTCTGGCTAACTGCCTTACCAAATGCTTACGGACTCACTCACCCCTAGTCTTCGTGTAGAATTGTGGTAGGATTTTAAGCACAAAAGCCCAGTGACCCGGTTAATTCTCAGCAATTGAAAATCACCTAGGCAGTCATGGAGTGCACCCGAGCAACTGCTCTAGCCACTTACTACGCAAAAATAACAAACAAAAACAAAAAAAGGTTCAATGGAGACAGCTTGTGTCTCTCATTGCTTACACCTAACAGGAATAAGGGTTCCAAACATTTGACAGCCTTTAACACAAAACAGCAATACCGGAAAACATAGCTTGCCTTGGACAGAAACACAACTGTGAGTAAAACCAGTTACTTAGACAGTAAGATCAACCTGACCTATTTTCCCCTACAAAACTCAGAGTCAACCAACCAGCTGTGTGAACACTCCCTGACTGAAATAGGTCACCATGTCCTCTATCCAGCACCGGAAGTCATCTCGGACGAGCCCCCACTTGTTACAACCTTCCAAAGGCTGGAACAAACAGGGAGGCCACACAGAGTTAAATGCCAAATTTATGTTTATTTAACAGATTGTTGAAGAACACCTCTGATGTATAATGTGGTAAGAATCAGACTGTCAGTAGTGTGAGCAGTGTGTGGAAGGGTGTTGTAGCATGTTGGAGGGTGCATCAAACCTAACACAGGCTGTAGGCTGAGGTTGCTGCAGCATGCCAGGATCAGAATCAGAGAGATTGATCCTTGCAGCTGGGCAACCTTTATACCTTCTGGTGGCTCCGCCTCTAGATGGGCGGGCACAAACAGGACGACACTCCCAGTACCTACCAGAGGACAACAAGGCAGGGAGCACAGCCAGGCAGAAGGGGGGAGGGGTCGTCACAGTATACAAAAACAGATATTGAGAAGATCCCGCAGAACATCATTCACCAACCCCTGGAAGACTGCAGGTGCATTGGTGAGTCCAAAAGGCATGACTAAATACTCATAATGTCCACTAGGAGTGTTAAATCCCGTCTTCCACTCGTCCCCCTCCCTGATTCTCACCAAATGTTACGCATTACGTAGGTCCAGCTTGGTAAAAGAAAACAAAAGGAAACGAGGAAACAAGTGGAAGGGGGTACCTGTTCTTGACAGTGATGTTATTGAGTCCTCTGTAGTCAATGCATGGGCGCAGAGTCTTATCCTTCTTACCCACGAAGAAAAAACCTGCACCAGCAGGAGATGATGAAGCCCGGATAAGCCCTGCATCCAAAGAGTCATTGATATACTTCTCCATTGACTTAGTTTCAGGAGCCGATAAAGAAAAAAGCCGACCTCTAGGAGGAGAAGTACCAGGTAACAGGTCAATAGGACAGTCATTAGCACGATGAGGCGGGAGTGAGGTGGCCCGAACTTTGTTAAAGGCCTCTTTAAGGTCCCAGTAATCCTTGGGAACACCGGAAAGGTCTTCACACTCAGAGATCCTCGGCTGACTGGAATCAATTGAGGAACTAGATCTTAAGCAGACAGCATGACAATGAGCACTCTACTCTCTAATGGCGCATTTCCACTGCAACGGGGTAGCCCCGTTTAAGCGTCCCTAAGCGTCCTCGCTCAGGACTCGGGCTGCCTCGCTGGCCGGCCGAGGCCGTGGCGCATTTCCATTACAGTTTAGGACCTGGGGTAGCAACGCAGTGTAGGCGGGGCGATCAGCTTTTTGGCGGGCTTTTTGGGCGGAGCGACGCTGAGTAAAACTGCAGTCGCGTCATCTTCAATGCGACACAACTCACAAAACACACACAACAATGGAGGATGTGGAAGCGATCGTTTACTTGTTTCTTGGTGTGTGGCTTGTTATCACAGCAAGAAGGAAAGTGATCACAGCAAGCAGGAAAGTGATCACAGCAAGAAGGAAAGTGATGTTTCAAAGTAGGCTGCGTATAGCAAGACGAGATGCAGAAGAAGCTGATGAGAGAGTTTTGGAAGTCCTACAACGCTGCAGAGACTACAACAGGACTTACTACTCGGTAAGCTAACGTTCGCTAACTAGCCATGTGTTTAGGCTCACGCTCACAATACGACCAAAGTGTTTCAAATATTTAATTAATTGTAGCTACCACTTTTACGTATTAAAATATGTATGCTTTTGTTTGTGTATTTCAGAAGTTACGTCGCCGCAGACCATGTGTTTGGATGCTTGACCGAGCTACCGAGTGGTGGTCTGTGATTGTTCCATCTTTCACACACACTCAGTGGGTGGATAACTTCAGGATGTCTGAGGAAACATACACCTACCTGTGCAACAAACTGCGGCCAGCGATGGAGAGACGGGACACAACATTCCGCGTGTGTATACCTCTAAAGAAGAGAGTGGCCATCGCACTGTGGAAGCTTGCTACCGGCTCAGAGTACAGAAGCATTGGACATCTTTTCGGAGTGAGCAACACTACTGTGTGCCGGTGTGTGCGAGACTTCTGTGCCGCTGCAGAGGCGTTGTTAGTACCGGAACTAATTCGTTCACCAGACCGGCAGAAGTTTGCAGAAATGGCTGCCTACACTGAGAACAGGTGGGGGCTCCCTCAGTGTATAGGTGCTATTGATGGATCACACATACCCATCTTGGCACCACAGGAATACCACTGTGACTATTTCAACCGGAAAGGCTGGCACTCCATCATCCTTCAAGGAGTTGTAGATGGAAAGGGACATTTCTGGAATGTGTTTGCAGGAATGCCTGGGTATACAACAAGAACATTTGCAGCGCACGGGTTGTGGTTGAGAACGCATTTGGTAGACTGAAGGGAAGGTGGCGTTGCCTCATGAAAAGAAATGACTGTGATGTTAAACTTGTGAAATCCATGGTGCTGACATGCTGTGCTCTGCATAACCTCTGCGAGAGTCATGGAGAGGCCTATGATGATGGGTGGAATGCACCAGCAGCAGCAGAGCCTGGGGTAGCAGCGGCTCAAGGTGCAGAGGAGGAGGGCACTAACATCAGAGAGGGTTTGATGCGCTACCTGAATACCTAAATATGCATTGTATTGTATTCATTGTATTGAACATAAATAAATCCTTTTTTTTTCATATACATGTGTTTGTCAAATGTTTTAAACAAATATTATCTGAATTGAATATTTGAAATTCAAGCACCAGTAAGTACTGCCCCATAATAAGAACATTTGAGGAAATATCAGATCATGAAAAGAAAATCTTTCTAATCAATTAAGCAAATATCAAAGCTAACCATAAATACTAAAGTGTAAAACACAGCAAAACTATATTCATAAATGCAAGTGTAAAATAGTGTGGACAATTGTAAACTTGGATGGAGGCTAAAGTATCCACAACATAAAATATATTAAATATAACCTCAATCTTTCTTCTAGACATGTTAAAAGCTTGCTTGAATGGGTTATAGGTTTCTTTTGTTCTCTCGTCTTTGAAATATATAAGGAATGTGTTTGAGTCTAGAACGAGGGTATTACAATTGAGAAATGTCTACATGTATTATATATTTATCATGTATTCTTAATACTATTACAAAATAAACATGTAATAATGTTTTAGAGGAGGACCTCAAGCTAGCAAACTCAATTTCTTGCTTTAAATCTCTTAAAACTAAGGGGCTTTTTCCTAACTGATAACTGTGTTTGTTATTCCTTTATAAATTCATGTATGTTTATATCTTCTCTAAATCAAGATTATGTGAATCTGATTTGTTTCTGTTGGGTGCCATTCATTATCAACAAGAGATAAGATAAGTCAAAGAAGTACTTTATTGATGGCAGTATAAAAATACAAAAAAAATGTTGTATCAAAAAGGCATGCCATTAAACAATACAAATAAAACATGTAAAACTGTATTGCAGTCAGCATAAATATACATGGAATTGTAAATATAAAATGAACATTTTAAAGAAAATAAATAAACAAGGAAGTACAAATGTTACATTTAAAAATTAACTAGATACAAAATATATAATATGTACAATAACTATTAAGGTTTTTTGAAGTATCAGCGAGGAGACGGGCCACGTCGGCTGCCCAGTCATGGTGCCGTTCCTGCTGGGCCCGATCCTCTCCTCCTCGTTTCCTCTTGCCTGGGTGACAATAAGATAATATTTAGCAATAAGGAAAACACACAGGACAGGTACAGGTCACACAAGGATATAAGAATAACATGTATAAACAGAACAACAGTAAGGTGAACTAAAGAAAGTTCTGGCCCTAGATGTTTACAATGATTGTGAAAGTGAATTACATTATGACCAGCCTGTTGATAATGAATATATGTATATGATAGGATGTCACACACAACTGTACTAGCTGCTTACTAGCTAATACTTTACTTGTAACGGAGCATTTCCACACAGTGGTATAGCTTATTTTAATTACTGACTATGGATGATCCCAGGTTTAAAAAAACAAAACACAATTCCAGTCGCTTTGCCATTTCTATTTCTTACCTAGAACCACACGCTGCGGTGTCGTGATGGCACTCGGTGTTGGTGGCTGAGTTGGTGTCGATTCTTCGGCTGGGGTCCGTTCTGGATTCGATGACGATGTGGACGGAACCCTGCCATCAACCGTTGTTCGGGAATGTTCCTCCTCACGAGTCCCAATGTAATCATCTAGAACAGCAAAATGACTTGTTAATTCCACAAACTACTGCAGCACAATACTAAATAGCAACAACAACTATAGAAAAGAAAAACTGAACGTAAACAATGGCACATATGGTGTTAGCAAACAATAGCTCTAGCTAAGGCTATCTGCCTAGGCTATCTGCCTTAGCTAGCTATGTAGCTCTTCGGGGCTCCATAAAAGCATGGGTTGTCGAACATTAATGTAAGGATAAAATAGACTTCTTTGTTAGAAGTGAGCGTACCTTGCAGGGACTCCAGTAAAGCCGTTGCCGTTTTCCCTACATCGCAGGAAAGTCCTCGAAAATCCGCTTTCGGACATCTTTGCAGAGACATCCTGGAATACTTTCACATTTCGCGTTGTTCCGTTGAGCTCCCGCTGGATTTTATCATCCCCAATGAGATGTAGGAACGTCGTCACCTCCTCGGTCGACCACGGTGTGCTTTTCTTCAACGTTAGCATTTTTGTAGCTCCTCCGTTTACAAAATGCTGCAAGCTTGCTTCTTGATATATATGTGACGCGAGGGATGATCTCGCGCGCGATCTTGTGACGATTCTCTCTGACCAATCAGCAGTGTTGACGTCACAGCCCTGGCCTGGTCGGATAAAAAAGAACCACGATTTTATGGGGCCGGAAAAAAAGGGAAAAAGTACCCGCTAGCCGGTACTAGGCTATATGGAAATGCCACCAAAAACTGGCCTGGCCGCTTGAGGACGGTTCAGGACGCTTAAACGGGGCTACCCGCTGCAGTGGAAATGCGCCATAATAGTCCCTGAAGCCCAATCTATATGAGGATTATGCCTCCTTAACCAAGGAAACCCCAAAATGACAGGCTGATGTGGTGCATGGATAAGGTGAAAAGAGAGTGTTTCGCTGTGATTACCTGACATGCTCATTTGAACTGGAGTTGAACCGTGTGTCACTCTGCAGAGAAGACGACCATCTAGAGCTGTAGCATTGATGGGCTTCTCCAAAGCCTCCCGACCAAGTCCCATTTGAAAGGCCAGTGTTATGTCCAAAAGACTGGCATCAGCACCAGAGTCAATAAGAACTGCCACAGTGTGCATTTTCCCCAAGCAGCTCAGCTGAGCATGGGTTAGGGATCGAGAGGGCATTTCTAAATTCATCTTACGGCTCACCAGCGCCCTCTGGGTGACTGGTGAGCCCTGTCTTTTACAGGACAAGAGAAGGCAAGATGACCCTGCTGGCCGCAGTAAAGACAGCAGTTGTCCCGCAGGCGGCGCTGTCGTTCTGCCCCAGAGAGCCGAGTCCGCCCCAGCTGCATTGGTTCAGACGAGTTCGAAAATCCTCCTCTCACCTGTTCAGTAGCATGCGGGAGAGGCGGAGCCTGAGGGGCGACGGAGAAAACCCTCTCTCTCCTCCACTCCCGCAGACGGCAGTCAATGCGGATGGAGAGAGCCAACAGCTCATCTAAATCAGCAGGAAGGTCCCTAGCTGCCAGCTCGTCTTTAAGGCGATCCGACAGACCGTTGTAGAAGGCATCGAGAAGTGAAGAAGCATTCCAGTTACTCTCGGCGGCTATGGTACGAAACTCGATGGAGTAATCGGACACAGATCTCCCTTCTTGCACCAGGTTAAACAGTCACCGAGCTACCTCTCTTCCGGGTGTAGCGTGATCAAAAACTTTACGCAGTTCATCGGAGAATATGCTTACAGACGAGCAGGCAGAAGATTGTCTTTCCCATTCCGCGGTACCCCAGTCTTTAGCTTTGCCCGTGAGAAGAGAGACAATATACGCCACCCGGGATCTTTCTGTTGGGAAGGCGGAAGGCTGAAGCTCGAAGGCGAGGGAACATTGGACCAGGAATGGTCTGCACGAACCTGGAGCTCCAGAGTAGCGTTCCGGAGGAGGCAGGCGTGCATCCGATGCCGGAGGACTCTGGATTCCAACAGCGGAAGTTAGTTCCGGGCCATGGACCGTTGCAGGACGGGTCTGAAGATGATCACGGAGATTCACAAAGGTCCGTTTGTAGTGAGCGGCCATCTCCTGCATCGCTTCAGCCATGAAGGTAAGCTGCTGCTCGTGGCGTTGTAACACGATATTGTGCGAAGGCGGTTCTGTCGCTGAGTCGGCTGGATTCATGTTTGGCCAGATTGTACTGTCACGATCACAGGTACAGATCAAAACCCAATAGCACGACTCAGATACAACCAGTATATAGTAATGTTCAGTTTATTTCAGGTCAAGGACAGGCAGGGTCAAAACCAGTAAATCCATCAGACAGGCAGGCAGGAATCGAAAACTGGGCAGGACAAAACTCGTAACTAGAGCACAACACTCACTGGAGAGCTTGGCGGAAACGACAAGACAATCTGGCAAAGGACAATAAGGTGGAATAAATACTGTGGAGTGATGAGGGAATGAGTAACAGGTGAGGGGAAGGGCTGAGGAGACCAGGTGAGGGGAAGGGCTGAGGAGACCAGGTGAGGGAAATGAGCTGATTACAAGGGCCTGGAGGAAAGCGGGATCTGAAATGACAGGAGAGTTTAGATGAGCCATCAAACAAATAATAATAAAAGTGTCTAACTTGTGACAAGTCCGGTATGCCCGAGGCACAGTGACAATGTTGCTGGAGCAGGAAGTAGCCAATGCCACGCATGGACCAGTCAGGGGGGAGGCAGGTACGCTTCTGCATGTCGTAGATCTCCACGCCCTCACGGATGGCCTCCATTATGGCTTGCTTGGACGCCTGGAAGGCCTCCTCCAGAACGGGGACCATAGGAACACACAGCGTGGGCTGAGGAACGGCTTAAATGGAGCCATCGTGTCACGCAACTGGGCGTAGTTGGCCACCTGGTTGACAAGGCCGAACCAACTCCTGATCCGTCGTGGAGCTAGGGGTGGGGAAGTCCCGGATGGCGTCCAAGTATTTCGGGAGCGGTTCAATGGTAGATTCCGACACCGTGAAGCCAGCAAAATCGACGCACCTCTCCGCGAACTGAAACTTGTCTGAGTTCAACACGATTCCTGACCGGCCGACAAGCGTCAGGAAGTCTATGGTCCTCCACCAGTGTTGCTCCAGGTCGGTGTCATAGTGGATGGTGTCATCCACGCAACGTTCCTTGCGTTCATAGTCCAAGAGGACGGCATCAAACCGACGGTTGTAGCCATCCCCTGATGACAGGAAACTGTGGTGCCCTGGTGTAGCGCCAACGGCCGAAGGGTGTGATGAAGGTAGTGAGGTGGCGATCCGACACACGCAGGGGGACACTGTGGTAGCTGTTCCAGGCGTCAGTGATGGTCTTCCAGGTGCCCTTCGGGACGCGGCGTGCAAGGTGGAACAGGGACTCAGTGGCGAAGGTCTCACGTTGGCAGAACTTGTTCTACTTCGTCCCGCAGTAGGTCCCGCAGTAGGTCATCGTGGACCCTCCGCTGCCAGTGTAGAGGCACTGTAGCCGCGGTGTGACATGCCCTAGACGTAGCTGCGGGGTCCACGTGCATCTCGATAGGTGGCCCCTCCATGCATGGTAGTGCTCGATGGGGGCAAGTATTGAACGTTGACGAGGCATATCTCCCGAGTAGCCAATCTGTCATCCTGTTATTGTTCTCTGGCTTACAAGGGAACGGCAGTGCTACGGGGCTCGCCAGGGGGACCGTGCGCTGAGGACATGTGCACTGGGCGTCCCGGGGGTCACCTGGCCCCACACAGCCGCCGTTGGCTGCCCTCGTCGCATTGACGGACAAAGGCTGGTCTGGCGTGTCAGCCGTGTCAGGGCTACGCCTTTCCTTGTGCCCCCCTGCAACGTCGTCCGATGGGAAGTTCGCGGGAAAGAGGCCGAGGTTGAGCAACGACTCGTAGGAGAGGTACATGGCCCGGACCGAGCTGCTCACATATACCATGGAACGGCAGGATGTGACACGCCCCCCACTGCAGGTTGTCGAGAGCCTAGCGAAGAACGCCCCCTCGATGGATATAGGGGAGCGGTTGGCGGCTGACAGGCTGAGGCTGACGGGTCGCAGGTCGTCCCGCGAGAAACCGCAGGCCAGGAACTCCTCCAGCGACCAAAGGTCCGACTGCGCGCCAGTGTCCGCGACGGCCGATATCCGAGCTCTGTGGGCCAAGCCCCGGTTGCCGGTGCCATCCCTCAGCCTGACTGGCATGTCCATCGAGATGGTGATTAATGCTCGGGGGTGGTCTCTCAGCCTGGCCCGTCTCCATTCGCCCTTGGAGAAGATGTGGTGCTCGAGTCTGATAGGTGCTTGTCTGTTGACACATCCGTGCGACGTCGGGGCGCGGCGTCGGCGATGGCTCCTGTGACGTCGGCCAGGGCGGGCCCCAGCTTGCACCGATGAGACCTGGGAGACCGGCTCCAACCACATGGCGGCCTGTTGACTGTCGGACGACGGCTGTTGACGCCTCTGTCGTCGGCGGG
>CM070480.1:48956341-49023841 GCA_036324585.1 Champsocephalus esox | reverse complement strand
ACAGAAGAGCAGAGGTAGTGTTTCAATTGCCCCACCTACCGTGATGAAAGAAATCCTGATGAGTCTTTAGTCTTAAAAATATGAATTGAATTTTAAGATTCATAAGAACGTAGTGTTAACGTTTACCATAAGCGCATCTTACTTAGTGACTCCTGGTTATGGTGCGATACAGGGGACCGGTGCAGAGGAACAGCTGGACTGGGATCTGCTGCTTTGCACTCCACTCATTCAGCTGGCATCTTTACCATGTAGGGTTATGAAGGGTTCTTTATGTTGGACCACACAACTGACACATATGAACATAGACAGTTTTATTAAACTTGTTTCAGTGAAACAGGTCAACAAATACCTCACTTCAGGTTTATCACATATAGTTTCCTGCGATACCTGGATATGTGTTTTAGCCACTTCCTAAACCAGCAAAAACGTATGAAGTGTTTCTAATGTATTGTAGAAGCCAGTGGGAACGCTGACATGAGTCCATTATATGAAAGTGGACTTTGTGTATTTGCCTCATATCCATTTCATTATTATGACCACTAATAGAAAGGAACCTAACAGAGAAATGAATAAGTCAATACAAATTGCCTTAGCAGGCCCACAGAGAGAGAGCAACAGAGAGAGAGTGGGGGAGGGGGGAGGCAGGAGGAAGCCAGGGAAAGGTACAGGACTGATCTCAATTCCTTCACCGACATAATACATGAACACTAGCATGAGCCAACAAGTCCACTTGTCCGTTCCAAATACTGGAACACAGTGCTGTGCAATGTACTAGGTCATGTCCCCCAGAACAATGAGGTGTGAGGAGTTCTGCTGCCCTGCTGCTGGATAGGCAGAGCTTTCAGAGACGTTGACTCTTACTTTGGCCGCTAACTTCTTTTTTACATTTCATCATTGAACCTACACACAAACATGGAGGTGTGGTTTAGTGACAGTGCCTGTGGCTGAGAGAGGCGATGTTCTATACTGTGTCCTCACTGTCTTTGTGTGTGGTGCATGCTTTCAGTGTTCACGACAGGCTTCTCGGCTCTTGAGCTGAAATCGACTTGCATTTGATCTAAAGCCTTCCTCACCTGGATCTAACCGAAATATTAATTCACACATCGATTGAGCTGTTCTTTGACTGCATGTGATTGGTACACGACAACATCAGCTATCGCCCATGCAATCCGTTGGGGTGAAGTTGATCGCTGTGTTGATTCATATTTTAATTAAGATTTTATCCACCTCAATGTTCACATGATGGAGTCCAATGAAGAAGGTTATTTTTTTAATGAAGTCATCCATAGTCAACAGCCGTTTTTAAAATACCCACATATTGATCTTATCAGTCAAAGATCAGAATCGTACTGTTAGAACTTAGAAACGGACCTAGTAAAGAGTTACTAACGTCATCCGGTTAAGAGAAATGCTGCTGTATCGATCCTTATGGGAGTGTTGAACAGCACGTTCCCCAATAAGGAGAATGCTCAGTCCATCTAGAATGTTTATGATTTCCTTTTTATAATTGCTTTTAATGCATTTATTTGGAACAACTCTTTAGATCAAATGTGAGGCAGTTTTTTAACTTATTTGAACAAACTAACTAAATGCTGATATTCTTCCATGTGTAAGTAAGAAAAGTATCTAGATCGTGTTATCATGTCAAACAGATGAAGTCCCAGTTTAAATGTAATTATGAAATGTGATTGTTCTCCGCACCCCCCCTTCTCTCCACTGCTGTCTCAAGCTGCTCTGAGCACGACATGCTGAGTGTCGCCTTGTCCTCCTCTCCTTTCTGAGGCAGCTGAACAATGTCGTGGTTATGGACCAACATGCATGCAGCCAACACTTTTGTGCTTATCTTTGAATACTCTTCTAGCTTTGGGGAAAGGCCTCCAGAACGACACATGATATCCAGATCAACATCTATTGGAATGTTTAGTATATTTAGAGATCTAGAAACGTGTTTCATGTTAATCTCACAGCAGGAACCGGAAGAGGGTTTGAGATAGTTCTCATCTGACCTAAGTAAGCTAGATCTCCCAAAGTTGTCAACTGTTTGCTCCTGCATTGACTGGATAGTCCTCTAGAAATACAAGTTAAATAATCATTCGGGGAACGAGCGAGGGGGGGGGCACACAATGTTCAGACCGTTGTGATGGTTTCGGCAGATGTGGTCCTACAGAGGATGCTGATCAAAGATCATTGGAGGAGGTTAATCTAAGAGATCCATCCACCTCATTATACACCATCAACTTCATCACATATGCGTCTATTAGATTTAGATTAGTCCTATATTAAAATTTAAATTTGAAATGGTCCACTGGGAAGAATATTAAAATCATATAAAATGGTATCTGGATAAGATACCCTTTTGCTATTAGGGAATAATATTTAGCAGCTATTTTAAATGTTTAAACAACATATTAAAGTTTCAGTGTACACCTCTGAATAACACTGTGACGATCATCGTTCTTATCAAGGCTGCAGACACATTAGGATTAAGGTCATTCTGAATAAGAGGACATCAAATGGAGACTGTCTGTCACCTGCGTCTGAACATGTTTACTAAACAAAGAAAATACACACACACATACATGTATATATCACTTCAGGGGACATTACATTGACTTACATGCATTTCCTGGAGACTTATCCTAACCTTAACCATAACCAACACATGCCGAACCCTTACCCTAACCCTTAACCTTACCCTTACCCTAACCCTTAACCTTACCCTTACCCTAACCCTAACCCTAAACCTAACCAAGTCTTCACCCTAAAATTAATGATTCCCCTTATGGGGACTTCCAATTTATCCCCATAAGGGAGGCGAGTCCCCACACGTGACTGTGTAAACAGATGTAGGTCCCCACAAGTATAGTAATGCCAGGCCACACACACACACGCACGCACACGCACACACACATTTAGATGCAGTACACAGCCGTTTGTGTTTACCCTGCCCTACTTTTTACCAGGTCACTGGGTCTTTCCTGCGTTTAAGCCCAAATACGGAAATATGATGAGGATTATGAAATTCAACACACACACACACACACACACACACACACATACACACACACACACACACACACACACACACACACACACACACACACACACACAAAGAGTGACAGAAGCAGAACTGCACAGACATACACATTCAGAAATACAGATATTTAGACGTAAGACAGTCACTGCATAAAAGCCTCCCAGACACACCACACACTCCTCTAACCCCGTCTCTAGCACACCTCTCAGTGTGCGGCCATCTTCCTCAGATTTCTCATTCTGAGGCTTTCTGACCATAGAATGGCTCAAGTCTGTGTACAAGGAAGCACAATTAGCATGTAGCATCTCAGCGATGAATCTTTTATTAAATGGAGTCAGTCAGAGCAAAATGGTACCTTCCCAGGCATAGCAGCCAATTTGGTTCCTCCATTATAGGCTCATATCTTGTCGAGAAGCACATTTTGTGCTTTGACAATTTTCACAAATTAAGACAATAATGGAAATGAGACTGAACTTAGCTTCTGTGCGAATGGATGCTGTGTGTGAGTGTTTCTGTGCGTTCATCCCTGTGTGAAAATGTGCATTAGTGTGTCTGTAACGCTAGAAGAGCAGCACTGTTGCCATGACAACGCTACAGGCAAAGTGGGTCAGCAGGCTCCTGCCACACCCCTGTTGGCATGGTAACAAGGCTGGTCAATTAAACCTGAGCAGTGTGATGACTCACACATGCATGCACACACAGACAAACACACACAAACAAGCCTCTATTCTGTGCAACAGGGAGGGAAAGTGTGTGTGTGTGTGTGTGTGTGTGTGTGTGTGTGTGTGTGTGTGTGTGTGTGTGTGTGTGTGTGTGTGTGTGTGTGTTGGCTGATATGGATTATTTAAGAGTAGAGACTTAAAGACAGACACCTGTCAATCAGGCAACTCTAGAGATAGTGTAGATGGCCTGAGGTATTTGATCGTCTCCTGAAGGCACCTGTTACCCTCCGTCATGGTTGGGAAGCTACAGTTATGCCAGCTGCCTGAACATCATTGATCCTCAAACTGTGTTATGGGAAGGCTGGTCCCTGAGGTGGGGGGGGGGACTCTTTAAAATAAACAGTAATGAGTATATATGTACAATTTAGTGAATGAGGAAAAATGTAAGATAGGATACATTTTCAAATCTAATCTTTGGGAACACACTGTGAAGGAGCATTCCGGGACTTCTAGGGGCATTTTTCTCTCCGCCACATCAGTTAAATCGTGTGTAAAACACAATACATGGAATTATTTGTTACTACAACTATTTGCAGTTGTACTGGAGACATCATGTTAAAGTGTGTTCAGGGTGAATAGTAGTTCTAAAAGAAGAAAGAAAACATTTGATCTGGTGGAACTACAGCGACTCAAAGTAGCAGAGGCAGCCACACAAGAGAGTCATTAGCGTTATTTAAGATGATGTTTGGCATATCATCGCTGATAGAAACTGTACGAAGTCTCCGTATGTAAAAGGCTGTATTTGTGTCCAGTTTTGTAATAAAGTTACATTCCAAACCTCAGAGATCTTATCTAAACTACTAATATTTGTTTTACTGAACATATGTACTGCTAGGTTTCATCATAGGTCGTGAAATGTGCACCTCACAAGGGCCTTTGCAAAGACAAACAATCATATTCCTTAATATAATTATCCATGCAGATATCTTAGATACTTAATGTTTAATGTGAACACATTATGATATACTGTCTTCGTAGTGGTGGTGTACGGCACTTTCTTTGCGTGTTCATAGCACTAGGAATGTATTTCAAACACTTCAACAGCACCATCTTTTTCCAGAAAAGTTGTCTCGTTTTCTTTCTATCTAGACTCTGGAAGTTGTTGTGTTCCGGGAAAGTGAATCAAGTTTTTGTAAGTATTCAAGTGTTTTGATGGAGGCTGTGGCTCAGTGGAATAATGATCTTCGGATCAGGGGATCGCAAGTTCGAGTCCCACTACAGTCAGCATGTAGTTGTGTCCATGAGCCAGACACTTCACCAGGGCCGGACTGGGACAATAAGTCAGGCCGGGAATTATACATCCAAACCAGGCCACTACCAGTTTTCTTTTGTGTCATTTTCCCGGATTTATTTGTCAATATTTACAGCGTTGCTGCCCATAGTGATAGCCCTAAACTTTAAAACTACCCCAGAATAAACATATGGACATGGGTTACTATTTAAAAGAAAGTGCAAATATATTTAGGAACCTATCCATGTGAACATATTTTAAGTGGAGGTGGACCTCAAATCCTCTAGGGGGGTCCGGGGGCATGCTCCCTGGGAAAGATTATTATTATTATTTTTTTTAAATGTTGTGCTTAAATGCATCAATCTAGTTCACTTTGAGGGGGAAATAAAGAGAGACACTACACCCACATGAAACAGAACTGTATACATTTAAATAATCATAAAATCATAAGAACATGGCCATAACCAATAACATACCATATCCAATATGAAAAACATTGAAACTTGTTTATTTATTTGTTTTTGGTTCATTTATAGTTGTGAGTGTGTCTGTGCTCCTGAACCAGCCTCTCCTGTCTCCCTCTCCTCCCCCTGCTCCTCTTTGAGGCAGCAGCAAAGACTCGTTTTAGCTCTCAACACGTTTTTAAAGTTTATCTTGCCTTTTTTCACCTAGTTAACGTTTTTCTTATTCATGCATATTTTACTAATCACTCCCCCTTCAAATGGAAATATGTGTTTACATAAAGGGTGACCAAACCAAACTATCTAAACACTCTAAAGTCCTTTGCCTCACCTGAGCTGAGGTTATCAGTCTCTCAGTCTGACTGGAGAGGACTCTCCTCCACCTTGTTGTTGAAACAGCCGTTAGCGCAGCTAGCTAGCACCAGATGCTAACAACAACAATACACGTAACCGGTGCGCGCACTTTCTCTCTTGCTCACTTACGCCACACATACACACACACCCTCCCGAGCTTGAATGACACACAGAGACCAATCGAGGGCATTAGTGTATGGTGTATGAAAGTGGCCATGTGGGCAGGCCACATCATGGAGACAGCCAGTCACCCTCTGTGAGGCAGAGTCAGTCCCACATTTGCGCAGCGTTGCGTTCACAATACATATATAAAAAAAAGTTCCTCAGGCCAGCAGGCCACTCAGCAGGCCAGGCCATCGGGAAACCTCCCGGTCCTCCCGATGGCCAGTCCGGGCCTGCACTTCACCCCAAGTTGGGGATTGTCCGCAGTAATGAATGTATGGAAGTCTCTCTGGATAAAAGCTTGTTCATATTACTGTATTCTTCTTCGTGAAAAGGGTGTTCAACAATCAGATTCAGATCATTTGAAACATAAACTGATCAGTCAACAAACTCTCAATTAGTGATAACACTTCCCTATGCAGTTCACAAATGATACCTGAGTCATCATTTAGAGGAGGGTCTGTGGATGAGGTCTATGTGATGAGCTGTGTGCGTCTCAGACTGATTAAAGAACATGAATGTTCCTGAACCTCTTTACCAGTGTGAATATGCTTTAAGCTTTTCACCATGGGCTTTTGGAATCATCTTATTTGCAAAGTTGATCATTCTGTGACTCCTATAATAATGTATAGTTTAGATTGAACTTCTTAAATGTATTGTCTCATACTAATCCAATGTTGTGTGTGTCAGGTTGTAAAGAGTGCTGTGAGCGCTGTGTGGGCAGCCTGCCCTGGGCCTCGCTCATCGCCACCATTCTGCTCTACATGGGGGTGGCCCTGTTCTGCGGCTGCGGCCACGAGGCTCTGAGCGGCACCGTCACGATCCTGCAGAACTACTTTGAAGTAATCCGAGCCCCGGGAGAAACTCTGGATGTGTTTACCATGTGAGTGACCCTATTTTACCCTCATTTCTCTGGGAGGGTTATGTTTTAGCATAATAACTATGACAACCCACACGTTTCTCAACACGGTTAGGATGGACTCCTCAGTTAGTATGGACTCCTCAGTTAGGATGGACTCCTCAGTTAGGATGGACTCCTCAGTTAGGATGGATTCCTCAGTTAGGATGGACTCCTCAGTTAGGATGGACTCCTCAGGTAGGATGGACTCCTCAGTTAGGATGGACTCCTCAGTTAGGATGTACTCCTCAGTTCGGATGGACTCCTCAGTTAGGATGGACTCCTCACAGTTAGGATGGATTCCTCAGTTAGGATGGACTCCTCACAGTTAGGATGGACTCCTCACAGTTAGGATGGACTCCTCAGTTAGGATGCACCCCTCAGTTAGGATGGACTCCTCAGTTAGGATGGACTCCTCACAGTTAGGATGGACTCCTCAGTTAGGATGGACTCCTCAGTTAGGATGGACTCCTCAGTTAGGATGGACTCCTCACAGTTAGGATGGACTCCTCAGTTAGGATGGACTCCTCAGTTAGGATGGACTCCACAGTTAGGATGGATTCCTCAGTTAGGATGGACTCCTCAGTTAGGATGGACTCCTCAGTTAGGATGGACTCCTCAGTTAGGATGGACTCCTCAGTTAGGATGCACTCCTCAGTTAGGATGCACTCCTCAGTTAGGATGGACTCCTCAGTTAGGATGGACTCCTCACAGTTAGGATGGACTCCTCAGTTAGGATGGACTCCTCAGTTAGGATGGACTCCTCACAGTTAGGATGGACTCCTCAGTTAGGATGGACTCCTCAGTTAGGATGCACTCCTCAGTTAGGATGGACTCCTCACAGTTAGGATGGACAACTAACACTTACAGATGCAGCATTGAAAGATAAACTGCGTGTTTGTTTGGTCTCTTCAAAGCATTGACATCCTGAAGTACATCATCTACGGCCTTGCAGCTGGGTTCTTTGTGTTTGGAGTGCTGCTGCTGGTGGAGGGTTTCTTCACCACGGGGGCCATCAGGGATCTGTATGGAGAGTTCAAGATCTCTGCCTGCGGACGCTGCCTGACTGCATTCGTAAGAAATCTTTGTAACCAGTACACTTGATTTGATACATTGACATTTCAAATAGTATTGTTAATATTCACAGGGCTCTGTGGATAGAATGACTGGTAACATCTTATGTTGCCAACTTGTTGAAAACACCAAAACCAACAATGAAATAAACCCGATAACAAATATTTCTTGTTTTATTAAAGTGTCATATAGACTTAGCACACAATAGCATTACATGTTCCTTCATTACCATAAACACACACACACACACACACACACACACACACACACACACACACACACACACACACACACACACACTGAATCATTTTCTTTTCTTTTTAATAGAGTTTTTAAGGTGGGTTGATAACACATTGTGTGCGGTGTGTGTGTTTGCAGCTGATGTTCCTGGCATACCTGTTCTTCCTGGTGTGGCTGGGGGGTGACGGCCTTCACCAGCCTGCCGGTCTTCATGTACTTCAACGTGTGGTCCATGTGTCAGAACACAAGCCTGGTGGAGGGAGCCAACCTCTGCCTGGACCTGCGTCAGTTTGGTATGTGACAAGCTAACACGAAACACCTGGATGGATTTATCATAATTACTCAATTTCAAATCAATTGTTATCTTTGAAATTGAAAATCAGATGTAAAGCCATTGTAAATATCTGTCTCCTCCTTTTTGGGTTGTTTAAAGCAGCGTTTCTCAAAGTGTGTGATAGGTGGGTCGCGAATGGACGCGATGAACGGGAGATTATTATTTTTGTATTTAAAAAAAAATGTTTTGGACCTCAGGCCGGAATCGAACCTGGGTCATCGCGGGCGGTAGTGGATTGTTACAGCCGGAGACTCGCAACGGTGGTGGACTTTCGCAGCACCGCTGCGCCGGACCTGCCGGAGCCGCCAGAGCCTCGCAACGGCTAGTGTTTGCGGCGGCGGATGCGGTACCGGCGCAGCAGCGCTGTAAAAGTCCACGGCCCACCTATGCCAGAGCCAGCAGCCCACCAACGGCAGCGGCCCACCGATGGCAGCGGCCCACCAACGGCAGCGGCCCACCAACGGCAGCGGCCCACCAACGGCAGCGGCCCACCAGGAAAAGTCCCGAATCTCCCGATGGCCAGAGCATCAATCTGGTGCACTTTGAGCACAAAAGGAATTGATGGATACAGCTCTCAACACTCAGATGAAAGAGAGCTCTATACTTTTCAATAATCCAAACATCTTTAGAATATGATCACAACCAATAACAAATCATTTAAACTCGTTTATTCTTATCTTATGTTACCTAGTTAGCATTCTTTCTTTCTATTTATGCATATTTTACTAATCACTTCCCTTTTAAACTGTTTACTGTCCTATAGTAGCCTACACATTGGAATGATTTCTTACTTTATTTTGTACAACTAGTCTATATTAAATAGATAGATGTGTGCTGTCTCTCTCTCTCCCTGCCTCGCTCGCTCACAGACGGTGAGGTGTTAACACAAATAATAATAAACATAGGTCTAATCATAAAGTGGGGGGGACCCAAACGTGAAAAGTGTCACTGTTAAACTCCTTGTGAAGTGGTGAGGTGCCGCTCCACGTTGTTTTTATTCCCGACTGCAACGCGTCCATTCGCGACCCACCTATCACATCTCTGTCCCCTTCCTCCTCACCTACTCTGCAGACACCCTTTGCATTTCCTGGACACCTTAAGAAAGGCTTTGTGTCTTTTTTTTTATATATTGTCTGTAAAAACCATAGGTAAAAACATACTGGTGTTGAAGTCAACGAAAAAACATCGAATTAACTAATTGAAATAAAATATTTAATTTAGTTCACATATGTTGGGAAAAGTAACCCCATCATTATTATATTTTATTAAATGTTTTAAATGTTAAATAAACAAACATCCGTCATAAAACCATCATAATCTCTCACTATATAATGTAGATTTTTTTAAATATTTACATTTCAAATAATTCCTTTCTTAATGTAGGACCTAATTGGACATAATGTATAACTGAATGTATTAAAGTAATAATTTAATGGGTATATTACTAAACTGACAACAAGATTAAAATCAAATCATAGTGACATAAGCACTGACTGCATGCCTTTAGCACTAAGTAAAACTATTGATTCCTTTACTATGTATGACTTCTGACATCACGTGTTTAACTGGTGATTAAGGAGTGTTTAAAGGGGACCTAGCATGCGAAATGCACTTTGAGATGTCTTCTCTACATAAACATGTGTCCCCGGTGCGTGCGTCGGAGAACTCACGCAGCGCCAGAAAATAAAACCCTCTCTCTTTTCCTCCATACCCAAATCTTTTAAAAACAGAGATACAACGAGCAGATTTGCTGCCGATCTGATGTCAAATCGGCGGCGGACCCACAGAGAGTTGCTATCAGAAACAATGCCTGACGTGTTTTGGACGTAATCTCGTCTTTGTTTACATTAGCAAGCCTCGCTAACACTCAGAGCTAACCTGTGCTGGAGAGCACATGTGTTTAAAAAGCAGGAAATAAAAAAAGGAACTCACCTTGTGATAAACCCACAAGAGAAAAAGCATTTGAGCTCCAAAAGAGGGGTATGAGGCACGGCTACAATGGGTGATCTGTTTGGTATTTGTTTACAATATATGTGTCCAATATAGCGTAACAGGTCCACTTCAAAGCAAATATTGTAGTGACAGTCTGTCCTCCATGTGGTGTCCCTCACCAGGGCACCTGCAGCACTGCCCCCTGCTGGCCGGACCTTCAAACTGCACATAGCCCTTCTGTCAGCAAACTCATCACTTCTTCTAATGAACCTTTCTCACAGGGAATACATATACACTTCAACCTTAAAATAAAAAAGCTGCTTCATTATTTTTAAGTTTCGGATTCGATCCTTTTGAGGTCACGATAAGTGCATTCCGAGATTCCCCGGGTGCAATACCAGTGAATCAATAATCTTAGTCAATTTGAATAACATAAATCCAGAGACGGAGATATAGGAATATAGTGAAAGATTCAAAGGGCTTCAATGTCATATATATATGTTCTCCAGATTCAGTTCATTTATCTGCATTCTTGTAAAATATAAAAGTGTGAAGTCCATAGTAGTGAAGAGTTGTATGTTTAGGAGCGGTGACCATCTCTGAGGAGAGGAAGGTGTGTACAGGATCTGAGAAGTTCTTCAAGATGTGTGAATCCAATGAGGTAAGAGCCACACGTGTGAACACGTTTGAATAACACACAATAGGATTTATGACGTGTCAACAAAAGAGAGAGAAAGAGACAAACGACCGCTGCTTGTGTGTTCCAGCTGGACCTGACCTTCCATCTGTTCGTGTGCACACTGGCAGGAGCAGGAGCCGCTGTCATCGCCATGGTGATTGGAGTTCTAATTTCTCTCAGTTCTCACACTCACACCTAAAATGCAATTATTTAGCGCCTTTCTATTCTTCAAATAATTTAAACTGCTGTTACACATCTAAAATGAAATCATCTTCTAACGTAATGCTGATTCACACACTCGATCACCGCCGCAGGGCATGAGGCAGAACATGGATCCAGGCAGATAACGTTCAATGAAACAAAGATGCCTACAGTTCTGTCTCAATCGGGTTCTGAATGATGGACTAAATCTATGTACCGTGAAGAAATACACATGTTGTTTTCTTTATTCTCATGGAGAGGACTCCATGGCATAGTCATTGGAGCATATCACTCACACATGTCTTTATACTGAAAGAAAACATCTTACATTGGGAAAGTATTTATAAACAAAGTGGTGAACATTTTATTCAAAACTAAAACCAACAAATTAGGGTCTAAAAGTAAATTGTATGCATGCACCCCCCCCAGGTCCACTTCCTGATGGCTCTGGCTGCTAACTGGGGATATCTGAAGGACGCCAGCCGGATTCAGAAGTATGAGGACATCAAGTCCAAAGAGGAGCAGGAGCTGCACGACATCCACTCCACACGCTCCAAAGAACGCCTCAACGCGTACACATAAACACACACACATACACACACACACACACACACACACACACACACACACACACACACACACACCTAAACACACAATACATGAGTTAAAATGCAAACAATGCAAACATGGATTCAAATAATGATTAGTTTGCAGAAACATTATGACTAGAAAGACACAATGCAGTAGATCATTGGCTCGGTGATCTATGCTAACACTTTAGCATCTGCTATGTTGGTTTGTTCCATTCTTTTCTTCACCCTGACGGTTGAGTGACAGGCCTCACGATGTACCTCAGAAAGCACTTCCCTCCTCAGAGGAGAGGAGATTGCATTCTGCTAAATCTGATTACAAGATAGCTCAATTAGAAATGCTTCAAAAGGAAGTCTGGCTATGAACTGTAAGGTCGTCGTGATATTTCTATTAAGCCTACATTTACCAGGGCCGGCCTCAGACTTTGGGGCCTGAAGCGTGCAGGGCCCCTTCACACCCCAATTCACCAACGCAGCTGTGCAATGTGGGAATGTGCAGAACAATCAACGGTAGCTGGCCTAAAATCATATAAGGCAACCAAAATAACCATGAGAAGGCACTTCAACTTCTGCAAAATAAAAGAAAGTACAGTGCATGTTAAACATCGCACAAGAAACATGCAAGATAATAACATTAAAAGAAAGAAAAACAATGAGTAGAAGACCCCAAAGAGATGTCATTTACTCTGGTTGTGTGTTGCCTGAAGCACCCAGTGGGCTGATGTTTGGGCCAGCTGGGCTTTTGCTTTATCCTGAAAGGTAGAAAGAACATTTGTCTTTGTTTTACTGGCTGACCATCCATCACTAAGCGTAGCCATATATTAAAGTATAGCATGGTGAGATGTTAGCATGGCACACACAGTCAACAATCTACAGAGCACACACACACACACACACACACACACACACACACACACACACACATACACACACACACACACACACACACACACACACACACACACACACATAGATGTGGCTGAGTGGTCGGTGTTGTATGATGGTGTCATGCTGTGTCGTGTTGCCGCACTATGATGACAGTATTGCAGAGAAATATGGGGCCCAAGGAAATGAGAACCTGCTGGGTACAAATGGGTAACTTTGATAACTGCCCCCTCTAACCCGACCCATCCTCAACTGGAGCCCGGTTTCATTAGGGATTCTTCTTCCACCCACTGGCATGTCTCACAGGTGTGGGGTTACTGAAGTGAGAAATATTTTATTGTGATCATAATGAACGATATGCTGATTGAGAATAGTTTCAGATGAAGATGAAGTGAGAAGTGATCCCATGATATCGCTTTGTTCGACTCTATAAGTCATGCCGGGTTCCTTAAGCTCATTGCGTTAAAGCTCTTAAGGCCATGTCCAACAACTACTGAAACGGGGGCTCTGTGTCCCCCCTCCCCAGTTTGTGTAAACTGGTGATGCGTCCTCAGAAACAGCACATCTTAGCAGCACAAAGTATTTTAAACATGTGTATGTCTGATGAATAATGTTTTTCTCACTTTTTGGAATGTTGCCACATTTATATCAGTATTATTTATGTGTACTTTTTAACATTGAGGGTATTTTAACGGGGTAGGTGTGTGTGTGTGGGGGGGTTATATCACTTTCACATGTTCATGTAATGATTCATAATGATATATCTAAGTGGTTCTGCACACGCACACAAATACACACAACACATGCACATACACATGCACCAAATATCTTGAGAGTTTCTTTTGATATGATTTTTACATTTCCTTCAACAAGCCCTAATGAGACCAAAATGACCAATCAATTGTACGATTGATTTGAGAAGTCACTACTAAATACTAATATTCATGGTCTTTGGTGAGGTGAACAGCTGTGAGTTCTGGAAGGTGTTGGCAGCAGTGCAGCTGTGGAGGCAGTGTTAAGGAATGCTCGGTCAGGAGTGGTTCACTTGAGCTGTGGGAACACCGATTCATTCAGAGAAGGAGATCAAAGGTCTGGAAGTGCTGAATAAAACAGGACAATGAGATACAACTGAACAGAAGTGGCTGCTGGGAGGGTTGTTATGGAGACCAGGAGGGATGTGCACAGTGTTTGCCTTGAGGCCGTTCCTAGTTCAGATCTCAAAGATCTGCTTCGACACTAGATGGTGACTATGTTGATCAGCAGAAGGATACCTGCAGGGTGAAACTCACCTTAGATGGGAACTTTAAATAAGGTTAAAGAAAGAGATGCATGTATATCAGCGTTCTGATTCAGATTGACTTGCTGCTCCTTCGTCAGAGGCCAATTAGACTTGAGTCAGATCATTGAGTGACAACTTTTACCTATTCACTACAAACGTTTAACTATATGTTTTTTGTTGTTGTACATATGCAGTGTATACAGCAATTGATATTGAAAATAAGAATTCATAACTAAAATAGTGATTGTGGATGGTCAGTGTTCAGGGCTATTCTGTTTCTATCATATGTGCAGTTATAGAGCTGTAAGGAGTGAGGACTCTCTATCTGCCAGTAGAGATGACTGAGAAGCAGTCTGTCTTCAGGAAGACCACTGCACTGGTATCACACACACACACACACACACACACACACACACACACACACACACACACACTCCCTACCACAGTCATTACTCTGAGCCGTGATTCTTTGCTGTTTTACTTTTCAACTTCTCACCAAAAAAATGTCACTACTTTATTATCAACTTTTAATCTTCTGACTTTTTAAATGTGCAATAATTTAATTAGAAACAAATTAATGTTCTTCTTCCTTTTTGTGGGGGCGGTATTAAGCACTGAAGCTACATTAATTCTGTAAACATATATACATATATGTGAAACAGCGGAGGTGAGCGGCTGGGAGGATGACTCCTGATGGGGGGGGGGTCTGTGTCTGTAGGGGGGGGGGTCTGTAGGGGTCTGTAGGGGGGGGGGTCTGTAGGAGGGGGGTCTGTAGGAGGCGGCTCAGTCCCAATGTCCTGAGCGAGCTCCCTGACAGCTGCTCTCACACACAGCTCTCACACACAGCTCTCACACACATCTCTCACACAGCCTTTGCAACATGTGGTACCCACCAGACATACTGCAGACTACTACACGATGGGTTTCACATGGTCGTGGATATTCAGGCTGATTTAAAGGTAGTACACATTTAAATATCTAAAAGTAATGGTATAATTGAAAACAATCTGCAATAATGTAAAATACACAAACTGCTCATTTCAGTAAAGTGAGTAAGTTATTTTAAATACAGCCTATGAGACTATTTGATATGAAGCAGGTAGATCAGGTCCGCTCCCACTCTCCAGAGTGACGTGCAGAGTGTGAGTGTGTTTCGGTGTGTTGTGTAAATGCAGATTCATTTGACCAAATGACACCCGTTCCATCAGTGTGTGTGTGTGTGTGTGGGGGGGGGGTCTAGTTTTACAGTAACAGTATTCTATAATTTCATTGCCTGACAATGGATGTCATGTCAGTGTTTTTAAATGAAAAAAGTATTTGTGCACTGATTGACCATTGTGAGCTCTCTCTCTCTCTCTCTCTCTCTCTCTCTCTCTCTCTCTGTCTCTCTCTCTCCCTCCCTCTCTCTCTCTCTCTCTCTCTCTCTCTCTCTCTCTCTCTCTCTCTCTCTCTCTCTCTCTCTCTCTCTGTTATTCTTGGTGTGTAAGTGCATTGAGGTCCTCTGAGGGATCTGTGTATAGTCTTGCAGCATTGGTTATAATCTGAAGAAATAACAATAATGAAATATTATCATATTTATGAAGATAATCTTATGCTGGGTAAAAAAAAAGACAGTGAATCTTGTTGTTGTTTGTGGCATGGTTATGCATTCAATGGTCATCATTTCAATTATTAAAACAATACAAAAAACATCATTATTCCCCACTGGCGCTGTTCTACTTTTCTTGTTTGTTGTCCTCTTCTCAGTGTGCAGTAGGTCTACTGCAGTTCCTGTTGCTAATGGTGTTGCTAAGCTAGCCTGCTTGCTCAACTGTTTACCACGAGAGCAATATATTGTAACAGTTATCTAGACTAAACACAGGTATGATCCTAAATGACAAACATATGAGGTCATCATGAGGTTGTTAACTTCGCAGTTTATCAGTGGATGTTTGCTGGAACTACTTGTACACAGCGTGTTTCCTGGCGGACACACACAGGCTTTCGACACTGTCAATCACCCCATTCTGATTGACAAGCTAAAAGCAATTGGTTTTGATAAACTATCGGTGAGCTGGATGCAATCCTACCTGGAGGGGAGAGAACAGATGGTGGAGGTAAACGGTACTCTGTCCCCCCCCCTCCCAGTGAGCTGTGGTGTTCCACAAGGAAGCATATTAGGTCCGTTACGGTTCCTAATTTATGCAAATGACATGTCATCAGCATGTGACTGCAACTTGTTCCTGTTTGTTCGCGGACGACTCAGCCCTGCTGGTCTCTGACAGGAGCAGATTGCAGGTTGAAAAAACTCTCAGCTCCGAGCTCGGCAGAATCTGCACCTGGCTCGCCGATAATAAATTGTCATTACACCTGGGTAAGTCCATTCTCTTCGGTTCGAAACATAATCTCAGTAAATCCGACGACTTCTCAGTTGCAGTGGGTGACATTATTGTCACAAGTAAGAAGGAAATTACATACCTAGGATCTATTCTTGAGGCAAACCTCTCCTGTGACAAAATGGCATCCAATGTAATAAAAAAAGTCAATCAAAGAACTAGATTCCTATACCGGATCTCCTCTCTGGTAAACAAAGACACCCTGAAGACTCTGGCAGGAGCACTCATTCAAGGGTACTATGACTATGCTTGCACGTCATGGTACCATAGCACCTCCAAGGTGCTAAAAATAAAACTTCAAACATCGCAAAATAAACTGGTCAGACTACTGCTTGACCTTTCATCTCGAACCCACCTCACCTCTGCCCACTTTGACAACCTATGGCTTAGAGTAGACGACAGAGTACAGCTACTTGCAATGGGCCTGGTCTACAAGATCCACTACACCTCTATGGTACCCAGGTACATGTCAAAGTTCTTCCCAAAGGTCAAGGAATACCATGATCATAACACCAGAGGGAGTTCCACAAATCATGTGAAACCCAGATTTGGCACAAAAAAGGGGGGAATACACGTTTCGCAATGATGCCACATCAAGATGGAACGCTCTTCCCACAACTGTAAAGGAATGTAAAACTATACTTACCTTCAAAACCTCTCTTAAAGAGCACCTTTGGGGGAGAGCATTGCTAAACTGGCCCCGGTAATGGTACAAATCTCAACCGGTCATACAATGGACAGCTTCCCCCCCCATCTATGTATATACTCGCATTTTAGACTATGTTACTAACTGTATATCTGTAGACTCGGTATGTCTTAAATGTCCGGTTAGGATGTATTAGAACGAAATCTAAAATGTAAATCGTAAATAAGCCATCTGTATGTCAAATATGTCTTATATGTCTTAAATGATATGATGAATTGGAAATGGGGGGACCCTGATGTAAACAAGACGAAAGTCTTTCTCTGGTCTGCATCCCCTTAACAATTGTATTTTTTGAGCTGTACTGTACTGTACCCAATATACACGCTGTTAATAAACTTTTCAATCAACCAATCAATCAGCGTGGAGACCGGTCAGGTAGAGACCGGTCTCCAGTCAGCACCGCTGCAGACTCGCTGATTGAGGGTGTCACTACCCAATCCATCCCCCTGCCCGATCGGTACTGCGCATGTGCGAGATGGTCCGCCATATTGGACAACTACGGACGGCAACCCAAGATGGACACTTGACACAGTGGCTTTTAGCAAAGCTCAAAAAGAAAACTGGAGAGAGATGAGTTATTGTTATTACAACGTGACTTCACTATTATTTAACAGCTCTTTTTATTGGGTTCTTTTATTTGGAGTTAAGTACATTGTCAGAATAAGTGAGAAATGAATTTAACTTCTGTTGGCTAACTTCTGTTGGAAGTGTTAGAAATGTTAGAAATCCGCATATCCGCATATCCGCATATGTATATGCCATACATTTTTGCATACATTCACAGTAAATATGTATTCAGTATGAATGACGAATCGAAACCTAAAATGGATGCGGACCAGACAGACTCAATGCAAAGATATATTCTGAGGGAGTCCATCATCCCAGAATAACACTACACAAGTCAACACCAACACCACACAAAGAATCAACACCAAAGAGAGGTTCTGGTGCACTCTGAGAAGTGTACTTTTTGTCCATTCTACTCCAAAGTGTAACAATTTCTACTCTGGTCATCAGTACTCTGGGATTTTAACACTTTGGTATTTGCTGTGTAAGCCTATATCAGCAAAACTAGGGGCTGAATCTAATCAGCCCTAACTATAAGCTTTATCAAAAAGGAAGGTCTTAAGCGCACTCTTAAAAACGTATAGGGTGTCTGCCGCCCGAACACAAACTGGAAGCTGATTCCACAAATGTGGAGCTTGATAAGAAAAGGCTCTGGCTCCCATTGTACTTTTAGAGACTCTAGGAACAACCAACAACCCTGCATTCTTGGAATTCAATGCCCTTTTAGAAGGGAAGATGTGGTCATTTGTTCTGGGAATGTCATTTTCGAGCCCGAGACCTGAAAAACAGGCTTGGGGCTTAACAGATTAACTCTTTTTATTGGGTTCTTTTATTTGGGGTTAAGTACATTGTCAGAATAAGTGAGAAATGGATTTAACTTCTGTTAGACAGCTATCATACTGAATAAATATTTACTGTGAATGTATGCAAAAATGTATGGCAGAAGTTAAATCCATTTCTCACTTATTCTGACAATGTACTTAACCCCAAATTGTTACGTTATCCGAGAGGACCCAAACGCAGGACAAGGCAGAGTGTTGGAAAAGGTTTATTTTGAGGTGGAGGAGCGTGGAGAGTAATCCGGCTGGAAATGGCGACTGGTGGCGGCTGGTGATGATGACAGCACGGCGGCCGGAGAGTGATCCTGGAGCACAAGAAGAACATGTAAGAAGAATATACTGTGTTGAGGAAAATAGCTAATAATGCTAAGAAGGCTAAGAAGGCTGAGAGTTTTACCACTGTGGGTTAAACAACGATCTGGCGCTGACAGGTTGTGGAGCCTCCGCTGATATGGCATTTGTAAATGCTGATGGGAATCAGGTGTGTAGTAGGGGAGGGTGCTAAGCTGCTTGCAGCAGGTGGAGGTTTGAGCCGGGAGCCGGGCGTGACAGCCACCACGCCCACACAGACACAGACAGGGAAAGGGAAAACAAACACAAGGGAGGCGGCTGGAAGAGGACAGCCACCACACAAATAAAAGAACCCAATAAAAAGAGTTGTTAAATAAAAGTGAAGTCACGTTGTAATCATAATAACTCTTGGTTGTTTTCTGCTTTGCAAAAAGCCACTTTAGTTAGTTTAGCTCTTTAGTTTGCTAGTTATTACGAAGATTAAATCGCGACGTTTTCATTGTTACCAAGGTGGTTGCTAGGGACGCTGCTATCGATATTATTTCTGTTATGTTGTGTAACTGTTTAATGGTGTTATCTTTATTGCTACCCCCTTCCCCGTCAATGTATAGTGTTGGTCCACAGCGCAAACGTATTAGTTTAACAAAATCCGCATCTAAAGATAGCCTACGTTATTTTCCCCCTGTGCAATTCCAGTCTCACATCTCAGAGCACATCGTCATTAACAAATACCGGAAACAGACCGAAAACATTTAAAAAAAATAATAATAATACTTTATTCCGAGTGTGCTTGCTTTTCTCTTTGAAAGTCATCACATAACGGCATTGTAATACACGGTTCGGCTGCATTACATATTACATATCTGCCGTAGGTCTGTATTTATAGCCCTGATGAGAAGACAAACATGAGGAACTGAAAACGTGACGTGGATCATAAATATATCAGCCATTAAACAACATCTTACATTTCTTTTCACACAATACGTCTCCTTGCAATATCAACACTAATTCGGCTCACTTTTATATTTGATCCAATTGGTAGATAGGCTGTATTTACACCATAAAGGTGCACAGCTGATATAAAGGGACACCTGGTGGTTAAAGCATGTTATTGAATTTCCTTATTTTTATTATTAGATATTAATAGGATCCCTATAAAGTATATTCATTACTCGTTATTCTCTACTAATAGTTATTTAAAGACTGTATATAATGACTATTTTGCACATCCCTTTCAAGATTTCAAGATGTTCTAAGGTTTATTGACATATCATATCGGCCTACACAACTGTGGTGTAGTTCTGCACTGAATGAAAAACTTGAGTCACAGGTTCCTCAATAGTGCATTACAAGACATCTATCAATATGTGTGCATACCTCCAGCAATGTTAACTTTGTTGAAGCACTTATTTTAACTGATATTATACATAATATATTATCGAGGGGTGAGAACCAGAGGGGCGTAAGTGACATTTGACCAACTTTACAGGAGATCCAAAACAAAAAATGACAATAATTTGTCCTGACTTTGTTTATTAAATTCAATCTTTAATATGAAAACTTCATAAACATATGGATGACAATATACTTAATGAACAATATTTTGACTTTCATTTTCCGACTTTTATTCGGAATAAAGTCACATGCGCCTTTTTGGAACTAAGATTTTATCTCATATGAACTAAGGGATGATCTGATAAAAATAGGAAAAAGGCTTTACATTAATGAGGTCAAAATTAACAGTAATCAATTGTTATAATATTATATGAAAATATCCTTATATCATATTAGTTCATTGAATGTAATTATTTAAAAAAAAACATTAATAACCATTTTGCCAAATAGTTAATTATTAAGCCATTTCCCCAAATAACCGATTGAAAATAGGCTACAGAGTCCATTGTGATCATATAATATATCAATATCACATTAGTTCACTGAATAACAATCAATTACATTAAACCTGGCCTAATAACTGTTTGGCAAATCAAAAACTACTTTCGAACATTGGGAATGTCAAATATAGCAATATAATATACGACAACAGCATATTTCATGCAGATCATGTACGTTTCAGCCATTTCATTTTCTGCCAAAGAACTGTTTGTCCCTCTGTGTCTTTGGTTCTGTTTCGGACCGTATGTTGTAGGGCTGTGCAATTAATCCTATTTTAATCTCGATTACGATTTTGGCTTGCAACGAGGTCCACAATTTCCCCGCAGCGAGGCCCCCCCTGCCCCCCTGTTGAGAGTTCACGAGCGTGCCCCCTCGACTTCATTCACCACATCACAGTCATCAATTAAGGACGCGCTTTACAGTGCAACGGCCTACTCAAGCAAGGACACAAAGATATAACACATGCCATCACATTCTACATAGCTAAAGACATGTGCCCAGTTAGCACAGTTAGCAACCAGGGGTTTAAGCAACTGGCTAACACTATGGACAAGCGTTACGCCATGCCATCTCGGCATCATTTCACCAGATCTGCACTGCCTGCCCTATATGACAAATGTCGTGGGGAAGTTAAAAAATATGTGGCTTTAGCTGAATATTTTGCAGTTGAGTTATACTTAAAGTTCAGGGTAATCAACTGTTAAAAAGATACTGTTCAAATTATTATTATTATTTTTTAAGTTCAATAAATGGATGTTTTCAAAGTCAATGAATAATCATATTTAATAATCGTGATATCAATATTGACCAAAATAATCGTGATTATGATTTTTGCCATAATTGAGCATATTATTTGTGTGTTAATAATAATAATTCCTTGCATTTATTATAGCTCAAAGCACTTTACACATATTTGTTATACATGCAATGGTCACTGTGGACAATACCCACAGGAGCAAGTTCAGGTGAAGTGTCTTGCCCAAGGACACACCGGCTTTACAGACGCAGCAGCGGCGGGTTTCACCTGATGATGATCTGATGATCATTGCACAGCGCACTGCGCCACACCGTCCATCTTCACGCCTCGAAGTCATCGAGGCGCTTTTACAAGTACACATTGGTATCATACATGTACTGTGGACAATACCCACAGGAGCAAATCCGGGTGAAGTGTCTTGCCCAAGGACACAACGGCCTGACGCAGTGGCGGCAGGAGTGGGTTTCAAACTGGAGTTCCCCCCCTTGATCTGATGATCAGATGCACAGACCACTGCGCCACCCGTCCCTATGTGTTGTGAGAAGGACTTGGAATCACCTTCTATGGCCTGGTCTTCCTTGCCATCCTCACAAGAGTGTACCCCTCCGAACTGTACAAAGGGCCTTTTTTCTGTCGATCTCAATGGCTGCATGAACACAGTCACATTCCGTCTTGCTGTGTCCAGACTCCATGAATGTATGGTCAATAATGGAGATGGGCAAGGTTTTAACTTCATGGAGACACATGGCACTAAAACCAGCATTCCTGTTCTGCCTACCACATGTGTCAGAGTACAGCACCATATGCTCGACCTGAAAGAGTTGACAGATACTGGAACATGCATGTGCTGATCTCTGATGAGTTGAATTCTCTGTTGAAGATGTATCTGTAGAAACTAAGTTTCCTTTGTCACTCAGCATTGACTTTGATTCCTGGATTATTTCATTCTCTTCATCAAGCTCTTCTGCATCTTGAAATAATCTTAGTAACACTTCTTCAGCAGTGAAAAGCTTTCTTCTCATGGTTGACCTAGCTTGCTTACATATAGTGTCAGCCATTTTGACTCAAGTGCAATCCAAAGGCTTTATCCATAATACATTTCTCAGGGCCAAAAAGGCGTAAGTGCACTTACGTCCTTTTAGCCCCAAATAGTTCAGTGTGTTCTGTGTTAGGTCTTTTGGTTTTTGATGAATAACTCTGGATTGGTTTAGAATTCACATGCACCCTTTTGGCAGTAGAAAGAGCTCATCGAGAGCTTTCATTTGATATATATAACTAATTTTTGACCAAAATGTCACTTACGCCCCTCTGGTTCTCACCCCTCGTTATACTCTTATAAGATGTATGTAGATATTTCATCTCCGGCCTTGTCAGGTATTGAACAATCAATAAATAAAGAACACAGAATTGTTGAATATAAAACACAGAATTTGTGTGATTATACTAAATGATTTTCAAATAAACACAACTGCATATTTAACTGTTACACATGCTGATGTAACGCAAATGTTCCAACTTGGGATCAATAAAGTATATCTTATCTTAAGCTGATCGATGGCTACTGCCATATTGGCAAAATGTGCCTCTGAACCTTGACAAGTGCATGTTTCAGGCTTATCAATTAATGTAATGTAATGTTATCACAGGGGTCACACACATAAGACCAGCTGTTAAATAAAGCTCTTCTGACCTTAGCTGGCATGTGGGTATATATATTAATACTGCCCATAATGGGCACAAGCAATTTTCACCCATTTATTAATGATATGTTTTAAATGTGAGTGTTTCCTGTCCCCTAAACCTCCAGGGATGTACACAGTTTAATACTGGCAACTTCTTATTATGGGAAATACGAAAACGTCTTTTAAAACTACAACTCCCAGTAGAGACGTGCCATAGAGAACATGTTGCGAAACAGAATAGCCAGCATGTGTAGTTCTGGGGACGGGGTGGGGGAGGGGGGGACGCGGTGGACCCGTCCAAATCCAGTTTTGGACAGTCTGCCGTGGTTCCATCCTATTTCAAGTGCTGTTCGAGAATCGGCTTAACCCTTGGAGCACACTCTCCAATCACAGAGCTTAAGGACTATCACAGGGTTTGTCAAACAGAGCACATGGTGTAGTCCAAACGATAGCTGGGGATTCTGGGTAGTGTAGTGTCTTCTGCCATCCTTTACAGAACAAATATTTGTTTCTCCGAATCGAAGGGGAAAAATACAAAAGCATAGCACACAATTTAAACCAATCAATGTTGTGTAATTAACAAGGATAATCTGCTGTTTTTTAGTTGATGAGTAGTGCAGATATCACTGTAAAATAAATCGACAGTAAGAGGAATACTTACTTCCGGGTGTACAATTCTCCATTATCCAATGGGAATGGACGCTCACATTGCCTTTAAAGGAATGGTATGCTCATGACACTCATTTTTAAATAATTATCATCCGATAAAACAGACCAGTCTATGCCAGTCTCTAATCCGATGACATTATCAGTGATTTTAAACTGATTATATACCGAAATAACATCAACACTGTGGGCGCCGCCATTTTCCGGACGTGACGTCATCCATGCGTTTGGTTTTCGAAGACACGTTGATCTCCATGTTATTTACTGTAGTTTCTCTCTTCAAATATGCCTCACTGTATCGCGAAATATTGCCACAATTCTGATAGGAACAATCCACGGAATGTTCGGTTCCATCTGTTGCCAAAAGGTAAGCGTAAGAAGTACATTCGGAGGCAGTGGCTAGCGAAATGTGGCCGGCCCGAACCGAGAGATTCACAGGCTCATGTATGCAGCGAACATTTCAAATTTCCGGACGACTACTCTGAGAGTATAACACATAACATGGGATTTATGGAACAACCATTACTTAATGGAGATGCAGTACCATCTGTCTTTCTGGTGTCATCACCGACCAGGACACCAGTTCGGCCAGTTGAGAAATCGCACTCTGCAAGTGTGAAGCGACGGAGGAGCAGAAGTAGTGCTCGGAGTAAGAATAAGGTATGTTATAGCGCATTTCCATTGCAGCGGCTAGCCCCGTTTTAACATCCTTTAGCGTCCAGGCCAGGGCAGTTTTTGGTAGCCTTTCCATATAGCGTAGTACCGGCTAGTGTGTATTTCCCCCCAGTTTTTTCCGGCCCCATAACATCGTGATTCTATGGCCAGGGACAACGAAGCTGAGTATGCTAAACTAGAGAGGGAATCGCTAGCAAGGGTGGTACTACATGCATACATATAGTATCTTATATCATCTTCCTATTATACACACATGCATTTCCAAACATTTGGACTACCTATGTTGCAAATGTATTATCTTTTCAATTTACACACGGCATCTATTGCCTCCTCTGTTGCTCTCCCTGAGGTTTCTCCCATGTTCCCTTTAAACTGTGGGTTTTCTCCGGAAGTTTTTCCTTGTACGATGTGAGGGTCTAAGGACAGAAGATGTCGTATTGTCATACTGATATGTATGGTTGAATTCCCCCATCCAATCTCTTCACATTGGTCAAAACTTCTTCCTCTGCTGACGAGTCCGAACTCAAATACTGCCATGTTTCCGTGTGTTGACAAAGTGAACGCATGGATGACGTCACGACCATCACGTGACTACTGAAAATGGCAAAAATGGCGGCGGCCAGGCGGAATATACAGGTGTTGATAAAAAAGAGCTATAAAATCATTATTTACCGGGGAATATCGCTGATTTCTTCAGGGTATGGTTTAAACATAATGTTTCACTAAATACTGAAGTTTGGAATAATTATCTAATGAGTGGACCATTCCTTTAAGGGCAGCCGACACAAACGAATGCCGTGCTTCCATGAGCGTCAAATCCCGACGCAGATGGGAATACATTGCAATCAGTTGAAAGCTCTTTGCGTCCCTTTATGACGCTGAAGTAGCCTAGGAGCGTCACAATTGGACGCCACGGACACTGACCGAACGTCGCTCCTGGACGCTTAGGGAGTGAGAGTGTGTTGGTTATAGCGAGAGATAATTGGGCTGGGAGGGTTAACGCATGAGCTTTGGATTTACTTTGCTTTACTTTAAAGGTCACTTATTATTATTATTATTATTATTATTATTATTATTATTATTATTATTATTATTATTATTATTATTATTATTATTATTTATGCAAAATCCACTTTTGTATGTCTTGTCTACATAAAGAGACTCTGAAAGTTCCAGGAACAAAGATTCTCTCTCTTTTTGATCCATTTCTATAAAAACCTGTCTGAAAATTAGCTGATCAGATTTTGGCCACTTTATGATGTCATAAGGATGTTTTGTCTTGTGTAACCATTAGCCAATCAGCAACCAAGGTTTAAAGAGCAAAGTCGATGGGATACTGGTCATACCAGACTGAGTAAGGCTGTAACCACTGAATGTATTAAATCAACCAACACTTCATTTTATAGTGTTATTATTAGGGCTGTCAAGTTAACGCGTTAATAACGCGTTAACGCAAAAAAAAATTAACGCCACTAATTATTTTAACACGATTAACGCATGCGTATTTTTTTTCCTCGGCCGCCCCGTAGTTTCAGAGCGCATCGAGTTTAAAATACCATCTACAAGCTGATGCTGACAGCCCTGCTCCTGCCGCCCGCTTGTGGCAGACCACACTTCCACGCTCACCGGCAGGCACCGACTGGCCATCGGGAGGACCGGGAGGGTGTGTGTGTGTGTGTGGCCCGAGCGAGCGAGAGAGAGACCTTACGTGCATTACCGTACCGCAGTGTGAACGCGGCTATTGTTGTTGTTAGCATCTGGTGCTAGCTAGCTGCGCTAACGGATATAAGGAGCTGTTTAAATGAAAACAGAGGAGCGCTCTATCCACACAACTGAGCACTTGACTTTATGCAGGAAGCCAGACAGCGGGACATTGTAGGAGAAGTCAGCACACTCATGATTGCAGCAACATGACACACACACACACACACACACACACACACACACACACACACACAGTATGAGAGGTTCCAGGTTGTTGTGTTTAATATTCATGAGAATATTTGTCATTGTTCAAATGATAATAAACATTAGCATAAAGCATATTTGTCCACTCATATAAGATTATTAAAAACTTGAAAAATATTCCTCTAAGGTACATTTAGAACAGATAAAAAATGTGCGATTAATTTGCGATTAATCGCGATTAACTATGGACAATCATGCGATTAATCGCGATTAAATATTTTAATCGACTGACAGCCCTAGTTATTATTATCATTTTATTATTACATTTTCATTCATGAGAAAATTGTGTTTTATTTTTCAGTTACATCGTTTATTGTTAATTATATACTGTGAACAATGGGTTGGATTTTTTCACATGATATACAGTGTAAATGGTATAGGTGTGTTAGTGGTACTGCTTTGAACCCAAACTACGGAAATTAATATTTATACAGAAATATGTATACACCAATATACAAAGTTTATTTAAAACAATCCGACTTTTTCATTGTAAAAAGTCTCATCTCAACAGAACAACATCATCAGAAAACATGTACTTATAATATACTTTGAAATCTATGGCATTACAAAATGCTATCCTGTTTCACGAGGTTACAACATACTGACTATCGTGACCTCTGTTGCCCGCTGCCCATCTCTGCTGCATGCTAGATGTTCCAGGCTATTAGCTGCTACTTGTATCACACCCAACTGTCAGCGACAGAGTTGCATTGTAGGTTGAATGGTTTCGCAGCCCCCTTTTTTCTTCAGGAATATTAATAATAGTTTGTATACAGCATATACACAACAGGAAGTAAAGCCAGGCATTAGAATGCAAACTAGTTGCAGTGTGTTTCAACTCCCATGGTCTCTGGCAGTCATTGGACAAAAATATATCGGCTACATAGATGTGGTTTTGGCTTTTGAGTATAAAGCTACAATAACTTCTCAAATGATGCCCAGGTTTTCGTATATGACATCATCATGTTCTGTGCTCAGACTGTCAGTAAGAGAGGAGGAGGACACAGAGCAGAACGGGGTGGTGTCACTGGGTGAAGAAAGACTACATGGTGGTTTTGTTTTGCAGACTTGAGCATAAAGGTGGGCATATGGGTCAGGTTTGCTTTCATTGTTCTGAGACACTGCCTCCTTCTCACTTATTGGCTCAGCATAAATGGGTTCATCATCTGCAAAAGGTATACATGTTCCTGTGCGCTGAGTGACAGTATCCTGGTCCTGGACCAGACTGATGTGGTCGTACACCTCTGAGTAAACGGACTCTGGTTGGCTGGTAAAGCATGGCTTTTGAGCAGAGGAGTTCATGGGGCTGACAGACGCTCTTACACCTGGGGGTTTGAGGGGTAACACACAGGCAGGGTCTACATACAGAGCCGTTGCCGATGGCATTTTTGGTACAGATTGCATGCAGTCAGCAGGATCAGCATATACAGCTTCTGATTGGCCCCCAAGTGGAGCTCCGCAGGGACTGGTGTGTGTGGGTACCAGTGGGAGGGGCATCAGGGTGATGGGAGCTGGCTGCACTGACGCGCTCTCTGATGAAGTGAGCGAGTCTCCCTGGGCGAGTGCGCTCTCTTCGGACACCGCAGACTTACTTTCCTGTGCCCTCACTTTGTTCTCCACGACGGCAGCCATAAAGGTCACATCGGGTATTTTGGGGAGAGGGGAATGAGCCCCTTTGCGGGTCACGATCACTTTCTCCCCCTCTGGGTTCTGGTTGCTGAGAGGCACCGCTGAAGTCTTCGCTTTGATGGTGCTCTGAATCAGGGAGAATATGTTCTCAGCCTGCTGCGTCTCGAAGCTGAATGTTCCCGGGCCGGAGTGACAGCGTCGACCTGCTTCAATGGTTAGGGCCAGCTGGTAAGAAGACACAAGCATGTTTTTAGCATGTTCACGTGAAAGCAAAGCAAACAAATAAAACACTTATTCTTATTGTAAGTGTACTTGGATTTGTTTGAGTCGACACCCTGTGAGTTGTTAAAGGTAACGTAAGGATTGTTTATGATCCTGAGACCCTTACCTTATCTTTTCCATATCGTCTCAGCAGTTCGTAAGGCCATTCTCTAACAGTGTTCTTCTTCTCTGTTTCCCTCAGTCGCAGTGCCTCTCGCCCCACCTGCAGCCAATACGTCCCCTTCAGGCCGCAACGCCACGCCGCGTCAGTCCTCTGAACCGTCACCCAGAACTCTGAGGCTGGAAACAAAAGGAGGAAATATTCTTTGTCATGGCTCTTCAAACAAATCAGATATTATTTATTACAGTAAATATATAGCAACATTGGGTAACTGGCAACTGGCATGAATGCAGGTATTGTGAAAACAAGTAACCAAAGTTAACGGTATTAAAGCGTAAGATCCTTGCCAAACCAAGAGGTGTGATGATGTACCTTGGAGGTGGGTATCAACGGTTTTGGTTGATTTAAAACCACAAAGTCTTGGAATTTAAAATATGACTCTTTTAATGCGATATTCAGACGATGAAAACATTTCTCACCTCCAGTGACCCCGAGCTGGGTCAGTGCTACATCCTGATTGATGACAAGAAGTTTGAAAGCTAAGAGCCACGCCTTAATGAGGTCCAGGATGTTGTGAGGAAATCAAGATCTGGCTCAGCGCCAGGCCCAAGACCAGTCCTGTACAAGGTCAACAAGAACTGTCCGTTGTTACCAAGACAGCTGTGGAAGATCCTGATAGCCATCTGGAACACCAATGAAGGCCCTTACGGAGCGTCCACACTACAGCTTCAAAAAAAGCTTGGAGCTGGGCGTGTCTGGAGCTTGGGGATTTTATTCAAGCAACACGACCAACAACCAATCACATGAATCTCCCACCCCCGACATACAAAGCAAAAACCCCCGGGGATTTTATGCGAGCAATATATATATAAACTCCCCAAACAGGCGAAAACCTACCAGTTTCCCCCACTGTCTCTGCCACCTCCCTCCATGCCTGGTTCCTCCGATTTGTATCCCGGTAGGTGAAGAGGGTCTGGTCATACAAAACCGGGTGATTGCTTCGGCGATAGTTAGTTTCTCCTCCGACTTTTTTTGAAATATAGAAATGAACGGCGGGATATCTCTCCCAGCTTAGACGCGGTTTGATTGGCTACGGCTTCAGCTGTCAGATTTTGGGAAACGGGATTTGATTGGCTGGCGCTGGCTACTCCGGCGTCTCCGGCGTCAGAAGTTGAACATTGTTCAACTTCTGTCGCCGGAGACGCCGGAGACGGACCGCTCTGCTACCCACAATTCAGTTCGGCGAAAAAGCGCGGCTACGTGACGTCACCCCATTGAAAGTGAATGGGCATATTGGAGCTGTCGACGCTGTAGTGTAGACGGGCCGTTATGGATGACCTGACCTTCACCATCGATTCAAGCTGGAAGATTCTGCAAGGAATTGATTGCTGATGGGCAAGCATTATGTTCAACCTGTACAATCAACGTGCTGTGCTGAAGAAAGACAAGTCATGATCTGATCTTTTTGCACGACTGAGGGCAAGGACATAGACCCAAAATGCAGAAGACCTATCTTTAATTCAAAATCCTTTACTGCGAACTGGCACGCTCAGTACCAACGCCCTGACTCCAGCACGGCAAACTCGCTGCTAGGGTCCCACACCTCCACTGCTCCTGGACAAGTCCTGCATCCTCTACAAACACCGCGTCCACATGATACAGTCAGCTCTCCATCCCCCACACCAAACCGGGCATTCATCTCGCAGCTCTGGAACGCCCTACCCTGAAATCAGACCGCTGACTCAAAAAGGACTCGAAACACATCGTTGTCAAGGCTTTCAGCCTCAAGTGACCCCCTCTACATGTGTGTGACCACGTGATCATGTCAAACATTCAACTTTTTACAAAGCCTGTTCTCATTATGAAACATTCCTCTACGGAGGACCCAGGCCACAGTCTTACACGAAGAGGAGAAGATACCCAGCATTGGAACAGGAGACGTACCTTCATCCACTGAGGCGTATATCTGGTTCTCCTCCATTTCAACGTGAGTAGAACCTGAGCCGTCCCCTTTCTGAGAGTAGAGGGAGCACAGAGGTGAACAACAGGCCCACAGCGTATACAACGTTATACTAGCTGGAACATCTGGGTACTTGTGGCCTCAGTTAAAAATGATTAAGGCACTAACAAATGTTGTCATTTGGGTTTGGCTCTAACCTGAAACGTGCTGGGACAAAGTTTTTCGACCCACTCCACGCAGTCGTCTTTGAGCACAGCAAACACCATGGTCCTGTCCCGCGTCTCCACACAGAATGCGGACATGTTCTCCTGCGAACAGCACAGACAGCGGCTGAAAAGCATGTACTTCAATAACACTGTACACTATACACCGTCAGAGAGGCTGACCGTGGGACAGGCCTCAGCGTTGGGGGGGAGTCTGAGGACACTGATCAGCTCAGACAGTTGGACCACCTTCGGCTTCCTGTCCCCATGAGGCTGGTGGTGTCTCCTGACACCAGCCACATGTTCGCCTCCAGCACCTGCAGGACAGACAATGTTCAAGCAGACCCAGGATTACTATATTAAGATCACAAACACATCATCTTCATTTATCTACATTTAAAAAGAAAATTGTATTTGCTCCTTTTAAAAACATGAAATGAATTGTCCTTGTCCATTGGACAGCTAGGTACCAACCTAATTGAAGATAAAAAATGTGTGTGTGAAAAGAACAAATCAGCAGTGTGTGCAGGCCGCATGTTGACCTGATTCCAAACCGCCCCGACCTCTACACGACCCCTCCATTTACGCGTCAGTGCCGAGGGTCACCTCATTAAGTGCTGTTCCAAACCAACAAGTTTACTTTGTGACGGAGTGGGTAGGGTATGGTTTGAAGCAGGGCCTAAAGGTCTGACACTATTCTGACATTCTGACAGTTTGACCTCTCTGACCGGCCCTCAGGAGCACGTTTCCTGGGGGCCGGACACTCGTTCTGGCCTGAACTGCCGTCAACCTTTGACCAATGACAAAAAGCAATATAACGTATAGCAATGAGTTGATGAGCCTTTCAGAATTCACAGAACTTTCTGTAATTATTCCTGGAATTTCTCGTATTGCAATACATATCGCATAATATAAAAGTATTTAAAAATAATATTGTAGTGTCCGTTTCAAAGAGAAGTGCAGCAGTATGTTAGCAGGATTTTATCACATGGTGGTAAAGCAGTGTGTGTGTGTGTGTGTGTGTGTGTGTGTGTGTGTGTGTGTGTGTGTGTGTGTGTGTATGTGTTATGATTGTATTGTCTTGTTGGTCATTCAAGTGTTTGTAACCATGTGTTACTAAACAGATATGAATGAAAGGGTTCGCCCACACAGTCAGGGTCTGGGGGTCTGGGGGTTTGGCCGGGCGCACCGGTTTTCCTGGGATGGAGTCTAACTCTCAGTCCTCCACTCCCCACACACACTATTCAAGTAACAGGGCATTTCCACGGGCTTTACGGAGGGGGTCTGGACCTCTATGCATCACACTTTGATCTCCATCTCCAGTTCACTTTAAACCCCAAGAGACTCAACATGCTGGTGAGGAGGCCAGATACCCACAGCCTGTGTTACCTTGGAGTACTTTGCCTTACTGTTGAAATCAAGTGTTACGTGTATTGGACTTCAGGTAAAACACTGAGTCTTTGTGATGTGCATACTTACAGTGAGGGCACTGGTGTCACTTTATTTCAATGAAAATGCTGATTCTTTCTGATAAAGCTGACTTTATTTTGGAGATCTTAGAGAAAAGGCAGCCCTCAGGGAATATAACGCACCCTCACACTCCTGCTCTGCACACAAAGCCCTCTGAAGTGTGTCACACTCTGGACTTTGGACACACAACACCTGTATCTGAAGCGGCTCTGATGGAGTCACTGGACCCGGGCTGACCCTGGCTGTCAGTGAGTCCAGCTGGACGTGCCTGAGGCCCTCTCCAGCCTTCACCTGTTCCTTCTTGCTCCTCTCCAAAATACATGAGGTTGTTAAACATTTAAAACGTAAGACAATCAAATATTTCAAATTTTAAATTTAGAAAATGGTAATTGTAAACTAAAAACTGTAGGAACAGATGGGGCTGCAGTCTGCATCCTGCCATACGAGCATGCTAGTGCACATGACACAGATGTGTGACAGCAGCTCTGTCCATGCCTTAGTGGGGACTGTACCTCGTGCCGATCCTTTAGGGGCCATGTTATAATAAACCCTTTGATTTCTCATGTGTTTCTCCATCACAGCACCACATGTGTATTTGTCCCCAACATTCAAGTTAATACTGATGTTTTCACATTGTGATTAATAATGATTCATCTTATATTATTGTGATTCACGTAATTACTATCGACTGACACCACGACGACATTCAAGCTCCAAACACAGAACAAACACTAGAGGTCGACATTTTCCATTGTTTGTCTTCAGCTGGGCCTGCTATGGTGTGTGTGTGTGTGTGTGTGTGTGTGTGTGTGTGTGTGTGTGTGTGTGTGTGTATGTGTGTGTGTTTGTGTGTGTGTGTGTGTGCGTGTGTGTGTGTGTGTGTTTGTGTGTGTTTGTGCGTGTGTGTTTGTGCGCGTGTGTGCGTGTGTGTGTGTGTGTTTGTGTGCGTGTGTGTGTGTGTGTGTTAAGGTAAAGAAGACAGCGAGGGATACAAGTGAAGCTCAATGGCGGTCACTTAGACTTGTCAGCGTCCAAATGGACTGCAGTCCACATGTGCTAACGCCCCCGCCCCCGTCTCAGTGGGCATCACGTCCTGGGGGACCCACACCAACTGGCGTCCCACACACCCTGCCTCTTCACCTCCGCCTGCAGCTGTTCTGTCACTCAGTCTAATGGCTGATTCATGTTTTCCCTTTTGAACTATGCTACTATGCCTTAGTTATGATTTTAAAACTCAAGTCTGTGTTACGATACAAAGACACGCCCCCCACACCCATCACAAGCCTCCTTTGACTTCTAGTGACACATGGACAGAGGTTACTGTATACATGTATACTGTATACATTGTGGACGGGTGGCGCAGTGGTCTGTGCATCTGGTCATCAGATCAAGGGGGGTGCTGGGGAACTCCAGTTCAAAACCCGCTCCTGCCGCCACTGCGTCAGGCCGTTGTGTCCTTGGGCAAGACACTTCACCCGGATGTACTCCTGTGGGTATTGTCCACAGTACATGTATAATACCAATGTGTACTTGTAAAAGCAACTCGAGGCGCACTGCGCTGTGCAATGATCATCAGATCAAGGGGTGAAACCCGTGTCTGTAAAGCCGGTGTGTCCTTGGGCAAGACACTTCACCTGAACTTGCTCCTGTGGGTATTGTCCATGTATAAAAAATATGTGTGATGTGTATCTGTAAAGCGCTTTGAGCACTATAATAAATTTAAGGAATTATTAGTATTACAATGAGCCTATACATCTATTTCACTTCAAAGAGACAAGCAGTGAGAGAGGTAAAAAGGAAAGTGTACCTCCCATCTCCTGGATCTCAAGGCGACCCCCCCCCGCTGCAGGGAGGAGACAGAGACAACCACACCGGCTTCCATTTCTGCAGGAGAAACGCACAGCGTGTCATAACTCCACCTCGTGAGGGAGCGTAACATTATACATTGGGTTACTCATCCTTTTCCTCCTGCAGACTACAGCGCCCAGGTCAATGATGTTTACGCATCTTCAACAGGAAATTAGAAAAATACAAACAATAACAATATCTATTAACATTTTATTTTAACGTTTAGAATGTTGAAGATGCAACCGAGGAGAGCTAAGTGTGGTGTAATGTGATGCGACCATGTTTTCTTAAAGATAACTCATTGTTTAACAGAGGTTTTGTTCAAAGTGAATTTATATTTCTGTTATACTTTAGGGGTCCCCAACCTATAGCTGTTCTCTGTGAATGTGCGCATCAGTGACTTTCGACCCCCCCCTCATGTGACACAGTGAGGTCCACATGAGTCCTGTCCTCTGTCCCACTGTGAGGACGAACATCACCTCTTACCAGTCTTCCTTCAGAATGTATCACTGCTGTGAAGGGACACATGTTACAGTACCATATACATCAACTATTATCACTCCACATAAGTCATACCTCATGTTTCACGTCGTGGATATTTACATTTCTTTACCAGTTTCCGGTTATTTGTGAGACGGTTGAGCTTAAGATTAAGGTTCAGGTTCCCCTGCCCTGAAACGCAGCGAGTGTGAGCCGTGTGTTGGGGGTGCTCAGGAATGTGCAGCATTCTGTTTCAACTTGTTCATTTGGATTCCTGCTCCGGACTCTCCTTAGCTACAAGGAAAGGCTCACGTGTGTTCCTTCAGATAACTGTAATCTGATCAACTTGGACACAATGATACACATGGACGTGAAGTCTGTTGAATACACAATGCAATAAACAATGCAGTATTATCAGCCAATCAGATGGGTTACCGTTTACCAAGTCAGTTTTCACGCTCCTATGAGGTGGATATGATTATAATGAAAAAGAACACGAAGGAATTACTATCCGCTGCTGGTAAACATGCAGTGAAATGAATCCTATGTGCTGTCCCAGGCTGCGAAACAGATATGATCTGTATATGTACTCACTTTGCCAGCTTTGTGTGGTTGGAGGTAAGCCTTCCCTGTTTTGGTCTCGGGGTCCATCTGGAAACAAAAATACTTCAAATCGGTTCGAAAGACGATGAGGTTTCCTTCTTTCTTTTGTACGGTGAATAAGAGAGAGGGGCGTGCCCACAGTGAGACATTCTTGAAATATGATCCTCACCTGAAACGTAGAGGTGCAGCTGTGAGTCAAACACACACACACACACACGCACACACACACACACACACACACACACACACACACACACACTTTCATCATGGCGGCTCTGAGACCAAAGGTCTGATTTGTTCCTGCCAAACCTTTAACCTGAGACATCTACTGAGACCATCCATCATCGGCTGAATTAACCAATTTAACGCATGAATATGAATCCGCTTAAATGTTTGCTTTACCGATCCACCTGTGTGACGGTGAAGGCCACAAAGACTCTGCTCCAGCTTTGTACAGTATTCAGGCTGATGATTAACAGGGTCAACTCCAGCAGGCTGAAACATTCTCTGCAAAGCACAACACTACTCTTGATGTGAAGATTGGCAATGCAATAGAACTACTAAACAACAACTTGTTTTTCTTTTTGAAGAATTATTTTGGGCAAGCACTGCCTTTATTTAATAGTCTGTGTTTGAAAGAGGGAGATAGAGGGGATGACAGGCGGCAAATGGTCCCAGGCTGGATTCAAGAAACTGAAACTGTTACTAATTACTTGGAACATGTAAGCTGGAGAGGTCAGTCCAATGAAGGTAGAAACTGTAAGGAAATATGTTGGTCACCTGACAAATGAAAATTCAATATTCACTTTCCTTCAAAGGTGGGGTAGGTACGTTTGAGAAACCGGCTCGAGATACACTTTTAGTTATATTCCATGGAATGCTCTTAACATCCGATAGCAATGAATATCTGAAGTGCTTTGACAACAAATCCATCACAACATATCATCTGTGGAAGCCGTGGCGCTGTAAAAAGCACGACCAATCATCTGAGCCGGCTAAAGTAACTGGATGGCGTACCTGCCTGTCAGCCTTCCATCTGGGCACACACTGATCTCGTGCCCTCATTGGTCATGTGCACGTTCGTGTGTGTTGGAGGAGGGGCTCTGTGAGGAAGTGGCAGATTTTTTCCGGTTGTGTATTTTCAAATTCTAGCGATCTCGAGCTGCTTTCTCCAAAGTTACCTACCCCACCTTTAAGCTCTCTTTTGGTTTTAACAACTGAGGACATTAACTGGCAAATTACATTACATGTCACTTGTTAGACACTTTTATCCAAAGCGACTTCCATACATTCAGTACTGTGGACACTCCTCACAGGAGCAATTTGGGGTGAAGTGTCTTGCCCAGGGACACAACGACATGCTGACTGCAGTGGGGTTTGAACTTGCTATCCTATGATTCGAAGTCCAGCACACTACCCACTGAGCCACAGCCTACACTCCAAATTAAACATACATTTATATATATTATTTTTATTAGTTTAATTAAAACTGGATGACAAAGATAGACTTGATACTGGTGTTTTAGTTATAGGACTATTACATACATACAGGCTATAGATATATATATATATAGGTATATTACTGTATCTATTACTATAATAAAGTACATACAGACAGGCTTTTCTTCTCATTAGTGATACATCTGGATCCTGCTTATTCTTGCTGACAAACGGACTTTTTCTACACAATTTTAATCTTAATGCTCAAGGTGATGATTTGCACAATTAAAATGTACCATATTAATGGGGTCACTTTACCTTCTTTGCTCGTGTTACCTCTTGGTTCTTTATCCATCAATCCATCTTCTCCCGCTTATCCGTGGTCGGGTCGCGGGGTAGCAGTTCCAGCAGAGAGCCCCAAACTTTCTTTTCCCTGGCGACATCAACCAGCTCTGACTGGGGGGTCCCAAACCGCTCCCAGGCCAGCGAAGAGATATCATCCCTCCACCTGGTCCTAGGTCTACCCCTTGGTCTCTTCCCAGCTGGACGTGCCTGGAACACCTCCCTAGGGAGGCGCCCAGGTGGCATCCTAACTAGGTGCCCGAACCACCTCAACTGGCTCCTTTAGACGCGAAGGAGGAACGGCTGAACTCCGAGTCCCTCCCTGATGAACGAACTTCTCATCTTATCCCTAAAGGAGACACCAGCCACCCGGCGGAGAAAACCCATCTCGGCCGCTTGTATCCGCGATCTCGTTCTTTCGGTCATGACCCATCCGTCATGACCATAGGTGAGGGTAGGAACGAAAATAGCCCGGAAGACAGAGAGCTTTGCCTTCTGGCTCAGCTCCCTTTTCGTCACAACGGTGCGGTAAAGCAACTGCAGTACCGCTCCCGCTGCTCCGATTCTCCGGCCCATCTCACGCTCCATTGTTCCTTCACTCGAGAACAAGACCCCGAGATACTTGAACTCCTTCACTTGGGCTAAGGACTCATTCCCTACTTGGAGTGGACAGTCCATCGGTTTCCTGCTGAGAACCATGGCCTCAGATTTGGAGGTGCTGATCCTCATCCTAGCCGCTTCACACTCGGTTGCGAACCGATCCAGTGAGTGCTGAAGGTCGCAGACCGATGAAGCCATTAGAACCACATCATCTGCAACAAGCAGTGGTGCAATCCTTAGTCCACCGAACTGCAGACCCCCTCCCCCTCCCCCACGACTACGCCTCGAAATCCGATCCATGTATATTACAAACAGGATCGGTGACTAAGCGCAGCCCTGGCGGAGGCCAACCCTCACCGGAAATGGGTCCGACTTACTGCCGAGGACCCGGACACAGCTCTCGCTTTGGGAGTACAGAGATTGGATGGCCCTGAGTAGAGACCCCCTCACCCCATACTCCCGCAGCACCTCCCACAGTAACTCCCTGGGAACCCGGTCATACGCCTTCTCCAAGTCTACAAAACACATTTAGACTGGATAAGCGTACTCCCAGGCCCCCTCCAGGATTCTTGCGAGAGTAAAAAGCTGATCCGTCGTTCCACGACCAGGACGGCCTCCTCCAGACGTTCCCAGTTCACCCAAACTACACGTTTGGGCTTACCAGGTCTATCCTGAGGCTTCCCCCGCCACTCGACCCGACTCACCACCAGATGGTGATCAGTTGACAACTCCTCCCCTCTCTTTACCCGAGTGTCCAAAACATACGGCCTCAGGTCCGATGATGCGATAACGAAATCGATCATGGACCTTCTGCCTAGGGTGCTCTGGTACCACGTACACTTATGAGCATCCTTATGTTCGAACATGGTGTTTGTTATGGCCAATCCATGACTAGCACAGAAGTCCAGTAACAAACCACCACTCCGGTTCAGATCAGGGGGGCCGTTCCTCCCAATCACGCCCCTCCAAGTGTCTCCATCATTGCCCACATGTGCATTGAAGTCTCCCAGCAAGATTAAAGAGTCCCCTTCAGGAGCCCCATACAGGACTCTTTCCAGAGTCTCCAAGAAGGCTGTATACTCTGAACTTTATAATAATAATAATCCTTATATTTATTATTGCACTTTATCAAAGACTCTCAAAGCGCTTTTACAAATACACATTACAGATCATACATGTAATGGTAATCTACTGTGGACAATACCCACAGGAGCAAATCCGGGTGAAGTGCCCAAGGACACAACGGCCTGACGCAGTGGGGCGGGAGCGGGTTTCGAACTGGAGTTCCCCAACGCCCCCTTGATCTGATGATCAAACGCACAGACCACTGCGCCAACCGTCCCATTTGGTGCATAAGCACACACAACAGTCAGAGTGTTCCCCCCCATAACCCGCAGGCGTAGGGAGGCGACCCTATCGTCCACTGGGGTAAACTCCAACAACGAAGCACCCAACCGGGGACTTGTGAGTATCCCCACACCCGCCCGGCGCCTCACACCTTGAGCAACTCCGGAGAAGAATAGAGTCCAACCCCTATCCAGAAGTAAGGTTCCAGAGCCGACACTGTGCGTAGAGGTGAGCCCAACTAGATCCAACTAGTAACGCTCCACCTCCCGCACAAGCTCTGGCTCCTTCCCCCCCCAGAGAGGTGACGTTCCACGTCCCCAAAGCCAGCTTCTGTCGCCCGGGTCTGGTCCGTCGAGACCCTCCGCTTTCACTGCCACCCTTCTGGCAGCGCCCCTGACCCCATCGCTGTTTCCCGTAGGTGGTGGGCCCGCGGGACGGAGAAGCGGAGGTGTTGCCCACGTTGCCTTTTCGGGCTGGGCCGGCCGGGCTCCGTGGCAAGCCCGGCTACCAGACGCTCACCGACGAGTCCTCTTTCTGGGCCTGGCTCCAGAAGGGGACCCCGGGCTTCCTCCGGGCCGGGTATCCTCACTTCTTGTTCTTGTTTCTTTCATGAGGTCTTTTGAACCAATCTTAGTCTGGCCCCTTGCCTGAGACCAATTTGCCATGGGAGACCCTACCAGGAACACAAGGTTCCAGACAACACAGCCCCCAGGTTCATCAGGGCACACAAACCTCTCTACCACGGTAAGGTGCTGGTTGTTCAGAGAGGGTTCTTAATGACAAAGTTATTTAAAGTTCCACAGGAAGCTCATCTGTGAAAGAGCTGTTTCTGACCAGGATGTTGAATCCTGGCACCAGAGGAGGCAGAGAGGACACACCTTGATGACACATCTCAGGGAGGGCGAGGGAAAGCTTTATATCCATGTCTGAAAGGAGAATAAACATGGTCAAGTGTATTTCCGCCGTGCGTCGGGCAGCTGATGTGCTGGTAGTACTTCAGTAGGACTTACTTCATGTCGACAGAGTTAAAATCCACAATGAAGGCTATGAAGTTTCTGTCCTGTCTTTAACTCCAAACAGCTCGCCCAGCACTGTGTTGTTGTCAGCGTGCGGCGGAACATACACTGCCGTAAGCACAACAGATTCCCTCGGCAGGTAAAAAGGCCTATAACGCCTAAAAAGCCATCTGATCATGAGGTGCTTTAAATGAGGAGAACAGTCCGAAGAAATAATCCCCACATCCGCGCACCAGTTATTGCACCATTGTTTAGCCTGATTTCGGACTCGGAGTCTTCTGAGTCAGTCATTGAAGAGATCTGGATCATACGAGTCATTTGCGTCATATGAGTCAGCATCAAGAGCAAGAGCGTATAAATCTTACCGGTGAAACCAATAAGTTGTTGTATTTCACAAGCATATTGAACTAACGTTACATTAACTTGAACTACACAGTGTCTTTTGCTTTAATAAAAAATGTTGATCACAAAAAAAGGGTTAATTTGCGATTTGGCGAATCTGAGTCTGCTGTTGACTCGTGCATGACGACGAGTCTGTTGGATCTCTGGATCTGCTGCTAAACGGTTACGGCTCTGAGTCTGCACGAATCTGCTATGTTTTGCACAGTGAGTCAGGATTTGTGAATCTCTGAGTCTGCTGTTGACTCGTGCACAATAGCCGCAGGACGTAGGGGTGCTGGAGGCGGGGCTGCGAATGGTGTACATTTGAAAAACTTCATGTTACTGTTGTTGAAATCTCTCCCCACGTTTGTCCGCACCCCCTAAGTTAGATGACTTCCCAGTTCCCGCGGCTATGCTCGTGCATGACGAGTCTGAATCTCTGAATCTGCTACGGTTACGGCTCTGAGTCCGCTCAAGTCTGCAGGAAGTTTCACTGATCCGCGTCCACTCCCCTGAGCCAAACGATAACATCTGGCAGCTTTCCTACTTGCTAAAAGCAGATGGACTGGGGTACGTTGTAATGTGATGTGACATGTTATAAGGAGAGTAGCGAGTGACGCAATTTATAGTTTTAATTTGTACGTCACCAGGAGTAGGACTCAAAGGACTCGGGTTAATCGAGAGGGGAGACTCGTCACGACCAGCTCATTACTAGGATCCGGGTTAATGATCCGGATCAATCAGGACTCACCCATCTCTAGTGCTGGGAGGATGTCTGTGTGTGCGTCTCTCCCAGAAGAACTGAACTCTTTTTATGATCGTTTTGAGAGCAACCAGGCTGTGTAGGTACATAAGGCCGAGGAGCCCTATCCTTTTGTTTTAAACAGGGCAGATGTGTGCAAATCCTTCAAAATGGTTAACCCACACAAGGCTCCTGGACCTGATGGCGTCCCTGGCCGTGTTCTCAGGGTGTGTGCAGTTCAGCTGGCAGAGGTGTTCACAGACATCTTCAACAAGTCCCTGCTGCAGTCTGTAGTCCCCACATGTTTTAAACACTCCACCATCGTTCCTGTCCCCAAAAAGTCAAAAGTCACCAGCCTCAACAACTACTGCCCAGTCGCACTCACCTCCATCATCACGAAGTGCTCTGAGCGGTTAGTCAAAACCTTCATCACTTCCTCCCTCCCTGACTCTCTGGACCCCCTGCAGTTTTCCTACAGACAGGGGCGGATCTAGAAAAATATTCATGGGGTGGCAGGAGAATTTGAGGGGTGATTTAATCGCAATCATATCAATCAATGTTAACTTGGAAAGCCACAATATTTATATTTTAACTCAATAACAATAGGTGACATTATTGTGGCACATCAGTAAAGCCTTAAATATATATATATATATAAGGTGTCAGACATCATTTAATGAATTTTAACTGAACAATACCTGAATTACTTTGTTTCACTCTTAGACCAGCAGGGGAACCACATCTATGCAGACTGCTGCAATAAGTACATTAATTAACTTTCTCGTCGATGTTTGTCTAAATTAATATGATAATATTAACAATCATATTATTCCTATCAGCTGTCAATCACTGTTATGATTCACATATTCAGTGTTATTATTAAATAAACTATATTTTTTGGAGGAGTTAATGATGAATGTTCCTCAAGATGCTTGCTCACCCTCCTTCAAATTTGAAAGACAAGTAATTACTATCATATGTCAAAAGAATCAAAAGAACAGTTCAGCGCCCCCACGACTTCACTGCAAACAGTTACAACCTTGACTTTACATCAGAAAGAACAAACATTAAAGAAGTGACTAACTGCATCAGTTAGGGTTAACGTGTATTCAGCTAAAACATAAACATGGCTGCAGTTATGATCCAGTGGAATGCTACGAAGCCCTGGAGGGTTCATAGAGATCAAAATAAATAAAACAAGGCCACACTTTATTAATTATTGCGCACAATATACTTTCTCATTCGCACAAGAAAGTTACCGGTGCGCCAAGTAGGAAGTGGAGCACACAGGAGACAACCGTTTCATTGCAGACTGTTATGTTTATATGGGGAAATGGCAGTGCATACATTATTTTAGATATATTTCAAACTCAGACTTAATTTTAGAGACATTTCGGCCAGAGGTGTAGAGATATTTATTTAAGCACCAGATTTGCAAAACAGGAGTCTGTGAACCAGTCTGCCATGTCCGTGACCCTCACAGGGGGCTGTGTTTTTACGCAGTGCCTTCACTTCACTTACCTTCATTAGAACAGCTGAATAGAGATCGAGGCTGCTATGTTTTAGCCACACACACACACACACACACACACACACACTCACACACACACACACACACACCTCAACACACATCAAACTGCCCGATTATTCCCCCTATTACTCGTTTTATGAAGGAGATGTCCGGTCAATAGGCGCATGATGTGTAAATAACCCAATTTGTGTTCTGTGAAACTGAAAAATAATATGACATTGTTTTTGTTACTTTCGTTGCAGTTGTATATGTCTTAAATGTAATTTAGGTTAACTTCCTGTTTTATTTAGATGCTTTTATTTTGAAGGCGAGTTTACGCTGTTGACAGGAAGCTGTTGTTGCTATGGAAACGTGAAATGCTACATGATGTGTGTGTGTTTGTGCTCTGCTCAGCTCTGTGAGTGTGTGTGCTTGGTGTATGTGTGTGTCTGACACCGGCATTTGTTTTAAAATTACCATGAACAGTAATTTACACACATCTTGCCAACTCCATATGTGTATTCCCAAGTGAAAGAAGTTTGTTTAATCTTAATCTCGATGTAGGCTAGAGTTGAGATCTTCATAGTATGAAGTGAATACTTAAAACGAAAGTTAATTATAAATCATATATGATCAATCATATTCTTGTATGAACCCATAATGAGAATGCTTCTTGATGGTTTTTGAATATGTATGTATGCTTACAATTTTAGTTGTTGCCGTTTGATAACTTTGCGTTTTAAAAAGAGGGTGTTGAGAGCTTCATCGTATATTGAATACTTAAAACGAAAGTTAGTTATAATCAAATATAATCAATTATATTCTTGTATAACCCACAATGAAAATGCTTCATATTTTAGGTTTTTCTATATTTACAGCATAAACAAAACAAAGTGGTTTGTTAAGTTGAGTGTAAGACCTATAATGATTTATGCCTTACTCTCTGATAAGAGAGTAGGCAGGTTCTTCCCTCTCCTCTCACAGCAGGGAGGGGGCTCCGGACTTATGGAGAAACACATTGAGGCCTCAAAAGGGTGGTTATGTCATAGCCATAGAATATGTCTAGTCATGTTTTGTTTTTTTCACAAACTTGGGAAGGTGTGTCTTATGCCAGAGCCAATAGAATATGTTGGTTGGGTATAGAGGAGGTGTTTATGGGGTTTTCTATCCGGTCTTTTGAGGATAAAAAGACTGGCTTTTTTGGATTTCGGGGGGGGAGAGAGGGGGAAACCCCTGGTATACTCTCTCCCGGTAAGTTCTGGCCCTCAGAGCTGGGTTAGATGGCTCTCGGTAAGATATACCTGGAAGACGTTATTCGGACGTATGAGAAGCTTAGACGTAATAGTACTATTTAAATCGACCTGGAAGGCGTTATTAAGAACGTACAGGAATCAAATGAATAACACTATTTAGGTATACCCGGAAGGCGTACGCACGGGAATAAAATGAATATGGATTAAGGATCCAGATAAAAAATATAACCCCAGCATGATATGTTTTGTATGATTATAATGTGTTAAAAGGTAAAGACTCTGTATTAGTTTGGACCTATTTTTCTTCAAATAAACTGATCTCACCTTTTGGACTGGGACAACTAAAAAGAAAATCTGTGCTCTCCTCTCCTGCTTCAAAGGTAAGACTGCACCCTGCCACTCACACTTAGGTAGGAACACACCTCATTTACTGATATCAAAATCCTTCGGGATCGCTTAAACAGATTAAAGAGAGTTGTCTGAATAGAAACAGCAGTTAATTGAACCTGGTTCTTCAGGAGTTAATAGAGGTGAGATCTTGCTGACGTTGGTGGATCTGAGCCAAGCAGTAAACTTACATAGACTCAGTAACTTCGGTCAGGCCAATTAGTAGGTCAGAGTAATTTACAGGAATAAATTATCAGGACCTCACCTACTCTAAACACTAGTGCTAAGTGCTGTCGGAGTGCACCGGAACGAAAGCCACTATCACTAAAAAAAAATACACGCATACAAGGTCATCATCTTAACAGTTTTTATGCTCATCGAGTCACAGAGACGTGCCCAGACATTTTGGAGGGCAGGAGCTCAAGTGAGAAAAAGGGCACTTCCCATAATAATTTATAAAAAAAACATTTAAAACAAAAAGTTAAATATAGTTGCACATCTCTGACTTACCGACCAATTTATTTTAATACCCTCACACTCACGCAATTGTTTAATACTCAACAGACTTCTACAAAATAATCAGTTAACACAGAGACAATGGTCTTCTTTAGTATTCATTACGCACAAGAGCAGACAACAACAAAGGAAACTATTCCACAATGTACATGTTTTCTACAAGTTAAAATTGCTATAATAATGAGTTTATTTTAGCTCAACAATAAGTCCTTTGAATTATTTTTGTACAAAAAACACTGTACACATATATATGCATCACACCGTATAAAAGGAGGCCTCGCCTCCTGACCATCATCCTACACCTCTCTTCAGCGAGTGGAATAGGACAGACAGTGCCCCGAGTAGAGGGCTCTGCCTGTGCTAATATTACAAGGGTTACACTACGTAACCCAACGTTATATCTCTCACAGGCTCCGCCCTCTACTGGACTCTATGGGTACAGTGGGTGGAGCCGCGATGTATACGTGCACTGTCGTCCAACAATATTCCACCCTACTGCCCCTGACCGGCTATTATGGTCAGCAGCTGCTGCCCCACCTTCTCCTTTAACCCGGTTGTAACCGAGGAGAAATCTGGGCTGTGGCTGACAGAGCACACCCTGCTGCGCTTACCTCGCAAAAAGTGTGCTCAAAAAACAGTGCCGGGGGACCCCCCCCCACCCTGGATGGGGAGAGCCCCCTCGGCCCCGAAAGGGCTTACTACACGCCTGCCTACCTCAATCCCTAAGGATAACAGGGAGAGCGCCAGAGCCCCTGCCCCACACTCAAACACTGACCCCATGCCGAGTGTGTGGACTAAAGTGTGGAGGGCTCCCCCCCTCCTGCTCTCGGCAGGAGGAGAGCAGCCCTCCAGCCCTGTAAGGGCCCAATGCGCCACCCCCGCCCCTCCCGGGACTCTCCGAAGGCCCGGGAACAGCGAAGGCGCATTACGTCCAGGGAGGGGGTCAGATGCCAACTGACCCACAACCCCCCTCCCCCCTACCAGTCCTGTATTGCCCCCGCAAGTACAGACGAGGAGAAAGAGCCCGACATGTCCAAGAGATAAAACCTTATGAAGGGGCCTGGCGTCGACCAAGACGCCGCTGTGCATATATCCTCCACACTCACACCGTTGAATTACGGAGCGTTCACACTCCAGCTTCAAAAATAGCTTGGAGCTAGGCGTGTCTGGAGCTTGGGTATTTTATTCAAGCAACACGACCAACAACCAATCACATGAATCTCCCGCCCCCGACATACAAAGCAAAAACCCCCGGGGATTTTATGCGAGCAATATATAAACTCCCCAAACAGGCGAAAACCTACCAGTTTCCCCCACTGTCTCTGCCACCTCCCTCCATGCCTGGTTCCTCCGGTTTGTATCCCGGTAGGTGAAGAGGGTCTGGTCATACAAAACCGGGTGATTTGCTACGGCTATAGTTAGTTTCTCCTCCGACTTTTTTGGAAATATAGAAATGAACGGCGGGATATCTCTCCCAGCTTAGACGCGGTTTGATTGGCTACGGCTTCAGCTGTCAGATTTTGGGAAACGGGATTTGATTGGCTGGCGCTGGCTACTCCGGCGTCAGAAGTTGAACATTGTTCAACTTCTGTCGCCGGAGACGCCTGAGACGGACCGCTCTGCTACCCACAATTCAGTTCGGCGAAAAAGCGCGGCTACGTGACGTCACCCCATTGAAAGTGAATGGGCAGATTGGAGCTTTCGACGCTGTAGTGTAGACGGGCCGTAAGGCTGTTGACGCAGCCACAGCCCGTGTGGAGTGTGCACGAACCCCCATGGGGCAGGCTCTCCCTGCCTGTCCGTAGGCATGTGCAATGCATTCGCAGAGCCAGCCTGCCAGGCGTTTCTTGGACAGAGCTTTCCCGATCACCCCGCCCCGAAGCACACGAACAGCTGTTCGGTGCGTCTAAGGGCAGCCGTGCGCTCTACATAATATGCTAGCGCACGCACCGGGCAGAGGAGGTGCAGTTTAGCTTCCCTGGTCCCACCATGGGGGGGAAGACTAAAACCCCCTAACTGAATAGCCCTTGACCTGAACGCACTCCTTAGGCTCTTGGGCACAAAGGAGGGGTTCGGTCTGAGTGTCGCGCCGCTCCGGTCACCCCGAATCTGTAAACAGCTCGGGTGCACCGACAGAGCAGTTAACTCGGACACTCTTTTGGCTGACGTTAAGGCAAGAAGCAAAGCTGTCTTCCACGACAGTGCTTTTAGGGAGGAGAGCTCCAGAGGCTCAAATGGTCCCGAGGCCAGAGCCTCGAGCACTAGGGGCAGGTCCCACTGCGGGGTGGAGGCGTGCACTACTGGCCCTGTAAAAACCGCGACATCAGTGGTTGACTAAAGGCTGACCTGCAGCAAAATCCCTCATGGCAGGCCGAGATGGCTGCTGCATACACCTTCACTGTTGAATGCGCAAGCCCTCTGTCCACCAGTAACTGTAAGAAGGATAAAATAGAGCCTAACTCACAAGATAGGGGCTCTATTCTCCGCTCCTCACACCATCGCTGGAACCCCAGCCACCTCGGCCTGTAACAGGCTGTGGTGGATCCAGCTCTAGCTGCCTGGATAGACTGAATAACACTATCAGACAATCCTCCCTGTCTCAGCCTGTCCCTCTCAGGAGCCAAACCTGGAGGACGGCTGAGAGTGGGTAACGCCCCGATTGCACCTGCCTCTTGAGACATCGCCCCCCAGAACTGGGGAACCGCCCAGGGCTGGCCCACCTTCATCTGTGTCATCTCTGAGTACCACGGCGCCCCGACGCGATCCGGAGCCACTAGGATGACTGACAGACGTTCTCGCCTCACTCTCCTCAGGAGGGGAGAATGAGACGCAGCGGTGGAACGGCGTATAGCAGCTTCCTTGGCCATGGCTTGTGTGCAAACGCGTCCACCCCCAAGGGTGGGTCGTCGCTCCGAGCCACGGAGAACCACAGGGCACAGTGGCTGTTTCGCCGGCTGGCGAACAGATCCACTTCCGCTCTCCCGAACTGGGCCCAGATCTGCTTCACCACCTTCGGGTGAAGCACCCACTCGCCTGGCAGGGGGCCGCCCCTCGACATGAGGTCGGCTCCCCCATTCTCCAGTCCCGGGATATGGAGGGCTCTCAGAGATAACACCACCTCTGAAGCCCATAACCACAGCCTCTCCGCTGTGGTCCAATTGATCGCGAAGCCTAATCTGGTTAGGTGTGTGATCAATTGTGCTGTGCAAAACATTGCCTGTTCCCGTGACCCAGCCATGACTATGAGGTCGTCTATGTAAAAGAAAACTCTCATGCCGTGTGCGAGCAGCGGTTGAAGCACTGTGGCCACACATTTGCTGAATGTGCGTGGGGATAGGGAATAGCCGAACGGCAGTCTGTTGTACTCGTAGGCTATTCCCTGGAAGGCAAAACGCAAATACTTTCTGTGCTTTGGAGCAATTTCTCTACATGAAAGTACGCGTCTTTCAGGTCGATGGTGGTGAACCAATCGCCTGGCTGCACCAGCCCCAGTAACTGTTTCATAGTTAGCATGCAGAATTTCCTGCGGGAAATGTGGCGATTCAGGCCGCGGAGATCTAGAATAGGTCTGAATTCTTGGGAACCAGGAAGTATATGGAATAAAGACCCTCTTCCCTGCGCTGAGGCTGCACAACAGACACAGCCTGTTTCTGCACCAGAGCCTGAATCTCTGCTGAGAGGAAACTCATCCCCTCTCGAGAGGATAGCTTCACCTCTCGCATGCCCATAAAAGGGGGTGGGACGCTGCAAAACTGGAGTGAATAGCCCCGTCTCAGCGTCCTGTCCATCCACCCTGATAGTACACAGCTGAGTTTCCATTCCTCCACTGTGTTAAAGGGCATGCACTATAAAGCTGTGGTACTCTCTGGCGACCCGTCCCGCCACAAAACTCCCCGTGAAGGGAAGATTCGCCCATGGAGGGTCGACACAGAAAGGGCCGATTATTTACTGAGGACCCTGAACGCACCGCCGCACGCTCATGTGTGAGCGCGCGCTCCCTCAAAATGCTGTTTTCACCCCTACGGTGAACATCATTAATCGGAGTCCTCATAGGAATAGTGCGGTCTACTAAGGTCCCTGAACGCACCCCACGCGCTCTTCTATGAGTGTGGGCGCTGCCATAATGCAATTCTGGTAACCTGCATTCATTGGAGTCTTAACCCCAGGCTTAGTGTGTTCCCCAACAGCAATATGCCGGCCATAATGCCTCTGTCCCCGTATAACATTACGATAGCTTTGTTTACGTTTCATCACTCTCATCTGCGCACTCCCACTAGCCTCCTCCCCTTCAGGAGCTATGGCTGGGGCGGCGAGTGGGGAATCTGTACAGACATCATGTGTAAGTGTAGCATTGTGGAAACAAAGGACACTTAGACTTGGATACAGATCAACTTTTTCTTTATTTTTAATTTTTTTAAAAGGAATCTGTGCATCGAATAGGGAGGAGGCGGGATTCACCCTCGCGTCCCGGGCGAAGAGATTTTCTCCCCCCGACGAGACGCTACCTCCCCCCGCCAGTCAGCTTCGGGCTGACGGCGCACCCCACCCGGCCGCTCTCTGCTGATGAGCCTGCCGAGGTCGGGCAGCCCCTCCCCGTGGCTGCCGATATGCCGGTACCACGTGATGGGCCGTAGAGGTGGAGGGCGCCGCAGCTACGGGACCCCCGTGCCGGCGCCTCTCCCTCCGCTTCACTGTCACACTGCGCTCCCTCGCCTGCATGGAAACGCGTGGAAGAGTGCGCAGCGGGGCCGGAGGCGGGGCCAGCGGTAGCATCCTGCTAAGCTGGACCCTTTCCTCCTCCAGCCGGCTGAAGCGCTGAGTGACCGAGGAGATTGACCCAAAGAGCCCCTCCGTGGACACGGGGGCTCCGAGGAGATCTTCTCGGTCTTTTCTAGATAGGGCAGTGAGTCCCAACCACACGTGACGAGACGCCACTGTGGCCAAGGAAATCACCCGCCCTGCTGCAGCGGCCACGCCATGAATCAGATTATTCATCTGACCTATAGCGCAGTCCGGATAATCGCTCCCATCTTGGGGGGCGGGGGCGGCTGCCTGAAGGGTGATCAGGGAGACGCCCAACACGCCGAGATTATTGGCTGCAGAAGCCATCTGCGTACCGAGCTTGAACATCTTTTCCAGATATTCCAGAGTGTCTCGGTCCCGGGGCAGCGGGGGCAGGGGTCGCTTACCCTCCGCCCAACCAGCCGCCCGCGGAAGCAGATGGGCCCCATCATCAAGGGGGGGCACACCCGCACACGCTGTGTCCGGGCGGCCCTCCACCTTGATGATGCCTGCCATAGCGGCTACTGGGGCCATCGTCTTAAATGGCTGCTGCCATGTCGCCTCCACACACCGCCATATATCAGGCAGTTGGGGCGAAACGAAGGTCGGTTGCGCTGGATGCACCGGGCCGTAAAACCCCTGTCTCAGGCGGCTTATAGGCCTCGGTGGCAGCGGTGGTGGGAGCGGTAGGCCTACGCGCTCCGCTGCCAGGGTCATCACCGCTGGGAAATCCACACGCGCAGACCTGAGAGTCGGACCTCCCGACACCGAGGCGTCCTCGTCCTCCTCCTCCGGAATCGGGGTTGTCTTCTGGCCCCACGGAAGGGGCCCATATGGTTAGGCCCCATACACAAAAAACAGGAGGGGTGAGGATCGGCTCCCGCGATCAGGTTTGGACATTTCGGGCAGGTCCTGTGGTCAAGAACTGACTCCATTATCTCTCAATTTTCCGTCTTTCTAAGCTCCGTGAAAAACGCTTCCGCTTGCTGAAGAGAAAAGGATGATAGTCAGGAGGCGAGGCCTCCTTTTATACGGTGTGATGCGCACGCATTCAGGTAGGCCCGCCCAGGGCCGGCTACGTCTATAGAAGTCTCAGTGGGAGAATGCTTGCGGGGTAAGAGAGTACCCATAGAGTCCAGTAGAGGGCGGAGCCTGTGAGAGATATAACATAAGTTCAAGAGCTGCCTTATATACATGAGTTGACTTAAAGTAAAGATGTACTTTGTTTCAACCCACTAAGTTAAGTTGTTTTATTAATGATCATCCATTGTTATAACTTAATACTTTGAGTTAAAAAAAACTTACAATTCTACATTAGTGAATGAAGAAATGTTCATTATCTAGTCATATCAACTTTAAATTCTACCTTATCTTAACTCCCAATTCTAAGCAAGGACAATTTCCAATTCACAAATTCAAGTTATGTTTTGTTGACAAGGCAGCACTTACATTTTCATACTAACTAGTGTTTTTTTTATTTCTAACTCTTATTATAATGACAAGTTCACCAGTTGTCTTACTGACTCAACTTAGAAAATTAAACATCACCCAAATGTATATAAAAAGGAGATCAAGGCTTGAAGTTACTCCAAATGCTCTTACATTTTTATTTTTGAAGTAGAACAAATAAATATACAATACAAAACAGACATACAGACACATGAATTAAACATTTAATTTGACAAATAGGACAGAGGGTGAAAAGAGGTGCTGCAGCACAGGCAGTATGAGAAAAATAAATAGCTTTTTGAACATTAAAGAAGAATGGAATACTTTACTGTCATTACACAGGTACCATGAGATGAGTAGAGCTGCTCCTTTGTTGAAGGTGCCATCAAAGATACAAAAACCAACAAGAGACGTACACACTCAGGAGGACACAACATACAAACAACAAGCATTCATACAGCATAAAGCATGGAGACATGTCCCAGTAGAGACACTAAATACTTTAAATGTCCTCTTAAAGTACAAGTTTCTTTCTGACACACTTCCAAGATATTCAAATAAATGTACTAATACACTCTAAAACCGTCATTAACCTAAAACTTTTTTCTTTTTAAACACATAAACATTCAAGAATGTAATGTCACAACATGGAAACATGTCACTGTAGAGCAGGGGTGAGGAACCTCTGGCTTCCGGGCCGTATACGGTCCGCGAGACCATTTGATACGGCCCTCGAGGTAATTTCTAAACACACGCACATTTTTGCCTGGAACCCAGTCTCACGCCATTTCGTGTTCACCAACACGATTTTTAATCTATTGATTCGTGTTCACCAACACGATTTGCCCCTTTTTTCGTGTTGCACAGCACAATTTTAAAAGCAATGTATTTCTACTGCCTGCAGCACGTCTTTTTCTCCGGTCGGGTCGTGGGAGACCGGAAGCTGTGTGGTTCATAAAAACATGTTCTTACTCAATATCTAGCCACAATTATTGCTTTTATTTTAAATCGTATAATTTCGGACTTTTGTTGCCGTCTGTGAGGAAAATAAATGGGGCTCAGAGCCTCAGGATACGGAAATCTGTATTTTTAAATCTTTTTTTCCTTCTAATTCGTTATTCTTTTCAAAATAACACACTGTTATTTACTCACCAATAACACAGAATTATCCTTGCTTTTATTTATTGGTTTAATTCCATAATCTCGGGCTTTTTTGGTGTCCGTCAGGAACTGAATTTCAAAATAAAAATAACCGGAAACAGACGTAGGACTGTAAGGGACATTTCGAGCATCATTGTGATTGTCAACATTTCTGAGTTTAGGATGGCCGAAGACACTACACTACCCATAATCCCCAGCTATCGTTTAGGACTACAGTCCCCGTAAGATTACGCAGAGCGTCAAACAGCTGTGTGAAATGGAACGAAACCACGCCAGACTATCCAACACTGGAATCAAACGCCCCCCCAGAACTACACATGCTGGCTATTGTGTTTCGCAAAATGTTCTATGGGACGTCTCTACTGAACGTTTTCGTTTTTCCCACAAATAGAAGTATTATTAAACACATTGGTGTTATCAAATGTAAAACATATAATTAATAAATGGGTGAAAATCACTTGTGTCCATAATGCGCAGCATTAATATATACCCACATGACAGCTCATTGCTACTTTGTAATTCTACTCCACTACAATTCAGAGGTTAACCTGGTATTTTTACTCCACTGCATTTATTTGAGTTACTTTGCAGATTCTGATTAATGATGTGAAATATAAACAACCCTTAAATCAGACTTTAGTTACACCTGAGTAAAATTCAGGTAAGGTGATTGTCAATTGCCAACAACCAGGAGAGATATTTCATAGTTGGTGCTTGAGAAGACTAAACATGTATCTGCAATTGACATGAATGGAAACGAGTGATAAAGTATATTCATTACTCGTTATTCTCTACTAATAGATCATTAAAGACTGTATATTATGGCTATTTTGCACATCCCTTTCAAGATTTTCAAAGGTTTATTGACATATCATTACACAACTACGGTGTAGTTATGCAATGAATGAAAAACTTGGGTCACAGGTTCCTCAACAGTGCATTACAAGACATCTATCAATATGTGTGTCCCTCCACCATTAAACTGTCATATTCTGCACATTTCTTATTCTATCTACATACATAAGAGTATAATTAATGTGTATAATATCAGTTCAAATAAGTGCTTCAACATAGTTAACATTGCAGGAAAGCAATATATTAGACGTTAAGTACTTTGTCAGGTTTAATATTTATCTGTAGATAGATATCCCCAACGTTTTTTTCTTATTTAAAAGAAGACCTTAATCTCTCATTTAATGTTTAAATAAAGGTTAATCCGTTTTTCTGTTTTGCACCTCCTCCTATTAATATCTGTGTACATCCTGCACTAAACTGTTTTATTGTAGAGATCACTTATAGTATCTTCTATGATTTTTTATATTCTATATTTCTATCACAGACCTTCTACTTTCTCCCTATGAAAGTATGTACTCTTCATATTTTCATTCAAATATTCAAATAATATTTGATGAAAAAAATATTAAGAGTACATTATTGTTTTTATGTGTTATATTATAACACATAAAAACAATAATTCAATAACGTGCTTTAACCACTAGGCGGTGCACACAAGGTACACACAGCCATAATAACTTTGTATTATTAGTGTAGGACACGTTTTATTCATGCTTTCACATCATTTTACAGCATATTTCCATACTATTTCAGACTCAGTATTTACATTCTTACATTCAAAGAAAATCAGTAATATCTTTAAAAACTACAGTCCTTTTCTATCAGCTGTGCACCGTTATGGTGTAAATATAACCTATCTATGAATTAGATCAAATGTAAAAGTCAGCCGAATTAGTGTTGATACTGCAAGGAGACGTATTGTGTGAAGAGAAATTGAAGATGTTGTTTAATTGTTGAATATATTTATGATCCACATCCGGTATTCTGTTTCGGCGGCATTTTCTCAGTTTTTCCAAAGGTCTTCTCATCAGGGCTCTCTAAATAAAGAACTACGGCAGATCTGTAATATGTAATGCAGCTGAACCGTGTATTACAATGCCGTTATGTGATGACTTCCAAAGAGAAAAGCAAGAGCACTCGGAATTAAATATTATTTTATTCTTTTAAAATGTTTTCCGGATTTCATATCATATAAACACCAAATCCCAGCATGCATTGCGGCTAAAATATCTAATAAGCAATCTTAAAACCATAGCTGAGGATCTTGGGTAATCGCTCGAAATGCCTACGTCTGTTTCCTGTTATATTTATTTTGAAATTCAGTTCCTGACGGATGCCAAAAAAGCCCGAGATTATGGAATTAAACCAATAAATAAAAGCAAGGATAATTGTGTGTTATTGGTGAGTAAATAACAGTGTGCTATTTTGAAAAGAATAACAAATTAGAAGGAAAAAAAGATTTTAAAAATACAGATTTCAGTATCCTGAGGCTCTGAGCCCCATTTATTTTCCTCACAGACGGCAACAAAAGTCCGAAATGATACGATTTCAAATAAAAGCAATAATTGTGGCTTGATATTGAGTAAGAACATGTTTTTATGAACCACACAGCTCACTCGACCCGACCGGAGAAAAATACGTGCTGCAGGCAGTAGAAATACATTGCTTTTAAAATCGTGCTGTGCAACACGAATTAATAGATTAAAAATCGTGTTGGTACACACGAAATGCCGTGAGACTGGGTTTTGCAGAAAGATTGCATAAGGAGCCGTACACATGCCGGTGTTTCTGCGTGGCAGTGTCTTTAGTTGAAAGCCCAGTGGCGATCTGCTCATCTGTCATACTGAGCATACAGTCAATAACTTCTTTGTTGTTAGCATCTGGTTAGCTAGCTATGCTAACGAATATAAGAAGCTGTTTCTACAACCAGTGAGGTAGAGGCACATCTTTACATGATCATTATAGTTATAAAAAATAAGAGAATAAAGTAAACAGGTATTACATACTATATGACAGTTAAAAAATGTTGTTATTAATAAACAAGAATACAGTTTGAAAGGGGAGTGATTTGTAAAATATCCATAAAGAAAAAGATAATCTGTTTACATTTGTGTTTCATCTGGGTGTTGAGAGATGTATCCATAGTTCTCTTAATGTTGCTCTCAAAGTGTACCAAATCTTCCCGGGCGAGCATGCCCCCCGGACCCCCCAAGAGGACGTTAGGTCCACCCCCCACTTAAATCATGTTCACATGGATAGGAAACTAAATACATTTGTCAACTAAGCCGGGCTAAGAGTGTAGAGAGCATCCTGTCTTTCTACAGGTGCTCCATAGAGAGGATCCTGACCTTCAGGTGCTCCATAGAGAGGATCCTGACCTTCTACAGGTGCTCCATAGAGAGCATCCTGACCTTCAGGTGCTCCATAGAGAGGATCCTGACCTTCTACAGGTGCTCCATAGAGAGGATCCTGACCTTCTCCAGGTGCTCCATAGAGAGGATCCTGACCTTCTACAGGTGCTCCGTAGAGAGCATCCTGACCTAAAGGTGCTCCATAGAGAGGATCCTGACCTTCTACAGGTGCTCCATAGAGAGCATCCTGACCTTCTACAGGTGCTCCATAGAGAGGATCCTGACCTTCAGTTGCTCCATAGAGAGGATCCTGACCTTCTACAGGTGCTCCATAGAGAGGATCCTGACCTTCTACAGGTGCTCCATAGAGAGGATCCTGACCTTCTACATGTGCTCTATAGAGAGCATCCTGACCTTCTACAGGTGCTCCATAGAGAGGATCCTGACCTTCTACAGGTGCTCCATAGAGAGGATCCTGACCTTCTACAGGTGCTCCATAGAGAGGATCCTGACCTTCTTCAGATGCTCCATAGAGAGGATCCTGACCTTCTTCAGGTGCTCCGTAGAGAGGATCCTTCTACAGGTGCTCCATAGAGAGGATCCTGACCTTCTACAGGTGCTCCATAGAGAGGATCCTGACCTTCTTCAGGTGCTCCATAGAGAGGACCCTGACCTTCTTCAGGTGCTGCATAGAGAGGATCCTGACCTTCTCCAGGTGCTCCGTAGAGAGGATCCTTCTACAGGTGCTCCATAGAGAGGATCCTGACCTTCTACAGGTGCTCCATAGAGAGCATCCTGACCTTCTTCAGGTGCTCTATAGAGAGGATCCTGACCTTCTACAGGTGCTCCATAGAGAGCATCCTGACCTTCTACAGGTGCTCCATAGAGAGGATCCTGACCTTCTACAGGTGCTCCATAGAGAGGATCCTGACCTTCTTCAGGTGCTCCATAGAGAGGATCCTGACCTTCTACAGGTGCTCCATAGAGAGGACCCTGACCTTCTTCAGGTGCTCCATAGAGAGGATCCTGACCTTCTTCAGGTGCTCCGTAGAGAGGATCCTTCTACAGGTGCTCCATAGAGAGGATCCTGACCTTCTTCCGGTGCTCCATAGAGAGCATCCTGACCTTCTACAGGTGCACCATAGAGAGGATCCTGACCTTCTACAGGTGCTCCATAGAGAGGATCCTGACCTTCTACAGGTGCTCCATAGAGAGCATCCTGACCTTCTACAGGTGCTCCATAGAGAGGATCCTGACCTTCTACAGGTGCTCCATAGAGAGGATCCTGACCTTCTTCAGGTGCTCCATAGAGAGGATCCTGACCTTCTACAGGTGCTCCATAGAGAGGATCCTGACCTTCTTCAGGTGCTCCATAGAGAGGATCCTGACCTTCAGGTGCTCCATAGAGAGCATCCTGACCTTCAGGTGCTCCATAGAGAGGGTCCTGACCTTCAGGTGCTCCATAGAGAGCATCCTGACCTTCAGGTGCTCCATAGAGAGGATCCTGACTGGCTGCATCATGGCCTGGTACGGCAGCTGCAACACCCTCAACAGTAAGACTCTCCAGAGGGGGGTGAAAGCTGCACAGCACCAGGATGGAGCTTTGTATTATTAGTGTAGGACACGTTTTATTCATGCTTTCACATCATTTTACAGCATATTTCCATACTATTTCAGACTCAGTATTTACATTCTTACATTCAAAGAAAATCAGTAATATCTTTAAAAACTACAGTCCTTTTCTATCAGCTGTGCACCGTTATGGTGTAAATATAACCTATCTATGAATTAGATCAAATGTAAAAGTCAGCCGAATTAGTGTTGATACTGCAAGGAGACGTATTGTGTGAAGAGAAATTGAAGATGTTGTTTAATTGTTGAATATATTTATGATCCACATCCGGTATTCTGTTTCGGCGGCATTTTCTCAGTTTTTCCAAAGGTCTTCTCATCAGGGCTCTCTAAATAAAGAACTACGGCAGATCTGTAATATGTAATGCAGCTGAACCGTGTATTACAATGCCGTTATGTGATGACTTCCAAAGAGAAAAGCAAGAGCACTCGGAATTAAATATTATTTTATTCTTTTAAAATGTTTTCCGGATTTCATATCATATAAACACCAAATCCCAGCATGCATTGCGGCTAAAACATCTAATAAGCAATCTTAAAACCATAGCTGAGGATCTTGGGTAATCGCTCGAAATGCCTACGTCTGTTTCCTGTTATATGTATTTTGAAATTCAGTTCCTGACGGACGCCAAAAAAGCCCGAGATTATGGAATTAAACCAATAAATAAAAGCAAGGATAATTGTGTGTTATTGGTGAGTAAATAACAGTGTGCTATTTTGAAAAGAATAACAAATTAGAAGGAAAAAAAGATTTTAAAAATACAGATTTCAGTATCCTGAGGCTCTGAGCCCCATTTATTTTCCTCACAGACGGCAACAAAAGTCCGAAATGATACGATTTCAAATAAAAGCAATAATTGTGGCTTGATATTGAGTAAGAACATGTTTTTATGAACCACACAGCTCACTCGACCCGACCGGAGAAAAATACGTGCTGCAGGCAGTAGAAATACATTGCTTTTAAAATCGTACTGTGCAACACGAATTAATAGATTAAAAATTGTTTTGGTAAACACGAAATGCCGTGAGACTGGGTTGGAGCCTAACGTGTCTTCACATGGTGTATATGTCTCGTCTGACAGGGATGTAGTTCTGCCGGAGAGCACCGGAACGCTGCTCCGGCACAAAGATTGCAGTATCCATAAGGAGCCGTACACATGCCGGTGTTTCTGCGTGGCAGTGTCTTTAGTTGAAAGCCCAGTGGCGATCTGCTCATCTGTCATACTGAGCATACAGTCAATAACTTCTTTGTTGTTAGCATCTGGTTAGCTAGCTATGCTAACGAATATAAGAAGCTTTTTCTACAACCAGTGAGGTAGAGGCACATCTTTACATGATCATTATAGTTATAAAAAATAAGAGAAAACAGCATCCTGACCTTCTACAGGTGCTCCATAGAGAGGATCCTGACCTTCTTCAGGTGCTCCATAGAGAGGATCCTGACCTTCAGGTGCTCCATAGAGAGCATCCTGACCTTCAGGTGCTCCATAGAGAGGGTCCTGACCTTCAGGTGCTCCATAGAGAGCATCCTGACCTTCAGGTGCTCCATAGAGAGGATCCTGACTGGCTGCATCATGGCCTGGTACGGCAGCTGCAACACCCTCAACAGTAAGACTCTCCAGAGGGGGGTGAAAGCTGCACAGCACCAGGATGGAGCTGCCATCCATGGAGGACCCCTACTCCCAGCGGCTCAGGAAGAAAGCCCTCAGGATGATCAAAGACCCCCATCCCCCAGCCACACACTGTTCAGTCTGCAGCCTTCTGGCAGGCGGTACCGCAGCATCAGGACTAAAACCACCAGACGCAGGGACAGCTTCATCCCACAGGCCATAAGACTATTTACCACCTGAGCTTGCACTATTTTTTGCGATCTAAGTTTCATACATGACATAACTACACAGTAGTTGTGTATATGTTAAATAAACCTTTGATTCTTGAATCTGAATCTTGATAGAAAAGTGAATCATTCATTTTAGTGCCAATGCATAACCCTTATAAATAAAAGAGGATAGAGAAGGGAAGAAATGGTGTAGTGGATCCTGCTCATAACATCTATAACAAAAGAGTAAACACTGTAACTGATGTTACCATTCTGAAAAGATACATTTAGATTGTTGGTCATCTCTGAGGCTGTGTGTATGTATGGACACATATCACTGAGGACAATCACAGAGGGCTGAGCCTGGAAGCGGCTTGATAAAGGTTAGTCAAATTCTCTTTGCCACAGACGTGTACTGTACAACTTAACCATACTCAGCTACATTACTATTGAACACCACCATGAAGTAATGTAACCGCAGACTGTTAGTGAAGTAGTGAAGGCAGCATGATCAGCTCCAGCAAATGGGAGGTCGAGAAGGAAAGAGAGAGGAGTGTGTGTGTGTGTGTGTGTGTGTGTGTGTGTGTGTGTGTGTGTGTGTGTGTGTGTGTGTGTGTGTGTGTGTGTGTGTGTGTGTGTGTGTGTGTGTGTGTGTGTGTGTGGGAGGGAGAGAGGATTCACTGGGTAACACTCTCACACACTGCACTTTCAATGAGTGTGTGAGTGAGGGAGAGAGACACAAGCTATTTGTTCAACATGTCACTGTCAGCTGGAGAATGGGCTAAATGAGGATCATCCTTCCCTCAGAGGTAGGTCACCACACACACACACACACACACACACACACACACACACACACACACACACACACACACACACACACACACACACACCATGTGCATGAAGTGCCTGTTGTTTGGTGTATGTGTGTCTAACATATGGTGGACAGCTCCATAACATTTAGTAAATAACTATAAATGCACAACTAAAGATATAAATGAATACAGTTATCGATGAATACATTCGAAAATAGATAAATAAATGCAGGAATAAAAACATTTAAGAATACATAAATGCTGAAATGTGTGTATTTTAATCCTGAAACACATGTACAATAATGTTCAGGCCCCAACATGGCTGTTGGGGCCTGAACTGGATCCGGAACTGGAGCCGGAACTGGAGCCGGAAGCATGGCTGCTGGGGCTCGGGCTGGTAGCCTGGCCTTGTTTCTGTTACGTGTGCGTTGAAGGCTCCGCAGAACTCCAACCACCAGGCGAGATCCAAGAAACGGATCAGGGGCAGAAGCAAATGATGGAGAAAGGACTGGAGCTGTTGGAGGTTGGCAACCAGGAGTGCTAGCAGGCCGGTTGTTAGCTTCCCTCCGGCTAGCAGACTGGAGATCAAATGTCTGTCGGAATTCCTTAGTCCAGCCAGGTAAGTACTTCAACAGCCATGGTTTTTTGTTTGCCTCCTATATTAATGTCAAAGGTTAACAACTTCTGTCACAACAGAACACTTCCTCAACCAATGGATCTTGCATATATTACTTTACTACATAAAGATGGAAAAGACCCCTTGGAATGTTTTTCATTTCGGCCTATAGGTCTCTTGGATCACGATTATCACTAAATCATTAGCATAACAACTGGAAACTGACTGGTAAGGATTAATTAGTTAAGGGTAAGATTACCCTTAACTAATTAATCCTTACCAGTCAGGTTTTGTAAAGGGCAGATACTCTTCTGACAATATAAGGAGACTTTTGAATATTATAAGCAGGGCTCTCAAGTTTTGAACAGAGTTCAGAGTGAGATTTTGGCAGCGGCGGGGCTTTGGGTGGGGACGGTGGTCTTATCTGATAAATGACACATAAATTCATACAAATAAAAACTTATTTATTTCATTCTTAGTGAAGGGATGTGTGTGTGTGTGTGTGTGTGTGTGTGTGTGTGTGTGTGTGTGTGTGTGTGTGTGTGTGTGTGTGTGTGTGTGTGTGCCTGTGTGCCTGTGTGTGTTTTGTTGTAGGTGTTGGTGGCAACCCTCTCCACATCGGCATTAGAGTGAGGGAGCACTAGAACAAGTTGAGCTATTTTAGTGAGCCTCCCAAACTGGGTCAAACCGGTCACCTTTAAAAAAAGGAACCAAGAGACTCTATTACTCAAATGCTTTGCTTTTGATTTCAATTGATTATGTGTATGTCATGTGGTGCCAAATATTTCTTACCTTGCACTTGATCGATTAGTCGACCAATCTAACGATTCTTTTTCTGTTGTTCAATTCATAAAAAACGTAATAACAATAGTAACAATTTTTTTTCCACGATACTGTGTCTCAGGGGATCTTAACATTTAACAAACTATTAATGTGTTATACCAGATTAACGGAAATAATCTCAGCTAACTGACGATACAAACCATGTTTACCAAAACAAAACACAAGTCTCATAAGAAGCATCTAAATGACCCATGAGCGAAAAATGCTAACGGACATTGGCACAGAACTCAATATAAAAGTACCCTTATTACTTATCGTAGCTGCATATATAAAATATCCGATTAAAGCTGAGACTCCACAGATTATGTAGGTATATAGTATCATCACTGAGTGATCCGGACTCGCGACAGGGGAAACAAATACAGTCATCACAACACGTACCTTTACAGAGCTTCTAGGGAGATCGTCTCACCACCGTAGCTGTCAATCTGATCAAAAGACGTGTTCAATGGCATTACAATGAGAAAAAACGCAGCTGAATCGGTTAATCCGTAGGTTTTTAACGTCTAGGTATAAAAAAATGATTGCATTTATAATCCATAATTCCATTTTTATGTAAAAATCGGAGAGCAAATGCTAGCTGCTAATGGTAGCCACCACAGCTAGCTGCCGCTTTACATGTTCCAACATAGCCGTTGTGCTCGTGTGATATGCCAACTCCATTTGGCAAAGACTGCAAATGACAATATCTTTGCATTTTGGACTAACTTTAAAATATTCCCATGCTTTTGAAGACCTAGGGCGAGATGTTTTCGTTTGAGGGCTTCGTGCGCAATCCTGTGAGGAGGAGGTGGTAGCCGTTTCAGTCTCCATTGTGTTTGAAGTGCGAACTGCTTGTTGCTTTGTTTACACACCCACGTGTGTGTAGCGACGCGTCGACGTGGAAATATGTCGTCGACGATATTTTGAAGTCGACCCTACAGCACTACTGGAATTTTCTTTTTGCTGTTTTGAATAGATTTAATATAGGCTCTAGGTTTATAGAGTGGGTCAAATCAATTTATAAAAATCCTAAAGCAGCAGTCTTCACTAATGGCAGCTCCTCTGATTTATTTTCATTAACAAGGGAAACAAGACAGGGATGTCCTCTGTCACCTCTGCTTGTTGCTATGGTGATTGAACAACTGGCGTCATGTGTGCGAGACAACACAAGTATTAAAGGGGTGAAGATTAACACTGAACACAACATCTCTTTATTTGCTGACAATATCATTCTTTACGTAACAGATCCAGAAAATTCGGTACCACATCTACACGATACCATAGAGCAATTCGGAAGATACTCAAGATATAAAATTAATTTTATTAATTTTATCGAAAGCTTTTTTCTTACATAGGAAACATGGAAAAGATTTTTCTTTTCATTCGTCACAAAGTGGCTTTAAATACAAATAAAACCACATGTGGATAATCTGTTCACAGAAAATTACACTCCGCTCACGGACAAAATTAAACAGGATTTGTCTAAATGGGCCACATTACCAATACCACTGCTAGGAACAATCAATGTTATAAAAATGAATATTTTTTTACTGCTGATTTTCTTACATTACATGTTAGTTGTTAGACGCTTTTATCCAAAGCGACTCACATACTCAATACTGTGGGCAATCCCCACAGGAGCAATTTGGAGTGAAGTGTCTCAGGGACACAACGACATGCTGACTGCAGTGGGGTTTGAACCTGTGACCCTCTGATACGAACACCAACGCACAATCCACTGCACCACACACCTCTCTTAAATCTCTCAATAGACATAGCTCAAAATGTCTCTGCTGAATAAAAAAAACAAGAATCAAGTTATTTACTCTGGTGAAGCCAGCAACCTTGGGGGGGCTCTTGATCTTCCCATTTTCCAAAACTACTTCTGGTCAGCTCAATTAAGAAACATGCCATCATATGGCGCATTTCCACTGCAGCGGGTAGCCCCGTTTAAGCGTCCTTAATCGTCCTCAAGCGGCCAGGCCAGTTTTTGGTGGCCTTTCCATATAGCATAGCACCGGCTAGCGGGTACTTTTTCCCTCTTTTTCCGGCCCCATAAAATCGTGGTTCTGTCAGACCAGGCCAGGGCTCCCCGCCTACACTGCGTTGCTACCCCAGGTCCTAAACTGTGGAATAGAAATGTGCCACGGCCTCGGACGGCCAGCGAGGCAGCCCGAGGCCTGAGCGAGGACGCTTAGGGATGCTTAAACGGGGCTACCCCGCTGCAGTGGAAATGTGCCATTAGTCACTGGGAAGGCAGGACTCACTATGGGTTCAGGTGGAAGCCGTTATATTTGACCCATTGCCAGTGGAAACTCTCACATTTTCAAAGGTGAAAATAAGGTGAAAATATGGATAAATGTTTCACAGTGGTCAATACACTCTTAGCCTGGAGGGACTGTACAAAAAAAGTTAATGTTGGTCATGACACTATGTTTTTATGTAACCTTTATTTAACCAGATGAAAACATTGAGACAACATTTCATTTACAATGCTGACCTGGCCAAGAAGGCAGCAACGTTACACGTTCTTACACATAACACAGACATGTGAAATACAGAAAACACAACTAAGTCAAAGAGGAAAAGCAGTCACTACATTGTGCACATTTGGGACAGAAAGGTGCACTACTTATTACTGCAAGAGCAGCTGGAGGTAAGGACCTCAGACAACTTCCATTTTAAAACAGGCTATAGGGACAAGTGCCCTCAGTTTGAGGCGTGATCGAAGGTCATTCCAAGACCAAGGACCATAATGAAAAAGACTCCTTTTCCCAGCCTCAGTCCGCACGGCAGGAACCTGGAACCGTATCCAGGCGCTGGATCTGAGGTTGTAAGAGTCACAAACTGGAGCAAATCTGGCACATATGTAGAGTGGAAGCTTTCCTAAAATGGCTTTATACATTAATAAAAACCAATGCTGCATCCTACGCATACTAAGTGAGGACCATCCAGTTAGGCTATACAGTTTGCAATGATGAGTCCTATAGGGTGCATCTGATATATAACGCAGCGCAGCATGGTAGAGTGGGTCAAGTTTGGCCAAAACAGTGGGACAGGCAAATCTATAGATGGTATCACCGTAGTCCAGCTGGGACAGGAATAAGCCAGAGACCAACCTTTTACGGGAAGAAGTTGAAAAACAACGTTTAAGTCTGTAAAGGAAGCCAAGAGTGAATTTCAATTCCTTAGTTAGAACTTCAATATGGTGTTTAAAGTTTAGATTTCTGTCCAATCAAAACCCCCATTGCTTTGGTCTTCTAACTGTTCAATAGCAGTTTGGAATCAAGAAGCGCATGCTGCAGCGTGATAAAATCTGATTTTAAATTGGAAACGGCCATATCCAGAGAAGGAGCACATGAGTATACAATAGTGTCATCAGCATACATATGATAGGTAGAAAATCTGATTACAAATATTGTTTAAGTAGCCTCTTCCAGTCAGAGAAGTATGAAATACGACGGTCTGTGGGAGTTTCAATGATTGCCACTGTTGTGAATACAGCAGCGTTTTTCCTGACCTCTGGGTCATTTTGCAACAATGGCTCGGAGGTCAATGATATTTCCACAGGCCAACTTTCCTCTGGCTTCCATAGGAACTCTGGGGCATGTATCCATCTTTTTTGCTGCATGAATTTGACTGCACTCAATCCTCTCGAGGCGTCATCAGCAGGATTGTCCTTGCTGCTTACGTATCTCCATTGAGACTGTTCGCTATTGTCACGAATCAGTGACACTCTGTTGGCAACATAGGTCTTAAACCTAGTGTAGTCATTACCAATGTACTTGAGTACTGTTTGGCTATCCGTCCAGAAGACTGAGGGGTTTAAGTCCATGTGTAGTTCTTTCCTCAGCATTTTGTCCACCTTCACCAACAGTGTTGCAGCTGCCAACTCCAGCCGCGGTACTGTGATGTGCTTTAAAGGAAGGACTCTGGATTTTCCTAGGACAAAGGCAACATGAACACCATCCTGAATGTTAACCTGCCTGCTGTAGCTTACTGAGCCATAGCCATTCTCACTGGCATCTGAGAAGTGATGCAGCTGTGCAAGCTTTTGTGTTCCATAGCTCATTGGCTTCAGACAGCGAGGCACTTGGAAGTGTTTTATCCTCTCCAGACTTGCTATCCATTCGATCCATTTATCTGATGTAGTCTGGGGCAAAGGTTCGTCCCACCCAAAACCTCTCTGGCAGAGCTCTTGTAGCAACTGCTTGGCTGGGAGAATCAGAGGAGCCAGAAAGCCGAGTGGATCAAAGATTGAACTTACAACTGAAAGTATTCCTCTTCGTGTATGTGGCTTCTGGTTGAAATGGATGTTAAACTGGAAATTGTCAGAGTCCACACCCCACTGCAAACCCAATGTTCTTTCAATGGGGAGACTGTCTTTGTCGAGATCCAAAGTCCTAACATCCTTTGCCCTTTGCTCTGTGGGGATGGAGGCCAGAACTGCTCTGCTGTTGCTCACCCACTGGGTCAGCTGAAACCCGCCTCTCCTGCATAATGCAGTGAGGTCCTTTACTAGCTGGATGGCTTCAGTTTCTTTTGTGACAGACTTTACACAGTCGTCAACATAAAAGTTGCTTCGGACAGTTTCAGCTACTTGAGGTGGGAACCCATGTTCATTGTCTTCAGCTGTTTTTTGTAGCGCAAAAATTGCACAGCTTGGGGAGGACACAGCACCAAAAATGTGCACCAGCATGCGATATTCTTTTGGGGGCTTACTGGTATCACCTTGTGGCCACCACAGAAACCGCAAGTAGTCCACATGAGATTTATCCATTCTGGCCTGATGGAACATTGATTTTATGTCGGCCATAAATCCAATTGGCACTTTGCGAAATCTCATAATGACTCCCACAAGAGAATGATTCAGATCAGGTCCCTGCAGTAGCTCTGTGTTCAGGGACATGCCTTGGTAAGAGGCTGCACAGTCAAAAACCACTCTAAGCTTTTTCTTTTTGGGGTGGTACACCCCATGGTGTGGTATGTACCATTTGTGTCCGGGTGACTGTGTCAGATCTCCCTGTGGGATCTCCTCTGCATAGTTGTTCTCCAAGATGTCGTTGAGGAATGCAACGTATTCGTGCTTGTAGTGCTGGTCCCTCTTCACCTTTTTAAGCCCTCTTGCAGTGCGTAAGCTTGGCTGCGCCATCTCTCCCTGAGCTTGTATGGTAGCTTAAGCACAATGCTTCTCATGTTGGACACTGTGTCTAGTTCCGCCAAGTACTCCATTTCCTCCATAGCGTTGCAGCAACTCCTTAGAAACATGGCGTAATCCTGCATCGACCTTGAATCTTCAGATTGAACTGGGGGCCAGGATAGAGCTTTTTCCAGGTAAGCACAAGAGAGTTTGTATTCGTTCCCAAAGTTTTCCTTCAGTAAACCTTTTGCTTTCTAGCCTCTGTCTGGAGACATGTATTCACAGCTTTTGACTAGCCGTTGAGCTTGGCCTCTGGTGAACTGTATAAGGAACTGCAACCTGTCTCTGTTGTTGTCGGTTTTGTTTTCAATACAATGTTCAAAGGAGTGAATAAAGGACTTGTACTCCATGATGTGTCCTTCAAAGGGTGGAATATTTCCTTGTGGCAGCGTCGAGAGAAGTTGTTGTTTCACAAGAATCCTCGTCAAGCTGCTTTGATTCTCCAGTATTTGAAACATGTAGTCATCCTGTGCTGTGCTGGGCATAGGGGTGCTTTGCCCTTGTGGCAGAGTTGGCTGTGTGCTTTGGGGTATGACAGGTGGAATATTGTGCACTAAAGTTGGTTGTGGCTGATGCTGATCATTAATGCTGTCTTCATGATGAACATCAGGCAAACTGTGTGCGTTATCTTCACGGACATTCAAAAAGGGAAAGTGAAGTGGGGCGCCTGTCTTGCTCCTAACAACTGGAGCACCTCTGTCGCAAGGCTGAGCTGAAATGTCTGGCTTTGTATCCATCAGTGTGGTAGCTGCTGCTTCAGCCTGTACAGGGCCAAGCCTGGCTAATTCATTGTCTTTAAGATAATTAATTTTGGCTGCGTTGGCTGCTATTTCTGTTTGTAATTCTAGTGTTTCTCTTCTTTTTTGTAATATTTGTTCCTGTTTTTCAATGGCATGTTTTTATTGTAACATAGAAGCTTTGGCCAATAAGGCTGCTCTCTCTGCCTCAGCATTGATGCGTAGTGAGGAGGAGGAGGAAGAGTGGCTGGATGTTATGGACCTCGTTGAGTGTGTATCCACCTCGCTCAGACCGCCGCCTTCATTTGCATATCGTCACCTTCTTAAACTAATGGCTGTAGGGAAATATTTGTATGTATTCATGTTAGCAAACTATGAATAAGCTTAAAATGGGAAATGATTTGTGTAAAAACTGTGAGCTGGATTTGGGGCCTGTTGACATGTGGTATTGAGAACAAAGGAAGATGGGGGAAGGTGAGGGTTTGACTTACAGTCAACTCAGATAGAAGACAATGAAGCTAAGCTACTGTGATTGGGGAGACTTAAGATGTGAGGTGTTGGTGATATTTGGGCAGCCAATCACGGAGGTCTGGAAGGGAGGATCAGATAACTCCTCCCATTGTAAGCAATGTATTAAACAGGAACCAC